>JBBGZY010000224.1:2435000-2960000 GCA_037952925.1 Lithobates clamitans
GGGAATACCTGATGTTTGGTGGCACTGTGATGGGGACAAGTGATGTACAGGGGCACTCTGATGGGCACACCTGATGTGATGGGGACACCTGATGTAATTGGGCACTCTGGCAGGCATACCTGATGTAAGGTGGCACTGTGATGGGGACACCTCATGTAAAAGGGGCACACCTGTTGTGATGGGGACACTTGATTTAAAGGAGCACTCTGATAATGGCACCTAATGTAACGGGGCACCCAGATGGGGACAAATTATGTAAAGGGACACACTGATGGGAGACACCAGATGTAAGGGGGCCTTCTGATGAAGAAACCTGATGTAAGTGGGCACTTTGACTGGAATACCTGATGTAAGGGGGCACTCTAATGGGGACACCTGATATAAGAGGGTGGCAACTGATTTATAGGGGTAGTCTGATGGGGGCACCCAATGTAATGAATTACTCTGGTAGGGGCACCTGATGTAAGGAGGAACCCTATTGGGGACATTTACAGAGTATTAACAGAGTGTGCGCAGGAAACAGTAAGAAAAGCACCAGAGAGTAAAAAAAGTAAAAAAGACGCATACAATCTTTCATGGCACAGACTTGTGATTCGGACCTCGGTCAGGAAAAAATTTTAGTGACAGGACCTCCTTGAATTTTAATTCACTACCCCTGCTGTAAATGAATCATTGCCATTATCTTTCCAATTTAAATTGCCTTTACTCAGTAAAGCTGATATTTAGCTAGAAAAAATCCTTGCAACTTTAGTCACATAACTTAACTGTAGTGAAGAATGTCTTACATTGTACGGACAGCTGGATCCCAGAGAAATCTCTACTGCGGGGATGCCTTTCATCTTCCTGGCTTTGAACTTCCAGCAATGCAATGGTTAACCACTTGACCTCTGGAAGATTTACCCCCCATCCTGACCAGGCCATTTGCTGTGATACGGAACTGGGTTACTTTAACTGACAATTGCGCGGTCATGCGACGCTGTGCCCAAACAAAATGTATGTCCTTTTTTCCCACAAATAAAGCCTTCTTTTGGTGGTTTTTGATCACCTCTGCATTTTTTGGGGTTTTTTTTGCATTATAAACAAAAAAAGACTGGCAGTTTTGAAAAAAAAATATCAATATTTTTTACGTTGTTATAAAACATATTAAATAAAAAATAGAAAAAGATGTATTTCTTCATCTATTTAGGTCAATATGTTTTCTGCTACATATTTTTGATTAAAAAAAACCAATAAGCGTATATTGATTGGTTTGTGCAAAAGTTATAGCGTCCACAAACTATGGGATCTTTTTATTTATTTTTATTTTTTACTAATAATAGCAGCCAACAGCAACTTTTAACGGGGCTGCAATACTGCGATGGACATTCGGACACTAATTGACACGTTTGACTTTTTTTGGGGACCAGTGACACTAATTTATACAGTGATCAGTGCTAAACATATGCACTGTCACTTTACTAATGACACTGGCTGGGAATGGTATAACATCAGGGGTGATCATGGGGTTAACTATGTGCCTAGCTACTGTTTCTGTGTACTATAGGAGGTGCTTTTACTAGGAGAAGGCATTGATCCATGTCCCTGCTTTGCAGGAACACAGGATCCATGCCTTTCCTACTGACAGAACGGCAATCAGCCTTGTTTACATAGGCAGACTGTCATTCTGCCTGTGTAAAAAATGATTGGCGAGTTTCCTGGCAGACATCGAGTCTGCGGTAGCCACTGATTGGTACCCGTTGTGTATAATCACAGCAGGAGCAAGGCGCCGGCAGCGAGCATGCGCTCCCCCTACTCGGAGGAGCCAAATTTCGTATATATATGTGACCTGGCTCACAGCTGTCGCCCTATAGCAGTAAAACTGCTATGGGGTGGACAGCAAGTGGTTAAAGTATAACTAAAGACAAAACATTTTTCTTAGTTTTGGATAAAGTGGAGAAGTATTAAAACCTCTAGCAGGTTTTTATTGCTGTCTGTGCCACCATTAGGGAGATGTACCTTCTCCATTTGTTCTGTTTACTGCTATAAAGTAAAGTAAAAGAAAATCCAGAATTTTGGGTTGTCACCAGAACAGGAATAAAAGGGTGATTTTCCAATATGGATACAAGTTCTGGTACCCTGGTAATAACCAGGGATTCCCTCAACCTGGATAGATTTCCTTTCACTTCCTGTTGTGGCTATGTGACAGGAAGTGAAGAGAAGTCTCCCCATTGGGATACAGATGGCAAAAAAACTGGCAGGGGTTAAAACCCTCCATTACTCAATCAAAAATGTAAAATAAATGCCTTTAGTTCTACTTTAATAGCTTTGAGTGATCAGTTACGACACCAGTAATTTGAAGCTTTGACAGTTTGGTTGAGGGCACAAGCAAATGTGACAGTTAGCATTCCCAGCATTACAGGAATGAAAGGAAACAATAGTGCCCCCTACCTATGGGAATGAGGAACAACTCAAATAGGCAGTTGAAAGGTACCTTTATTTGATTGGTTAGGTGATTTTTCAAATTTGTCCTTCATTATGTGGCTTTGACCCTTCTACGGAAGGGGACAGTGGTGTTACTGGTGTAGTAATGTTGGTTCAAGCTTTAATGGCTGAATCATTGGTATGCTATTATCTTATATGTATGGGTATGAATAAACATTTTATCATTATAAATACAATTGGTTTATTATTGGTAAGTTGCATCGTCATGCCAATAATAAAGGGCCACGGCCATTTATACCACATTTAAGTCTAATGGTATTTATTATATATCAATAGCATATATAGATTAGAAATAATCTATATATAAGTTTGGTCTCAAGTCCCATGTAACTGTTTTTTGATAATGTTAAATTGATGGGTTTAGTTCTGCTTTATGATTTATTGCTGTTCAGGGTCTCTGGGTTTCAGCAAAATGGCAGCCTCCAGCAAGAATCAACGCTGAAGGCAATTTACAGCACACACTAATTTTGGTTGCATAATTATTAATGTAGAATGTATGCTCTTTGCGAAAGAACATTTTTTTTATTGAGTTATTATGGGTAAAGTTCCGCTTTAAGTGACATTTCTGGGTTTGCTAGGGCTGCTGTCACCACATCCATGATGGCACTCAGCAGCAGCCTTAGGGCTTTTGAATGTCTATGCAAGAGAGGATTTTACAAGTAAATTACATTAACAAAATACATTAAATGACATATTGGGGGTTATTTACGAAAGGCAAATCCACTTTGCACCACAAGTGCACTTGGAAGTGCAGTCACTCTAAATCTAATGCCCTGTACACACGAGCGGACTTTTCGACCGGACTGGTCCGACAGACCGAATCCGGCGGATAATCCGACCGTGTGTGGGCTTCATCAGACCTTCAGCGGACTGTTTCTGTCGAAAATCTGACGGGCTTTAGATTTGGAACATGTTTACGTCGGAACTCCGCCGGACCCAGGTCCTATTGAAAAATCCGCTCGTCTGAATGCTAGTCCAACGGACGAAAACTGACGCTAGGGCAACTATTGGCAACTGACTATGAACTTCCTTTCCTTTTAGTCCGGTCGTACGTCATCACGTACGAATCCGTCGGACTTTGGTGTGATCGTGTGTAGGCAAGTCCGTTCGCTCGAAAGTCCGTGGGAAGTTTGTCAAAAGTCCGTTGAAAGTCCGTCGGAAAGACTGTCGGACCTTTGTTGCCGAAAAGTCCGCCCGTGTTTACGCGGCATTAGGGGTAGATCTAAAATGAGTGGAAGCTCTGCTGATTTTATCATCCAATCATGTGCAAGCTAAAATTCTGTTTTTTATTTTCCTTGCATGTTCCCCTCGGATCTACAGCAACTTTACTTCCAAGTGCACTTTCAGTGCACAGTGGATTTTCCTTTAGTAAATAACCCCCATAGTCTTAAACTAGCTATGCATAAATTTAAATTTGGCTGGTTCAACAGGGACCAGACAAATTTCGATCCATGTATGGGCAGGTTGGTTGTACAGGAGTCCATCTACCAATTAACAATTTGCTGCTCGATTAGCACTGCTGGCTATGGCTGATCAGTGTATTCTGATGGCTAAGAAGTCTCTTTGCTGTCAGGATAAAAGTTCAGCTAGATGGATCTACCCTCATCTACCTTCAATTTGTGAATGGGGAATCGAGTCAGTGGGTTGAATGAAAAAAAAAAGGGATTCATGAACCTGTATGGACTGCTTTAGTGGAAAATGTTTGTTGAACTGAATGGTACAGTAACAGGGTCTCTTTAAATACGTTGAGGCACAGACATGGAACAAGTATGTAGATTAGGAGCTCTGACTTTGCTTTGACTTTCTAATCTGTGTACTTGTTCCAGGTCAGTGACTCAGAAAGCCCTGAAACCAGACACATCCAGACAACTGTTTTAGATGAGATCATCAAAGGCAGCCCTTATACTTCTGTCAGTACACAATTCATAAATGCATACTGTTCTGATTCTACTCTCCTTCCCCAATGCAGCCCTGCAACTGAAGCCTGCGTGCACCAGAATACACCATTGAGTAAAATGCCTATCAATCACACCTTTGCACTTCCTAACCCAAGCACTGTTGCCAGCTGTACCAGCTCTGTGTAGACCAGGAAACTATGAATTATTCTCATTTATGGTTATTGATTGAACTAGATGGACTTGTGTTTTTTTTTTTCAACCAGACTATGTAATTGCAAACTGAAGTGATTTTAGGGCAGTTTCATGCCATTGTTCAAGTTTGCATTATTTCTTTTTTAGCAAAGTCCTGGAGCTGCACACCACTTTTAAAAGATAGAATGAACTATATTTTTTTTAAAGCATACCAGGCCGTCCCGTAGAGGATAATAGGCGGTTCAGAAAAATTGGTGACTAGGGTCCCTGCCAGCACTGGGAAAGCATTTTTTGCAGCTACATGTTCCAATGTAAGTCGCATTTGTTATTTTTCAGTAAAAATGCGTTTTTTTCTAGATATAGGCGGTATGTATATATATATATATATATATATATACCATTAGTAATTATGTTGTTTTCTGAAATTTTAGAATGTGATGCAATCCTTCCCTGAGGAAGACTTTGCTTTGACAATAAAGTTGAAACGAGTTGGAAATCTGCTATCGGACGCCATCGTATCAACTTGGGTGGTGTTTGTATTTAGCAGTAGGATGCATCACCTGTATTCATGTATCTGATGCCTTTTTTTCTTAAAAATACTCAGTATTTAAAAAATATGTATTTGTATATTCACTTGTATTTTATACTAATAAAATAGATTTTTAACCTAACAATTTTCTGATCACTACATTGCCTTAAAAATCCCACATTGAGGTACAATATTTGTTTTTTTGACACAAGGGAGCTAAAGGATCACCCCCAAGTCACAGGAACAACCAAGCAATGTCCAAGGAGGATTTCATCAGGAGGCTCAGGGTGCAGTGTTAGCTGAAACCGGAAGGGGGCATCCAGATAGCCAGTGACACAGTGAGTAGGCCTGAGAGAAAACCTGGGAGAGAGCGACTGTTGCCATTGTCCCCCTTTTGCTAGAGGGAATGTTCCAGACCTATGGACCAGGGTTGTTTCCACAGTGCTAGCATCCTGTGGTAAACTATGGCTATTTTCTGTACAGAAGACCTTGTTCTACTACAGTTAACCGTTTGCTAGATTATAGTATACTCCTTAAAGTTTGTTAGTTTTGTATAACTGAATGATTTTCCCAGCCCCAGTTCTACAAAACAAAAAAAAACACAAAAAAGACACCATCTGCCAGATCACTGCGTGAAGGACTGAGTGGAACTTTGTGCACCTGGCTGAACTCAGCAGGACCAGTCAGGAGGTCTGTGCTACAAAAGTATAGGTGAACAAAGAGAGAATATTATTAATTCATCACACATACGATACCATTTTTGTATTTTTACAGATCTGAACTTAGGGTTTCCATCTTTTCTTCAAGCCGAACACTTTAGCGGCGCATGGCATGTTTTCCTTTTTTAGTATACACTATAAGATTGTAAAAGACCTGGGGCACTTTTGGGTGCCCCAAGGAGAATAGTAATGCAGCTTAGTGCACCACAGTGAACAGTGAGCATGGCTCCATTCACACCTAGGAGTTACGGATCGCAGTCGGAATCACCGTGATTCTGCCGCGATTCCTGAATCGCCGCAAATCATGGGACGCACTCATGATCCTGTTACTTTCAATGGCGCCCCAATCGCGGCACAATTTTGCAATTGTCGCTTGACCTCTTCCACAGCAAATGTCCCCCTCCACTATCCCCTAAATCCCCAGTCCCAACACAATAGCCCCTTTTTCCTCATTTCAGAACTTATCCTCACCCCCTCCTAATACAAATAATCTTTTTCCCCTACCAGCACAAATCCTTCTTCCCCTCCAGTACCCCCAGAGCTGCCGACAGGGGGTACCACCGGGCCACCTGTAGGAGCCCCAGCACACAGGGGGACCCGGACAGCAGGGGGATCAGTACGGCAGGGCAGGGGATAATTCCAGAGGAGACAAACTGGAAGGGAGAGAGAGGTGCCTGGTAGCCACTGGTGCAGTAGGTTTTCTTAAATTAAATGTTTGAAAACAACCTGTATTGCACTCACACACGTGACAGAGCTGTAGGCATAGATCACAGTCTCTGTGAAGTCCGCTGTCAGCATTCTCCTGATCCACGCTGCTCCGATCACTGAATCGCAGGAGGAAGCCAGTACAAGGATAGAGAGAGCTGTGGGGAACTCCAGTGAGTTCAGACTCTGATGATGGAGGCGTGATTAAGCCTCCAAAATGCCGTAATTGGTCACAGCGTCCCAGGCTATCTGACAGCTCATCTGACAGTTCACTGGAGTTTCCCACGACTCTGTATCCTTGTATCGGCTTCCTCCAATGATTCAGTGATCGCAACAGTGTGGTTTGGGAGAATGCTGACAGTGGAGGGGGGTGCTGTCCTGATATAAGTTGATATAATGGTGGTAAAATCAGCAGTCAGTATCCCCGTTAGTTCAGAGTCATCTTATATCAGCACCAGTGGCAACTATGGTGTGAATGAGCCCCCCTAGCAATGCCACTGATCAGCAACTCTTCTTACAAAGTGATACCCCCAGTATTGGATTGGATTAGAGTCCCTTAATATTAGCAGCACCCCCCCCCCCTTTAGAGACCCCATTAGCTCTGAGTACTTATATATAGCAGTGCCCCCCCCCAATTAGTGTGAGACAAAAACCCCCTTACCTTCCTGGAGTGCAGTGTGAGCAGCATTCAGGCTTCATTAGCCTAACGCTGCATTGACAGGGGCAAGGGGGACCAGAATGGGACCAATGGCGACCCTAGGGTGGGGCCAGAGGGGGCCCTGACCCCCCCAACATTATGCTGGGCCCCACCATGTGCCCCCCGCAAAAAATTTTTTTTTTTTTTATTTTTTTATTTTTTTTTTACAAAAAGGCAATTTCTTTTTGTTTGTATTCATATCGGATGTGCCGCATCTTACTCGGGCCACCGCTGGGGTAACACAGTCTCTATTGAGAGGGAGAACGTCCCCAGTCAGCTCCTGCAGGTGATTCCTCCCCCTCCCTCTGCTCGCTGACACTGCATAATGCAAGCGCTCACACAACCACGGCCGCCCAATCTGCTCCTTCCCCTGCATCCCCATTGGCAGGGAGAAGAGCGAGTTGCAGGAAGGACTCCACCAGGACTCTCAGTTACTGAAAAAACAGACTGATTTCTTCCATCCTTAGGACAAGAGAACCAGCCTGTAAATTCTAAGAGATGCCAGACCAGAGCTGTCAATAACAGGGGCAGGACAGCAAGAGGAGGCTGGGGAACCCCACAGTGACAGAACACCAGGGCCCGGTGGCAAGACAACCTTTGCAACCCTGATAGTTCTCCCACTGCTTTGGACCCTTATATTTTCTTGGTATGCTGGTGACATATATCTCTTGTTCTCTGTCACCCTGGGGGGCCCCAATACAGTAGGAAGGGAGCTCACTGCAGAACATGTGAAAGGGCCATTGTGGGATCGTAGTAAAGGGGTAAAGGGCCCCGGGATAGATAAAATATATATAGATAGATGGATCTATCTATCTATCTATCTATCTACATTTTATATTGCCCCCCTATTTTTCTCCTTGTCCCCCCATGTGTCCCCCCTAAATATGAAAGCTGGAGACGCCACTGAATGGGACTGAACTGTAACTCACCATCACCAGTGGCAGTGAAGCTGTCAAAAACCATTATCCCTGCTGGAGTGGGAGAAGGGGGGAGCGTACTGCTGGTGGGAGAGAACGCATTCAGGCTGCAGTTGCCCATCGGCAGATTGAGGTGGGGGGGGGGGGCACTCATCACCACTGAAGCCACAGGAGCTGTCGGGGGCAGGTGTTGCTGATGGGAGAGTGTGCACTCAGCAACATGAGCGGGGCGGGGCTGCTGGCGGGACTCTGGAGGGTGGAGAGAGTGGAATTATCTGCAGGAGCTGGGGGGGGGGGTGCGTGCTGGCACTGGCGGGGGCATATGCTACTGTGTCCGGGTTTCAGGAGAACAGAAACCCGGGCACAGCTGTCAAAACCTGGGCTGTCCGGGTCAATCCCCTACAGGTGGCAACCCTATCTGCACTGTCATTAATAAGTAATGTCCCTGGTTGCATTACAAAAAAGCAGCCAAAGGGCACATCTGATCCTGCTGAGATGATAGGACCCTAATGATAACCTCAGCTGTGTAAGAATCATTTAGCTGATAACAGGAACTCAAAGTAGTTTGAGATTTAGATTTAAAGCACTGTTCACCTTTTGAGCCTTATGGATATCCATGTGTTTGCCACAGTACTGCTATAATGATCCTAAGTACTACAAAAAAAAGCTGTAGGTAATAGAGATGTATAGAGCAGATGCTGTGAGACAAGGATAGAGAAAGGGATAGGGAAGAAGAGGCTCCAAGTCGACATAAGTGTAGCACAGTTTTATTCAAATTGACATAAGTATACAATAAGAATGCACTCACAAACATCAAGGGTAACAGGCATGTACAGCTCAGTGTGGAGCCACCAAGGGGAATCCAATCTGTGCTGGAGCCGCTGTGTTCACAGAGCCGCTGGGGGAAGAGGTGCAGGGAGTGGGGCTGCCACCAGGGAATCGCCATGAGGAGCTGGAGCTGTCAAAAAAAGCTGTCAAAACAAGGGATGCTGTAGCCAATCAGCAGGGCCGGACTTACCATTGGGCTTGACTGGGCTCAAGCCCATGGGCCCCGCCCATTTATGTTTTAAATATCTTCATATATCTTCAGCTTGATCGAATGAAACAGCGGTGACTCACACTGGTCCTCACTTGGCTGCAGCGCTGCTCTGCCCGAGTCTCTCCCTCTGCCTCATCAGCCAATCAGCAGCGCAGAGAGAGAGACTCTAATGTGTAATTACGCAAGATGGACCAGGAGGAGCCTGGAGGTGGGTGTAGCTGCGCTGTTGGCTTGGCAACCCTGCACTCGTTGCTAGCGCCTGGGCCGCCTGGTGTCTAGCAACGAGTGACGTCATTGAGTCAGTCGCGTTGGACTCGGAGTCTCAGACTCAGAGCCGACGTGACCGTGACAGGATCTGCCTGGAGTGGAGGAGCCTGCCTAAGTGTAGTATCTGTCTTTCCCGGGCTGATAGGCAGTTGTTGCTGTAGTCTGGCACTGTGTGGAGTACCAGTCAACATTTTGTTCTATTTAAAGTAATGTATAGAAGGTAGGGCCTGAAAGTGACTCAAGCCCAGGGGCCCCCACCACCCTAAGTCCTGCCCTGCCAATCAGGAATGCGTTTTGGGGGCCAGACCACACCTCCATCTCCTTGGCAGCTTCACACTGCGCTGTACATGCTTCCTAACTTGGACATTTGGGAGTGCCTTCTTATTGTACACTTATGTCTCTTCTTTCCCTTCCTCTGTTAAGCCCGGTTCACACACGGGCGGCACGACTTGCAGGTCGCCTCAAACGACTGCCGGGGCGACTTGCGAGACGACTTCTGCATAGAAGTCTATGCAAGTCGCCCCCAAAGTAATACAGGAACCTTTTTCTAAGTCGGAGCGACTTGCGTCGCTCCGATTAGAACGGTTCTATAGCACAGAACGGGAGGCGACTTGTCAGGCGACTAGGTCGCCTGACAAGTCGCCCCAGTGTGAACCGAGCCTTACAGTGTTCGGGTTCCCAGCCCGCTTCAGGAGGCAGCCTTGTTCCAACCAGCAGTGTCAGCCACAGACTGCTTTTTATTCTATTCAATTTAACCTCCAGGACTTATTCTTATACGTATGTGTGTGTACATCATAGGAGTGTGCAGCCTATTGCATTAGGGTGTACACCCAAAGTTCAAGCACACGTGTGCGTGTCTACATATATATGGGGCACATTCATCTCCCTGTTGCCACAAAGAGCAATAATGCTAATGCGCACTAGGTGATCAGGGTATGCCCAGGCACATCCATCACATTCTGTGTGTACAACTATGGTGTGCATGTTCACACAACTTCAATCATCATTGATTTTATTGCATGCCAGCATTTTTATATGTACATGCTGGCATTTAATGTTACATCAGTTTCCTACACACTATCCAATTTTTTTGATTGCATACAATTTTCCTTTGCCAGCAGCAAGTGTAGTGCTAAGTGATTGTTCCGTTTTGGTTTGAGCAGGACCGCCATCAGGGAGGGACAGCCAATACAATTGTAAGGGGCCCGAGCGTCTGGAGAGGACCGACCAAGCCAGGAGAAGGCAGGAGCAGGTGAAGGGGAGCCGTGTTGTGCAATACAGAAACAATCTCTGCTGCTCTGTGTCATTGAGCTCAGACATCATGCTCTTTACTGCCACCTCTGGCTACTATGTGCATGTGCACCCCTCATGTGTGCTGCCTGTACTGCAAACAGCTGCAGTTCTTCTGTGTCTCAGCAACATGTCAGCTTTGTGGAAACAAGAGCTGGGACTAGGTAGGAAGATCTCATTTACAGGGAGGGGCCAGATCTTTGTGTGTTTACAGATGTGTATATGTAGGGGGCTGACATATATACAGGAGTGAGGGGGGCTGACATATATACTGGAGTGAGGGGGGCTGACATATATACTGGAGTGAGGGGGGCTGACATATATACAGGTGTGAGGGGGGGCTGACATATATACAGGTGTGAGGGGGGCTGACATATATACAGGTGTGAGGGGGGCTGACATATATGCAGGTGTGGGGGGGCTGACATATATACAGGTGTGAGGGGGCTGATATATACAGGTATGAGGGGGGCTGACATATATACAGGTGTGAGGTGGGATGACATATATACAGGTGTGAGGTGGGGGCTGAGTGCGTACAGGTGTGAGCAGGGGCTGAGTGTGTACAGGTGTGAGGCGGGGGCTGAGTGCATACAGGTGTGAGGCGGGGGGGCTGAGTGCATACAGGTGTGAGGCGGGGGGCTGAGTGCGTACAGGTGTAATCAGGGGCTGAGTGTATACAGGTGTGAGCAGGAGGGGCTGAGTGCATACAGGTGTGAGGCGGGAGGCTGAGTGCGTACAGGTGTGAGGGGGGCTGAGTGCATACAGGTGTAAGCAGGGGCTGAGTGCGTACAGGTGTGAGCAGCAGGGGCTGAGTGCATACAGGTGTGAGGCGGGAGGATGAGTGTGTACAGGTGTGAGGTGGGGGGCTGAGTGCGTACAGGTGTGAGGGGGGCTGAGTGCGTACAGGTATGACGGGGTCTGAGTGTGTACAGGTGTGAGGGGGGCTGAGTGCGTACAGGTGTGAGGCGGGAGGCTGAGTGTGTACAGGTGTGAGGCGAGGGGCTGAGTGTGTACAGGTGTGAGGGGGGCTGAGTGCATACAGGTGTGAGGGGGGCTGAGTGCGTAAAGGTGTGAGGTGGGAGGCTGAGTGTGTACAGGTGTGAGGCAGGAGGGGCTGAGTGCATACAGGTGTGAGGCGGGAGGTTGAGTGCGTACAGGTGTGAGGGGGCTGAGTGCATACAGGTCTAAGCAGGGGCTGAGTGCGTACAGGTGTGAGCAGGAGGGGCTGAGTGCATACAGGTGTGAGGCGGGAGGCTGAGTGTGTACAGGTGTGAGGTTGGGGGCTGAGTGCGTACAGGTGTGAGGGGGGCTGAGTGCGTACAGGTATGACGGGGGCTGAGTGTGTACAGGTGTGAGGGGGGCTGAGTGCATACAGGTGTGAGGCGGGAAGCTGAGTGTGTACAGGTGTGAGGCGAGGGGCTGAGTGTGTACAGGTGTGAGGGGGGCTGAGTGCGTACAGGTGTGAGGGGGGAGGCTGAGTGTGTACAGGTGTGAGGCAGGGGGCTGAGTGCATACAGGTGTGAGGCGGGAGGCTGAGTGCGTACAGGTGTGAGGGGGGCTGAGTGCATACAGGTGTAAGCAGGGGCTGAGTGCGTACAGGTGTGAGCAGGAGGGGCTGAGTGCATACAGGTGTGAGTGGCGGGAGGCTGAGTGTGTACAGGTGTGAGGTAGGGGGCTGAGTGCGTACAGGTGTGAGGGGAGCTGAGTGCGTACAGGTATGAGGGGGGCTGAGTGCGTACAGGTATGAGGGGGGCTGAGTGTGTACAGGTGTGAGGGAGGCTGAGTGCGTACAGGTGTGAGGGAGGCTGAGTGCGTACAGGTGTGAGGGAGGCTGAGTGCGTACAGGTGTGAGGGAGGCTGAGTGCGTACAGGTGTGAGGCGGGAGGCTGAGTGCGTACAGGTGTGAGGCGGGGGGCTGAGTGCATACAGGTGTGAGGCGGGAGGCTGAGTGCGTACAGGTATGAGGGGGGCTAAGTGTGTACAGGTGTGAGGGGGGCTGAATGCATACAGGTGTGAGGGGGGCTGAGTGCGTACAGGTGTGAGGGGGGCTGAGTGTGTACAGGTGTGAGGGGGGCTGAGTGCATACAGGTGTGAGGGGGGCTGAGTGCGTAAAGGTGTGAGGCGGGAGGCTGAGTGTGTACAGGTGTGAGGCAGGAGGGGCTGAGTGCATACAGGTGTGAGGCGGGAGGCTGAGTGCGTACAGGTGTGAGGGGGGCTGAGTGCATACAGGTCTAAGCAGGGGCTGAGTGCATACAGGTGTGAGCAGGAAGGGCTGAGTGCATACAGGTGTGAGGCGGGAGGCTGAGTGTGTACAGGTGTGAGGTTGGGGGCTGAGTGCGTACAGGTGTGAGGGGGGCTGAGTGCGTACAGGTATGACGGGGCTGAGTGTGTACAGGTGTGAGGGGGGCTGAGTGCATACAGGTGTGAGGCGGGAGGCTGAGTGTGTACAGGTGTGAGGCGAGGGGCTGAGTGTGTACAGGTGTGAGGGGGGCTGAGTGCGTACAGGTGTGAGGTGGGAGGCTGAGTGTGTACAGGTGTGAGGCAGGGGGCTGAGTGCATACAGGTGTGAGGCGGGAGGCTGAGTGCGTACAGGTGTGAGGGGGGCTGAGTGCATACAGGTGTAAGCAGGGGCTGAGTGTGTACAGGTGTGAGGGGGGCTGAGTGCATACAGGTGTAAGCAGGGGCTGAGTGCGTACAGGTGTGAGCAGGAGGGGCTGAGTGCATACAGGTGTGAGTGGCGGGAGGCTGAGTGTGTACAGGTGTGAGGTACGGGGCTGAGTGCGTACAGGTGTGAGGGGAGCTGAGTGCGTACAGGTATGAGGGGGGCTGAGTGCGTACAGGTATGAGGGGGGCTGAGTGTGTACAGGTGTGAAGGAGGCTGAGTGCATACAGGTGTGAGGGAGGCTGAGTGCGTACAGGTGTGAGGCGGGAGGCTGAGTGCGTACAGGTGTGAGGCGGGGGCTGAGTGCATACAGGTGTGAGGCGGGAGGCTGAGTGCGTACAGGTATGAGGGGGGCTAAGTGTGTACAGGTGTGAGGGGGGCTGAGTGCGTACAGGTGTGAGGGGGGCTGAGTGCGTACAGGTGTGAGGGGGGCTGAGTGTGTACAGGTGTGAGGGGGGCTGAGTGCGTACAGGTGTGAGGCGGGAGGCTGAGTGTGTACAGGTGTGAGGCGGGAGGCTGAGTGTGTACAGGTGTGAGGGGGCTGAGTGCATACAGGTGTGAGGGGGCTGAGTGCATACAGGTGTGAGGGGGCTGAGTGCGTACAGGTGTGAGGGGGGCTGAGTGCATACAGGTGTGAGGGGGGCTGAGTGCGTACAGGTGTGAGGCGGGAGGCTGAGTGTGTACAGGTGTGAGGCGGGAGGCTGAGTGTGTACAGGTGTGAGGTGGGGGGCTGAGTGCATACAGGTGTGAGGGGACTGAGTGCATACAGGTGTGAGGGGACTGAGTGCGTACAGGTGTGAGGGGGGCTGAGTGCATACAGGTGTGAGTGGGCTGAGTGCATACAGGTGTGAGGGGGCTGAGTGCGTACAGGTGTGAGGGGGCTGAGTGCATACAGGTGTGAGGGGGCTGAGTGCATACAGGTGTGAGGGGGCTGAGTGCATACAGGTGTGAGGGGGCTGAGTGCATACAGGTGTGAGGGGGCTGAGTGCGTACAGGTGTGAGGGGGGCTGAGTGCGGATTCAGTGAGATGGCCCTGGGGAATGTTGGTGGTCAGGCTGGGGGTGGCTAGTCCTAAAGCTGTGTAAGGGGTCCAAACATTTTTGATGGCTGTCCAGGGTGTGAGACAATGATAGTGTGTTTAGGGCCCCTTTGTTAAAAAAAATTAAAAAACTAATGCCACTACTTGCAGGGAATGTAAAGCAGTTTTTCTATGTAAACTATTGAAATGATTAGCTGCTTGCTGCTGTATAAAAAAGTGGATTGTGTTTTGTTGCTTTGTCATGTACATCACCTTAAGACGTTAAAAAATGCTTGAATGTTTATTATAATTATGTATAATTCAATTATGTGCACACTTGAGAGATGGGACATTTTAGCTACTACTAATATTCACAGTGCAATGCAATGCTCTGCTCCAGTCTGGCTTAACAACATTGGAAAAAGAACTGGCTTGCTGATTTTTTTCTTATACCATGACTGGAATGACATTGGGAAAAGAGCATAATAGATTGAGTTTTATGCATATGCTCACTACTTTCCAGCCGGGGAGAAACTTTTTCAATGCTATCACAAGCACTCAGCAGATTTCTGGCAGTTGTTGCCCTACGTTCTTACTACCAGCACTTTAAGAACTTGTCACTATGGCCTCAGATTAGGAAACTGGCGGTAATTAAGAACAGCGCTGAACTGGTATACAGAGGTACCCCATTATTCAGAGGGGGCAGTGCCTGTGCTGGGAAGCTGTCATGTATGTGATATCCTCTGCACAGTGCTGTATCCTCAGCCCATTTAGCTGTAGGTCAGGAGATTCATTGGTTATTGGCTTAATGCAATGGCCATATTTGGGAAATGACATGCTACTGGGTAGGTGGAGCCTGATGGGGAACTGAGAGACTGGTTCCCCATCAGACCTATTTTAGTCTTGATTGACAGCGTACAGCAGTGGGCGGATTCAAAGCCACTATAATAGAGGCTTTCAAATCCACCCACTGCTGTGAGCTGTCAATTGAAAGTAAAGCAGACCTAAACTAGTCTCTCAGTTCCCCATAAGGCTCCCCCCATCCCTAGTAAAAAAAACTCCCAGTCACACATCTGTTAGTTTGATGGGCACAATGACCTCTGGCAGGTAAAATAATTTGGTGCAAGCACTGACACTTTTGGTGCTGCACCCCAACTGAATTCAAAGGGGCTTCTATGGCCAGATTTTACCTAACAGTGGGAGGGCTTAAAGGGGGTTGAATAAAGTGGATGTAAACCCGATTCATGAAATCTGACCTGGGTGGGCACATATATCCGCAGTGCATGAAATGGAAAGATTTCCCCATGGTGTTTTATTGCCAGCAAAAATCAATTCAGAAAAGTTATTCTTTCTTTCTTAGAAAATATAAATTTTATTAAGTAGAAATACAAAAAGGACATTAATATATTAAAACATGAGCTCTGGAAGCTAAAACGTGTACATATTAACACAGCTGTAAGAGCGCATAGAAAGACATAGCATGATATGGAAAAAATGATACTACTATGCACCCCAACACCGACGCGTTTCGACCTAATAAGTAGAGGTCTTCTTCTGGGGGAATACAGAGGGAGGAACTCTAAAAAAAAATGCATTGTAACAGTGAGATCATTTTAAAAGAAAACAATACTATCAAGGACAATACATATTGATATTTATACAGACAGTCATTGTAATTATGATATATTTACCACTAATGGCTGAGCAAGAAAAGCCTCCTGATCGCTGTGCCCAGAAGCTTTCAAAGGATTTGACTGGTGCGAATGGAAGGGATGCACGTGGAGGAACCACCCCAAAGGCCCACAAGAGGCCGCGTCAACACCCAGCAGCAACGGAGAGGGAGGGGGGCTAGGGGGAGAAGGGCCCAGAGGGGGGCCACAGGGAGGAGGAAGGGAGGCCACTGGAGGACCAACCCTCACCCCGAACCACTGTTGGAGTATAAGATAAGAATAAATTAAAAAGCAACCTTTGTAATCTATTATTATCATAAATATATATATATATATATATATATATATATATATATATATATATATATACACACAGACACACACACACACTTTGGTAGCTCTACCCTTGGAGGAGACGCTTGAATATTTGTGCCCGGGTCTCCCGGGTGTCTGTACTCACAAGGCCCTGGCCGAAGGTCACCTTCCTCCATGATACCAGACAGGATCCATGGACATCCTCCCTCAGTCAGCTTTTAGGAGAACCCTGGGTTTCAGCTTCAGTGTTTCGGGTCCTCAGGTCACCCACCTAAGGTCACATGGGGGGGCCTTCCTCACCTCGACGTCTTTCTCTGGAGGAAGACCCAGAGCCCATGTGCTCATCTAATGTAAATACAGTCACCCAACATGCTTAGTAGCACCTCCCCTTCTAATTGGCCAGGGCTGTATGTATATTCATGCTCTCGTCTGCATGGTTTCCACCCACTGTTTAGCACTTTCCATAGCTGCTAGACCAGTGTAAAACTTCAGGACAGCATGAGCACCAGAGCACACTGAGCAGACTTTGCTAAACAACAGCCTCTGTTAAGCAGACATGACATACATTTACCTACTGTCTCTTTGTTAGGCAGAGAAACCAGCAACTATGATACACTCACTCTAGCACCTACCTAGGAGGGCGCTACACATCAGTGTTATTGATAAGCCAAACATATCTGGGTACCCGGGTTTGGTGAACATGGCTAAAATTCTGGTGCCGAATCTGAACACAAGGTGAGTATAGTAGCAATCCTAGTGGCAATCTCGAAACACCCAATACGAGGACAATATGCGACCGGTCTAAACTATGTGGCATGTTCGCCAATGCCAGGAGCATGGCGGACAAGATGGGTGAACTAGAGATACTGTTGTACGAGGAGGATTTGGATTTGTGGGAATTTCAGAGACCTGGTTCAACAGCTCTCATGATTGGCTGGCAAACATTCAAGGGTATACCCTATACCGCAAGGATAGAGAGGGTAACAAAGGGGGAGGGGTATGCCTATATATCAAGAATAATGTACAAGTGAATGTGAGAGATGACATCACTGAGGGAACTAGGGAGGAGGTGGAATCCTTATGGGTAAAGCTCCAAAGGGATGAAGCTAAGGGGAAAATAATACTGGGAGTATGCTATAGGCCCCCTAACCTGAGGGAGGAAGTGGAGACAGATCTCCTATCACAATTTAGATTAGCAGCAAGGATGGGAAGTGCTATCATAATGGGGGATTTTAATTATCCAGACATAGACTGGGCGGAGGGAACCGCGTATTCATTTAAGGCTTGTCAGTTCCTTAATGTCTTGCAGGACAATTTTATGGGTCAGATGGTAGACGCACCAACTAGAAATAAAACATTACTGGATCTACTGATTACCAACAATACAGACCTGATCACGGATGTGGAAATACGAGGCAATTTAGGTAACAGCGATCACAGGTCAATTAGTTTTAGTATAAATCACACAAATAGGAAACATAAAGGCAATACAAAGACACTGAATTTCAAAAGAGCCAACTTCCCTAAACTACAAACCTTGCTAAAAGGCATAAATTGGGATATAATATTAGGAACAAAGAATACAGAGGAGAGATGGGTTTGCTTTAAGAGCATATTAAATAAGGGCATTAGCCAATGTATCCCATTGGGTAATAAATTTAAAAGAGCGAACAAAAGTCCTGGATGGCTTAACTCCAATGTAAATATGCATATAAAAGCAAAGGAGAAGGCCTTAAAAAAATACAAGGTTGAGGGATCATCCTCAGTATTCAGACTTTATAAAGAATGCAACAAGAAATGTAAGGGTGCAATTAGGACAGCTAAGATAGAACATGAAAGACACATAGCGGAGGAGAGCAAAAAAAATCCCAAGAAATTCTTTAAGTATGTAAGCAGTAAAAAAGGGAGGACAGACCATATTGGCCCCATAAAGAATGAGGAAGGACATCTGGTTACAAAGGATGGGGAGATGGCGAAGGTATTGAATTTATTCTTCTCCTCAGTCTTCACGAGTGAATCGGGGAGCTTCAGTAACCAAAACTGCAGTGTTTATCCTCATGACACAACACAGGAAGCACCTCCATGGTTAACAGAGGACAGAATTAAAATTAGACTTGAGAAACTTAACATTAATAAATCACCGGGACCAGATGGCTTGCATCCGAGGGTACTTAGGGAACTCAGTCAAGTGATTGCCAGACCGTTGTTCCAAATTTTTACAGACAGTCTACTGACTGGAATGGTACCAGCTGATTGGAGAAAAGCCAATGTAGCACCAATATTTAAAAAGGGCCCAAAATACATCCCTGGGAATTACAGACCAGTTAGCCTAACATCAATAGTATGTAAACACTTGGAGGGGATGATAAGGGACTATATACAAGATTTTAGTAATAAGAACGGTATCATTAGCAGTAATCAGCATGGATTCATGAAGAATCGTTCTTGCCAAACCAATCTATTAACCTTCTATGAGGAGGTGAGTTGCCATCTAGATAAAGGAAGGCCCGTAGACGTGGTGTATCTGGATTTTGCAAAAACATTTGACACAGTTCCCCATAAATGTTTACTGTACAAAATAAGGTCCATTGGCATGGACCATAGGGTGAGTACATGGATTGTAGTGGGGTTCCCCAGGGTTCTGTGCTGGGACCAATCCTATTTAATTTGTTCATAAATGACCTGGAGGATGGGGTAAACAGTTCAATCTCTGTATTTGCGGATGATACTAAGCTAAGCAGGGCAATAACTGCTCCGCAGGATGTGGAAACCTTGCAAAAAGATCTGAACAAATTAATGGGGTGGGCAACTACATGGCAGATGAGGTTCAATGTAGAAAAATGTAAAATAATGCATTTGGGTGGCAAAAATATGAATGCAATCTATACACTGGGGGGAGATCCTCTGGGGGAATCTAGGATGGAAAAGGACCCGGGGTCCTAGTAGATGATACATGCCATGCTGCTGCTAACAAAGCAAACAGAATATTGGCATGCATTAAAAAGGGGATCAACTCCAGAGATAAAACGATAATTCTCCCGCTCTACAAGACTCTGGACCAAGACTCCGCACCTGGAGTATGCTGTCCAGTTCTGGGCACCAGTCCTCAGGAAGGATGTACTGGAAATGGAGCGAGTACAAAGAAGGGCAACAAAGCTAATAAAGGGTCTGGAGGATCTTAGTTATGAGGAAAGGTTGCGAGCACTGAACTTATTCACTCTGGAGAAGAGACGCTTGAGAGGGGATATGATTTCAATATACAAATACCGTACTGGTGACCCCACAATAGGGATAAAACTTTTTCGCAGAAGAGAGTTTAACAAGACTCGCGGCCACTCATTAAAATTAGAAGAAAAGAGGTTTAACCTTAAACTACGTAGAGGGTTCTTTACTGTAAGAGCGGCAAGCATGTGGAATTCCCTTCCACAGGCGGTGGTCTCAGCGGGGAGCATTGATAGCTTCAAGAAACTATTAGATAAGCACCTGAATGACCGCAACATACAGGGATATACAATGTAATACTGACACATAATCACACACATAGGTTGGACTTGATGGACTTGTGCTTTGAATCTCTCGGTTCAGAATTTTTAAGAAATGCATTCTAAGCCCATGCCCTTCTAGGAACCTCCATATCTCATCATGCACTGCCTAACTGCATCACAGAATTGGGCATGTTTTACTTCTGTGGACCACGCCTCCATCATTTCTATACCACCTCTCTTATTTCCATCCACTTTCCTACTTCTTCCTTGAAGTACATGGAAGGGAGATATTCAGCTGATCAATGCTATTCTAATCCAACTCCAGCTCAGGTATGGGGTGGGTGTAAACACACCAATTTCACTTCAAGGTCCCATTCAAACAACACGGGAGAGTAAGTTTTTTGGTGCGTTTTTCCTGCGATATGCATAGGGAAGAGTACTGATTATAATGGGCTGTCTTATGCCCAACAAACAAAGCAAAGCAGCTCTTGGGGCATTTTGGCACATTGTGGTTTGTACATTTTCTTTCGCATTTGGGATACTGTTAACAATTAATAGGACCAAAAGTGCAACAAGTTAATTTTAGGTGGCTATACACTATACAATCTAATTAAATAATCTCTGTGCAATCTCCGTTCGATTTTCCAAAACAATATATTGGGAGGACAGACCTATCTATTCATTCACTCTGTATCCAATCAGGCAAGCCCTTGAACTACATGTCTGATGGTAGATCTAAAAGGCGATTGTACAATCAGATTGTATAGTGTATGGTTAGCTTTACAAACTTCCAGGGACACACTTCTGTTTTCAGTATAACAGCTCTGCTGCACATTGGCTGTTGTGAGATCGCTCAGCTCATTCTCCTGCTTCAGTGCGCACATTCTGCAAAATAAAGGATCTGTGCAAGAAGAAAGTAAGGTACAAAACAATAGATCAGCAGAGGACGACACTGGCTGTGTATTTAGTGAAAACAGTGTTCACTGACATTGCCTGCATTATGGCTTCATTCACACCATGGCATTCTGTTTTGCAGGCGGAATCGCCGTGATTCTGCCCGCAATTTGGAAACGCTGCAAATTGTGGGACGCCCTTGCGATCCCGCTAATTTGAATGGCACCAAATCGCGACGTGATTGTCGCCCGACAAATCGCTGTAAAAACTCGTACTTGTTTTGGGTGTCGGGCGGCCCGCAATTCTGCTTGCGCATTTTTACTGCAATTTGATGGGCGAAAATTGCGGCAAAATAGCGCCGCAATTTGGTGCCATTCAAAATGAAACTACAGAAGTGGTCAGGAGTAATCTCCTGGAGGGAGAGGACAGGTGCAGTGTGTGTGTTAATGAGGTCAACTGCTGAAGTACTTGCTTTTAATGGTTTTCATGTCCTAAGGATGAATAGGTGGAAAGTAATGAAGGAGTTTTCTATAGTAGTCACTTGAGCCTAAGATAAGCCTACTCTAGAATACAGAGAAAGCTTTTTATTTTCTGCAACATAGGTACATTAATGGTATATCAGTACATAGGAAAGCTGTACTTTAAAAAAAAAAAAGGTTAACTTAGCCTTTAATGTTAAAAAACAGCTCACGCCAGTTTCTAGTATAATAGGCATGGGATTTTGTCAAACAAATGGCATGGGGGGGACACTGTCATTGGGAACATGTATCAAAGCAAACAAAAAATTAAAAACATAGTTTGGAGGGGTCCAGTGATCTCTGTTAATGCCTAAAGTCAGTGGCGTCAATAGGGTTGGTGTCACCCTTTGCCGAAAAAAATTGGTGTCACCCCCTCTTTCACCAACTACCTCAGTACAGACCCCCCTCCACTAACTACAGACCCCACTCCATCAATATAGCCCCCCTCCCTCAGTACAGACCCCCTTCCATAACGATACACCCCCCCCCACTAAGTACAGACTCCCCTCCATCAGTACAGACCCCCCTCCATCAGTACAGACCCCTGCTCAGTGCAGACCCCCCTTCCTCAGTATGAATCCCCACTTAGTACTGACCCCCTTCCTCAGTACAGACTCCCCTCCCTTATTGCAGACCCCCCATCAGTACAGACACCCTCCCTCAGTGTAGAGTCTGCAGACCCCCCTCCATCAGTATCAACCTCCCACCTCAGTGCAGACCCCCCCATCAGTACATATACCCCCCCTCAGTGCTGACCCCCATCAGTATGGAATCCCCCTCTCAGTGCAGACCCCCCCATTAGTATAGAATCCCCCCTCAGTGCAGACTTCCCCATCAGTATAGAATCCCCCCTCAGTGCAGTCCCCCATCAGTATAAAATCCCCCCCTCAGTGCCAACCCCCATTAGTATAAAACCCCCCTCAGTGCAAACCCCCATCAGTATAAAATCCCCCCTCAGTGCCAACCCCCATTAGTATAGAATCCCCCTCAATGCAGAGCCCCCATTAGTATAGAATGCCCCCTCAGTGCAGAGCCCCCATTAGTATAGAATCCCCCCTCAGTGCAGAACCCCCATTAGTATAGAATCCTCCCTCAGTGCAAACCCCCCATTAGTATAGAATCCCCTTCAGTGCAAACCTCCCATTAGTATAGAATCCCCCCTCAGTGCACATCCCCCATTAGTATAGAATCCCCCCTCAGTGCAAACCTCCCATTAGTATAGAATCCCCCCTCAGTGCACACCCCCCATTAGTATAGAATCCCCTCTCAGTGCAGACCTCCCATTAGTATAGAATCCCCCCTCAGTGCAAACCTCCCATTAGTATAGAATCCCCCCTCAGTGCACACCCCCCATTAGTATAGAATCCCCTCTCAGTGCAGACCTCCCATTAGTATAGAATCCCCCCTCAGTGCAGAGCCCCCATTAGTATAGAATCCCCCCTCAGTGCAGACCCCCCATTAGTATAGAATCCCCCCTCAGTGCAGACCCCCATTAGTATAGAATCTCCCCTCAGTGCAGAGCCCCCATTAGTATAGAATCCCCCCTCAGTGCAGACTTCCCCATCAGTATAGAATCCCCCCTCAATGCAGGCCCCCATTAGTATAGAACCCCCTCAGTGCAAACCCCCATCAGTATAAAATCCCCCCTCAGTGCCAACCCCCATTAGTATAGAATACCCCCTCAGTGCAGAGCCCCCATTAGTATAGAATGCCCCCTCAGTACAGAGCCCCCATTAGAATAGAATCCCCCCTCAGTACAGAGCCCCCATTAGAATAGAATCCCCCCTCAGTGCAGAGCCCCAATTAGTTTAGGATCCCCCCTCAGTGCAAACCCCCCATTAGTATAGAATCCCCCCTCAGTGCAAACCTCCCATTAGTATAGAATCCTCCCTCAGTGCACACCCTCCATTAGTATAGAATCCCCCCTCAGTGCAAACCTCCCATTAGTATAGAATCCCCCCTCAGTGCACACCCCCCATTAGTATAGAATCCCCTCTCAGTGCAGACCTCCCATTAGTATAGAATCCCCCTCAGTGCAGAGCCCCCATTAGTATAGAATCCTCCCTCAGTGCAGACCCTGCATTAGTATAGAATCCCCCCTCAGTGCAGACCCCCCATTAGTATAGAATCCCCCCTCAGTGCAGACCCCCCATTATTATAGAATCCCCCCTCAGTGCAGAGCCCCCATTAGTATAGAATCCCCCCTCAGTGCACACCCCCCATTAGTATAGAATCCCCCCTAAGTGCAGACCTCCCATTAGTAAAGAATCCCCCCTCAGTGCAGAGCCCCCATTAGTATAGAATCCCCCCTCAGTGTAGACCCCCCATTAGTACAGAATCTCCCCTCAGTGCAGACCTCCCATTAGTATAGAATCCCCCCTCAGTGCAGAGCCCCCATTAGTATAGAATCCCCCCTCAGTGTAGACCCCCCATTAGTATGGAATCCCCCTTCAGTGCAGAGCCCTAATTAGTATAGAATCCCCCCTCAGTGCAGACCTCCTATTAGTATAGAATCCCCCCTCAGTGCAAACCCCCATTAGTATAGAATCCCCCCTCAGCACAAAACCCCCATTAGTATAGAATCCCCCCTCAGTGCAGACCCCTCATTAGTATAGAATCCCCCCTCAGTGCAGACCCCACATTAGTATAGAATCCCCCCTCAGTGCAGACCCCCATTAGTATAGAATCCCCCCTCAGTGCAGACCCCCCATTAATATAGAATCCCCCCTCAGTGCAGAACCCCCATTAGTATAGAATCCCCCCTCAGTGCAGAGCCCCATTAGTATAGAATCCCCCCTCAGTGCAGAACCCCCATTAGTATAGAATCCCCCCTCAGTGCAGACCCCCCATTAGTATAGAATCCCCCCTCAGTGCAGACCCCCATTAGTATAGAATCCCCCCTCAGTGCAGACCCCCCATTAATATAGAATCCCCCCTCAGTGCAGAACCCCCATTAGTATAGAATCCCCCCTCAGTGCAGAACCCCCATTAGTATAGAATCCCCCCTCAGTGCAGAACCCCCATTAGTATAGAATCCCCCCTCAGTGCAGAACCCCCATTAATATAGAATTCCCCCCTCAGAGCAGAAACCCCCTTTAATATAGAATCCCCCCTCAGTGCAGAACCCCCAGTAATATAGAATCCCCCCCTCAGTGCAGAACCCCCATTAATATAGAATCCCCCCTCAGTGCAGAACCCCCATTAGTATAGAATCCCCCCTCAGTGCAGAACCCCCATTAATATAGAATCCCCCCTCAGTGCAGAACCCCCATTAATATAGAATCCCCCCTGCACATGTCCACCCACACATACATAAAGTTTACAGACCTCAGAACAGCGCGGACGATACACACAGCCATGTGTCCCTCGGGCTCCTCCTCCTCCTGTGTGGATGTAAACAGAGAGGAGGGGGAGGCGGCTTCAGTCCGCTGCACTGAGGCACACAGCGCAAGACCTGAGGCACAGATCAGGTCAGCGGGCAGTGTTAGTGGTGCGTGCCGCTACCTACGGGTGTCACCCCTCAGGCGGGTGTCACCCGGGTGCGGACCTCACCCCCCGCACCCACCTAACAACGCCACTGCCTAAAGTGAAACCTTAAAAATGCAAATCTCCATTATATAACATGCCCGGAGGGTGCCCTGCCTGCGAAGTGGCACATCCGTGCAATTCATAGAACCTACTACAGCAAAACCAATATTTACAAAGAGAAAAAGTATCTCCCCTTTCATTTCTTTACTATACACAAATTATTTTAAACCTGGGAAAGATGAGCACATGTATTTTATTAGATGGGCAAAGAAGGATGACATAACTTTACAAGATGTAATGATAGAAAATAGATTATGCACTTTCTCTGAATTAACACAAACATGGGGAAACAGACCACTAGATAGATGGAGATATGCACAAATACAGCACTTTTCACAGACACTCCCCCAGCCACTACGGGGAAGAGGTAATATAAGGCCTATGGAGAGGCTACTCTCTTCCCCGGGGTGCTTGGGCCAGAGTATATATAAAATATATAAAATATTGGTAGAAGAAACAGAACCCACATACCCACCTTATTTGGGGAAATGGGAAGAGGAAATAGGTGACCTGCAGGATGAGGAACATAGGTGTAAGATTCTTAGGGTAGCGTGCTCTACCTCTAGGGATATTAAGACAATAGAAATGTGTTATAAACTGATGGTGAGATGGTATGTTGTCCCGCAAATAGTACAGAAGTATAGTGTAGAGACCTCACCAACAGGCTGGAGGGGATGTGGCGCCCTGGGGACTAGGGATGAGCTTCGTGTTCGAGTCGAACCCATGTTCGACTCGAACATCGGCTGTTCGCCCGTTCGCCGAATTGCGAACGATATGGGCCGTTCGCGCCAAATTCGTGTGGCGCGTCACGGCCCATAATTCACTGCGGCATCGCAGTGCATTGCTGGCTGATGATTGGCCAAGCATGCACTATGACCCGCATGCTTGGCCAATCACAGCGCCGTCAGTAGAGAGAGCTGTAATTGGCCAAAGCCAGGGTGGCTTTGGCCAATTATGGCTCAGGGGATTTAGTACACGCCCCACACTATATAAGGCCGCCTGCACGGCGGCCCTGTGTAGTGTGTGTTCCGGTGTGCTAAGAGATAGAGAGAGAGAGAGACAGTGTCATTTGATTTGAGTTAGATAGATTAGGCAGAACAGTCAGTCAGTTAGCTGCACTTACAGTGTATTGTGTATATATATATGCATCCCAGGTGTTGCATATATATATATACACTGTATTCAGTTTAGCTAGATCCGTTCCTGTTATCTTCTATCTAGACTATTTACATTTAGTGCAGTGCGTCCTGCTCACAGTGTTCAGCTAGATCCTTTCCTGTTATTTACATTTAGTGCAGTGCGTCCTGCTCACAGTGTTCAGCTAGATCCGTTCCTGCTATTTACATTTAGTGCAGTGCGTCCTGCTCACAGTGTTCAGCTAGATCCGTTCCTGTTATCTTCTAGACTATTTACATTTAGTGCAGTGCGTCCTGCTCACAGTGTTCAGCTAGATCCGTTCCTGCTATTTACATTTAGTGCAGTGCGTCCTGCTCACAGTGTTCAGCTAGATCCGTTCCTGCTATTTACATTTAGTGCAGTGCGTCCTGCTCACAGTGTTCAGCTAGATCCGTTCCTGCTATTTACATTTAGTGCAGTGCGTCCTGCTCACAGTGTTCAGCTAGATCCGTTCCTGCTATTTACATTTAGTGCAGTGCGTCCTGCTCACAGTGTTCAGCTAGATCCGTTCCTGCTATTTACATTTAGTGCAGTGCGTCCTGCTCACAGTGTTCAGCTAGATCCGTTCCTGCTATTTACATTTAGTGCAGTGCGTCCTGCTCACAGTGTTCAGCTAGATCCATTCCTGTTATCTTCTAGACTATTTACATTTAGTGCAGTGCGTCCTGCTCACAGTGTTCAGCTAGATCCGTTCCTGCTATTTACATTTAGTGCAGTGCGTCCTGCTCACAGTGTTCAGCTAGATCCGTTCCTGCCATTTACATTTAGTGCAGTGCGTCCTGCTCACAGTGTTCAGCTAGATCCGTTCCTGCAATTTACATTTAGTACAGTGCGTCCTGCTCACAGTGTTCAGCTAGATCCGTTCCTGCTATTTACATTTAGTGCAGTGCGTCCTGCTCACAGTGTTCAGCTAGATCCGTTCCTGTTATCTTCTAGACTATTTACATTTAGTGCAGTGCGTCCTGCTCACAGTGTTCAGCTAGATCCGTTCCTGCTATTTACATTTAGTGCAGTGCGTCCTGCTCACAGTGTTCAGCTAGATCCGTTCCTGACATTTACATTTAGTGCAGTGCGTCCTGCTCACAGTGTTCAGCTAGATCCGTTCCTGCTATTTACATTTAGTGCAGTGCGTCCTGCTCACAGTGTTCAGCTAGATCCGTTCCTGTTATCTTCTAGACTATTTACATTTAGTGCAGTGCGTCCTGCTCACAGTGTTCAGCTAGATCCGTTCCTGCTATTTACATTTAGTGCAGTGCGTCCTGCTCACAGTGTTCAGCTAGATCCGTTCCTGCCATTTACATTTAGTGCAGTGCGTCCTGCTCACAGTGTTCAGCTAGATCCGTTCCTGCTATTTACATTTAGTGCAGTGCGTCCTGCTCACAGTGTTCAGCTAGATCCGTTCCTGTTATCTTCCTACTGACAGGCAGGCTTGTCTGGTTACAGTATATAAAGCTACCTGAAGAAAATTACAGGTGTTCTATTTGATCCTATTAGTACCACGGTCAGGCAGCTAGACTATTTACATTTAGTACAGTGCGTCCTGCTCACAGTGTTCAGCTAGATCCGTTCCTGTTATCTTCCTACTGACAGGCAGGCTTGTCTGGTTACAGTATATAAAGCTACCTGAAGAAAATTACAGGTGTTCTATTTGATCCTATTAGTACCACGGTCAGGCAGCTAGACTATTTACATTTAGTACAGTGCGTCCTGCTCACAGTGTTCAGCTAGATCCGTTCCTGTTATCTTCCTACTGACAGGCAGGCTTGTCTGGTTACAGTATATAAAGCTACCTGAAGAAAATTACAGGTGTTCTATTTGATCCTATTAGTACCACGGTCAGGCAGCTAGACTATTTACATTTAGTACAGTGCGTCCTGCTCACAGTGTTCAGCTAGATCCGTTCCTGTTATCTTCCTACTGACAGGCAGGCTTGTCTGGTTACAGTATATAAAGCTACCTGAAGAAAATTACAGGTGTTCTATTTGATCCTATTAGTACCACGGTCAGGCAGCTAGACTATTTACATTTAGTACAGTGCGTCCTGCTCACAGTGTTCAGCTAGATCCGTTCCTGTTATCTTCCTACTGACAGGCAGGCTTGTCTGGTTACAGTATATAAAGCTACCTGAAGAAAATTACAGGTGTTCTATCCCAGCTTAGTGCAGCTACAGGCCATCAGTATGTCTGGAAGGCCAAGAAGGAGAGGCAGACAGTCACAAGCCAATAAGAGAGGGCAAGCAGGCTCTGTGTCTAGTGCTGGTCGTGAAGACGGTGCATCCTCATCAGCACGTGGCCATGGGACACGCTTGGCCTTTTTTTCGGCAGCTGGCCGTGTTGAGCCGCAACATGCGGAAGACTTGGTCGAGTGGATGACCAAGCCGTCCTCATCCTCCTCATCCTCTCTCACCCATGCCCAGGGTGCTTTGTCTGGCAAAGCAGCGGCCTCTTCCCTCAGCTCAATGTCATCAGTGACTCCTTCCCTAGCTCCACCATGTCCTCATGAGGATTCCCTCGAACTGTTTAACCACAGTGTTGGGTACATGCTCCAGGAGGATGCCCAGCGTTTGGAAGGCTCTGATGATGATACTGAGCTCGATGAAGGCAGTAACATGAGCACGGACAGAGGGGGTGCCCAAGAAGGACAGCAATCTGGCAGTCATGCTCCCCCTGCTGCAGCATACTGCCAGGTTTGCTCCAGTGATGAGGAGGGAGGGGATGATGAGGTCACTGACTCAACGTGGGTGCCTGATAGGAGAGAGGAAGAGGAGGAGGAGGAGGAGGAGGAGGAGGCGGCACATCACCAACGAGGCAGGATGCCCTCCAGGGGCCAGCCTAAGGGCAGCACATTGACTGCATCACACCCCAAAGCTCCACATGTGCAGGGCGCTGCAGTCTCTGCGCGTTATTCAAAAAGTTCTTTGGTGTGGGCCTTTTTTGAGACGAGTGCATCAGATCGCACCGCTGCTATTTGCAACATATGTCTCAAGCGTATCTCGCGTGGCCAAAACATCTCCCGCTTGGGTACCACATGCTTGACCAGACATATGTTGACCTGCCATGCAGTTCGTTGGCAAGCGTATCTAAAAGACCCACACCAAAGAACAAAGAGGATCTCTCCTTGCTCCTCATCAGCTGAGATTTCCAACCCCACTAGACCTTCAGTCCTCTCTGAGACCTGCAGTGAGAGGAATGAAGGTGTAGAATTAGGTGTGTCACAGCCAAGTACTTGTGGGCAATCTGCTTTTGGTACACCGACGTCAGATTGTACCAGGCAAATTTCCCTGCCCCAGCTGCTGCACCGCCGAAAGAAGTTTGCTCCCAACCATCCACATGCCCAGCGGTTGAATGCTAGCTTGGCAAAATTGCTAGCACTTCAACTGCTGCCTTTTCTGTTGGTAGACTCTGCCCCCTTCCGTGAGTTTGTGGAATGTGCGGTTCCTCAGTGGCAGGTACCCAAACGCCACTTTTTCTCACGGAAGGCGATTCCGGCTCTCTACCGGCATGTGGAAGGCAATGTCCATGCCTCGCTGGACAGGGCGGTCAGCGGTAAGGTGCATATTACCGCTGACTCATGGTCCAGCAGGCATGGACAGGGACGTTACCTAAGTTTCACGGCGCATTGGGTGACTCTGCTGGCAGCTGGGAAGGATGCAGGACAAGGTGCAGTAGTGTTGGAGGTTGTTCCGCCACCACGCCTCCAAAATGCTGATTGTGACACACCTCTCTCCTCCACCCCCTCCTCTTCTTCTTCCTCCATGGCCTCTTCCTCGGAACCAGCGGTGCGCCGTAGGCGTTCAAGGGGCTACGCAAGTACGCAGGCCAAAAGATGCCATGCGGTGCTTGAGCTGGTGTGCTTGGGGGACAGGAGCCACACTGGGGCAGAGGTTCTGTCAGCTCTGCAGGGGCAGGTTCAGAGGTGGTTGACGCCACGCCAACTTAAGGCAGGAATGGTGGTTTGCGACAATGGCACCAACCTCCTCTCTGCCCTCCGACAGGGACAAATGACCCATGTGCCCTGTTTGGCTCACGTCCTTAACTTGGTGGTGCAGCGGTTCTTGGGCAGGTACCCGGGCTTACAGGATGTCCTGAGGCAGGCCAGGAAAGTCTGTGTGCATTTCCGCCGGTCATATAATGCCAGTGCTCGGCTGACGGACCTCCAAAAGGAGTTTAACCTGCCCAAGAACCGCCTAATCTGTGACATGCCCACCAGGTGGAACTCAACGATGGCCATGCTGCAGCGGCTGCACACGCAGCAGAGGGCCATCAATGAGTACCTGTGCGACTATGGCACCAGGACAGGGTCAGGGGAGCTTGGTTTTTTTCCCCACGCCAGTGGGCCATGATCAGGGATGCATGCACTGTCCTGTCACCATTCGAGGAGGCCACGAGGATGGTGAGCACTGACAGTGCATGCATCAGTGATACTGTCCCCCTTGTCCACCTGTTGGAGCACACGCTGCGTGGAATAATGGACAGGGCACTTGAGGCAGAACAGAGGAAGGAAGAGGAGGACTTCCTTAGCTCTCAAGGCCCCCTTTATCCAGACAGTGTTCCTGCGTGCCCGCCGATCACACAGGAAGAGGATGAGGAGGAGGAGGAGGAGGAGGAAGATTGTGTCAGTATGGAGGTGGAACCTGGCACTCAGCATCAGCAGCAGTCTTTAAGGGATCAGTCCCAAGGAACACATGGACTTGTACGTGGCTGGGAGGAGGTGGCTGCGGACGTTGTTGTCCTTAGTGACCCAGAGGACTCCGGACCGAATGCCTCAGCAAACCTACGCTGCATAGCCTCCCTGATCCTGCAAAGCCTGCGTAAGGATCCTCGTATTCGTGGTATCAAGGAGAAGGACCAATACTGGCTGGCAACCCTCCTTGATCCACGTTACAAGGGTAAGGTTGCGGACCTTATCTTGCCATCGCAGAGGGAGCAGAGGATGAAACATCTTCGGGAGGCCTTGCAGAAAGGTCTGTGCAACGCGTTCCCAGAGACTGGGAGGTTACAAACTCCTGTTTCTGGACAACGTGTTGCTGAGGCTTCGGTCAGTCAAAGAAGGAGCGGTGGAGAAGGTGGCCGTCTGACCGATGCGTTCAGACAATTTTTTGGTCCGCAGCCCCAAGGTATGATCGGTTCCAGCAACCATCCCCAGCGTCTGTTTTACATGGTGCAGGAATACCTAGGGGCAAGATCAGACTTGGACACCTTTCCCACCGAAAATCCTCTGGGTTACTGGGTCTTGAGGATGGATCACTGGCCAGAGCTTGCACAGTATGCAATTGAGCTACTGGCCTGTCCTGCATCCAGCGTTCTTTCGGAACGCACATTCAGTGCTGCTGGAGGCGTGGTAACCGATCACAGGGTGCGTCTGTCCACCGACTCGGTCGATCGGCTGACCTTCATAAAAATGAATCAGTCTTGGATCACCACCAGCTACCAAGCACCTGATGCTGATGTAACCGAATAATTTTTTTTGAAATCTCAGATCCCTTCAAAGACTGCCTATGCTGATGCTGAGTGACTATCCCTGAGTAATTATCCTCTTCCTCCTCAATCATCACGCTGATAGCTTGTAAGAACATTTTTGGTTCTGGGCGCCACCACCAGTGCCTAAGGCACAATTTTTCAGCCCCTGTTTAACAGGGGCGTGTAATTACAATTTTTGATGTAATACTTTGCAGCAGGGCTCGTTCCTGCATTCCAACTAGAGTGTCTGTGAGGGGTTGCAGTGTTGTGGCACCAGCACCAGTGCCTAAGGCCCAATTTTTCTGCCCCTGTCTAACAGGGGCGTGTAATTACAATTTTTGATGCAATACTTTGCAGCAGGGCTCGTTCCTGCGTTCCAACTAGAGTGTCTGTGAGGGGTTGCAGTGTTGTGGCACCAGCATCAGTGCCTAAGGCCCAATTTTTCTGCCCCTGTCTAACAGGGGCGTGTAATTACAATTTTTGATGCAATACTTTGCAGCAGGGCTCGTTCCTGCGTTCCAACTAGAGTGTCTGTGAGGGGTTGCAGTGTTGTGGCACCAGCACCAGTGCCTAAGGCCCAATTTTTCTGCCCCTGTCTAACAGGGGCGTGTAATTACAATTTTTGAAGCAATACTTTGCAGCAGGGCTCGTTCCTGTGTTCCAACTAGAGTGTCTGTGAGGGGTTGCAGTGTTGTGGCACCAGCACCAGTGCCTAAGGCCTAATTTTTCAGCTCCTGTTCAACAGGGGCATGTAATTACAATTCTTGATCTAATATTTCACAGCAGGGCCCTGTGAGGGCTTACAGTGTTGTGGCCACAGCAACACCTAAGGCCCAAATTTCTGCTGAGTATATAGGGCAGGACCCTACTTTCAAACATCTAACTTACAAACGACTCCTACTTGCAAACGGAAGGAGACAACAGGAAGTGAGATGAAATCTACCCCTAGGAAGGGAAATTCTCTCCTGTAAGAGTTAATATGGGAAAACAATTTCTCCTTTCCACTGATGCTTTCCAATCCTTGTTCCACAAAAAAACCCAAATTTTCAAAAAACATTTTTCATTGGGACAAAAAAGTGAGGTGAAATCTTCTGAAGAGGAGGAAAGACAGCAAAACAAATGTCACAGGGGTAATAACCCTTCCCTATGTTTTCCAAAAAGCTTAAAAAAGATTTTTTGGCTGGAGCTAAACACGTTAAAAATGTACCCGTTCAAAATTACAAACAGATTCTACTTAACAACAAACCTACAGTCCCTGTCTTGTTTGCACCGCCTGTATACTGCTGTTCAGAGTATATAGGGCCTGGTGGCCCCACACCTTTCCTTATTTTAATTTGGGTGCGGGGTTCCCCTTAATATCCATACAAGACCCAAAGGGCCTGGTAATGGACTGGGGGGTACCCATGCCGTTTGTCTCACTGATTTTTATCCATATTGCCATGACCCGACATGACATTAAACCCGCAAGCAGTTTTAAATGAGATTTTTTCCTTTAAAAATGACATTTGGTGCAGGGACTGTTCTAAACATGGGAAACACGCGTCACTTTACAGGCATACTATAGACATCCCCCAGGTACGATATTTAAAGGAATATTTCACTTTTTTTTTTTACTTTAAGCATCATTAAAATCACTGCTCCCGAAAAAACGGCCGTTTTTAAAAGTTTTTTTTGCATTGATACATGTCCCCTGGGGTAGGACCCGGGTCCCCAAACCCTTTTTAGGACAATACCATGCAAATTAGCCTTTAAAATGAGCACTTTTGATTTCGAACGTTCGAGTCCCATAGACGTCAATAGGGTTCTAACGTTCGTGCGAACTTTCGGTCCGTTCGCGGGTTCTGGTGCGAACCGAACCGGGGGGTGTTCGGCTCATCCCTACTGGGGACCTTTGCACACCTATGGTGGGACTGCGTGAAGATCCAGCCTTATTGGGAAAGGATCATAGATAACATTTACCAAATAACAGGAGAGTATGTTCGGAAAGAGCTGTGGATATGTCTGTTCCATGATACGGATAAAACAGTAGCTTAATACAAGAATACCTTGGTACCCCACCTTCTGAATGCAGCCAAAAGCCTAATCCCAAGAGTGTGGAGAACTCCTGATCCCCACTCCTGATCAATAGAAGCAACAATACATAGAAGTGAAGACTCCTTGGAAACATATAACAGTGTATGTGAGAGGTGGCTAGAGTTTAAAAAATCATCAGAATATATGATGGTGGAGTGTTAAGAGGGGTCATGAAGGTGGATGCATGGGGGGTGGGGGGGAGGGAGAGAGAGAGAGAAGGGGGGAGGGAGGGGTGGTTAAGGGATTTATTTAATTATCTACTAAACTTTGAAATTTTCTTTTCAGGTTTTGTGAGGAGGGATAGTATGTCCAATATAGATTAATGTATTAAAAATGTAATAATTAACATGGCTGTTAAACCTGAATAATCTATACCAATAAAAAGAGAATATACAAAAAAAAAAAAAAGTGTGTTTAATTTGCCACAAAATAACAGCTCCCAGCTGCTTAAGGCTCCGTGTACACGGAACGCTGCTAAACGTACGTTCAGAGGCAGTTGGACGCTTTTTTTAACTGCCCCTGAACTCATTCAATGTTATCCTATGTGACCATGTACAGTCTTGTTTATTGCCGTTTTTAGGCAGTTGCGTTTAACAGCATTTCTTTGAAAGAAAAAAAATGGGTTCAGACGCCGATGATTTCCACGTTTCAAACGCCAAACGTGACTAAACGCGGTATCGGCGTTTAGCTGCGTTTTTGTTTATAAGCGTTTTTAAAGGTGCCCTATTTTTTTTACATTAAAAATTTCAAAAATGATGGTAAATGATGAAAAACCATCAAAAAGATATTTTAAAAAATTGTAATTGCTTGCAATGATTCATAGACCATTTATATACCCTAATGAGCCCTTGATCCAGTCCAATACACCAAACTGCCAGGAGACACCTGCTGGTGGACCTCAGTACTGCATGCCAAATGATAGATATTACCAGTGGATGGAACCTTTTCTGACATTGGCAGTTCAATGAAGGGACATTCAGATTTGGGAGCTCGTGTCGCTATAAACATGAGTGCTCGGGATGCAGAGGCACCCATCCCCTGACCTGCTGCTTCAAACAGGGTAAGGGGCGTGCCAGGGATGCCAGTGGAAAAACAGACGATGCCGATGAAGGTGGAAAAGATGCTCCCTTTTCTAAATAGGTATCCTGATAGAGCGGTGGCGGGGCTTCTGGAAGCGGGGTTTAGGGAAGGGTTTGACATCCTGAGTGAGGTGCGGGATGTTCCTCCCATCTCCAGAAACTTACGCTCGGCCCTTCTTCATCAGGAGGTGGTGTCCGCCAAGCTGTTTAAAGAAGTAGCTTTGGGTTGCATGGTGGGCCCGTTTCCTGTCCCGCCGTTAGAGGGGCTAGTGGTTTCCCCATTGGGTGTGGTTCTAAAGAAGGAACCGGGGCAGTTCAGGATGATCCACCATCTTTCGTACACCAAGGGCGGCTCGGTGAATGATGGTATTGACCTGCAGGTTTGTGCGGTAACCTATACATCATTTGATGCCGCCATAGCGTGGGTTCGTATGGTATGGACAGGGTCCACTCATGGCCAAATCTGACATTGAATCGGCGTTTCGGCTGTTGCCAGTGCATCCCCAAAGTTTTCACTTGTTAGGGTGTTATTGGCAGGGGTCTTATTTTGTAGAACGTTGCCTACGCATGGGTTGTTCAATTTCATGTGCCCTGTTGGAGGCATTTAGTTCCTTTTTGGAAGGGGCAGTTAGGGAGGTAGCGGGGGTGAACTCGGTCATTCATTATTTGGATGATTTCCTGTGCATTGGGCCGCCCGAATCCCGATGTTGCGGGATATTGTTGGGGACGCTACAACACCTGGCCGAAGTGTTTGGAATTCCATTGACAGCTGACAAAACTGAGGGCCTGGCCACGGAACTGGTGTTTCTTGGCATTACCATTCGGTGGCCATGAAATGCAGACTGCCTACTGACAAATTGGTTGCACTCCGACAAGAAGTGTGGCAAGTCGGTGGCAGGCGGAAGATTAAACTGAGAGAATTACAAACATTGTTAGGCAAGCTGAAATTTGCATGCAGAATTATCCCCATGGGTCGGATCTTCTGCAGGCGATTGTCGGTGGCCACGGTGGGCGTTAAAGTTCCCAGTCACTATGTGCGGCTGTCTACCACGTTACAGGCAGATCTGAGGATTTGGGACTTTATCCTCGAATCGTTCAATGGCCGTTCTTTATGGCTATCGGGACCGGTGAGTAATGCTGACCTGGTCCTTTTCACGGATGCGGCTGGGTCAGTAGGTTATGGCGTGTATTTTCAGGGTCAGTGGAGTGCAGAGAAGTGGCCAGCTGCCTGGCAGGAGGCTGGGTTTCTTAAGAACTTGGTTCTTTTGTAGCTTTTTCCTATAGTTCTGTCTGTGGAACTTTGGGGGGAGGCATTTAGGGACAAGAAAGTGCGATTCAATTGCGATAACCTGGGGGTGGTGATGGCAATCAACATATCGGCCTCTTCCCCTCCAGTTGTCAGGCTGTTGCGTTATTTAGATTTTAGTTGTTTACGGCTGAATGTGTTTTTATATGCTGTGCATATTCCTGGGTCTACCGACAAATTAGCAGATGCTCTGTCTTGTTTCCAGTGGGATGTTTTCCGCACTCTAGCACCAGAGGCGGAACAGGTGGGGGTGCCTTGTCCTCATCGGTTGTGGAACGTTGCATTGGACTCGCCGCTGGACTGATCCGGGATTCACTCAGCGCTGGAACATGGGCAGCTTATAACAAGGTTTGGCAGGAATGGTTCGCATTACTGGAAGAGGTAGGTGGGGTAGCTGAAGGGGAGGAGATTTCGTCCCTGGTGTTAGTTTTTGTTTGCAGCAACCTCACAAAAGGGGTATCAGGGGCCGGAATGAGCAGGAAATTGGCAGCCCTGGCGTTTCTTTTTAAACTGTCAGGTGAGACGGACTTCACCAAGTCCTTTATGATTCGACAGGCACTTAAGGGTTACAGGAAGGGTAGTCGCAGTAAGGATTCCAGGCGCCCGGTTTCTTTTTCAGTGCTCAGTACGGTGCTAGAGAACTTAGAAGGGATGTGCTCTTCAATATTTGAGAGGGTTTTGTTCAGAACAGCGTTTCTGTTGGCCTTCTTTGGGGCTTTTTGGATCAGTGAACTGGTCAGTCCGTCAAAGCTCTGCTGCGTCAGTCAAGATCTGGATCAGGCGATCCAAGACGGATCAGGCGGGCAGAGGGGCACAAGTAGAGCTGCTCAGGGGCGACAGCTCGCAACTTTGTTCGGTGTCAGCTATGATGCAGTTTTTGCTAGTCCTACCACGGGTGGAGGGTGCTTTTTTTTGGTACATATGGATGGTTCCTTTCTTTCAAAGTTCCAATTTACGGCAGTGTTCAGAAAATTCTTAGCTGCAGGGTGTTTGGTTCCCGAGGAATTTGCGGCTCACTCTTTTCACATAGGGGCGGCCACCGAGGCGGCTAGGTGGGGTCTTCCAGAGGAAGTGTTCAAACATATCGGCAGATGGGAGTCCTCGAGGTATCGTATTTATGTCAGGCCCCACTTGTTTGTGTAAATGGACAGGGTTACATAAGTACATATGTATGGGATATCTTGTTTTTCTGTCTGTCTGTGTTGTTTACTTGTTGTGTAAAGAAATGTCATCAAGTGCTGTGGTGCAGGATTGTTTTATGTCTTTTCAGATGCCCCTGGATGTCTCATATGGATTTTGGGACATTCCTATGTGTTCTGGGGGGCAAAGAGGGCTGATGTCCTGAAGGTAGACAACTAGGGGTTTCCAGGGTGAAGGGAACGGTCAGATGGATCGGGGTTCCTTGGATCACGTGGCACAGAGTTATCCCTGAACTGCACCATTTTGCACGGTTAGCCAGGCATCCGGACATTTTGGTCCTCCATGTGGGTGGTAATGATTTTGGGACTCTGTCCCATGAGACAAGTCATCAACAATGTCCAGTGGGATTTCCTTAGATTGTGGTCCTCTTTCCCGGACATGATTGTGGTGTGGTCTGTGGAGTTACCTGAGAGGGGATGGAGTACATCTTAATACAGTTGGGAATGAGTTATGGGCTTTAGGCTTACAGGATGGTATCAAGAGGGTTGCCGCTGTGGCGATTGGGGACCTTGACAAAGGCACAAAAATGTAAGTATTTTTGATAAAACGGTGGAACCCGTCTCAGGTTTGGAGTCCTCCTGGTTTGTCTAGTTCAGTCTAGACTACCCGGTAGTAAGGTGGTAGGGGTCTGTGGTCAGTTAGTAAGTCCTCGAGGCAGTGATGCGACTGGGGACAAAATCTAACTTAGAGGTACCACAGATTCCAAAAGTTTTGGATTAGTGTCAAGGATCTGCAATCATCTTTTCATATAAGGTTATGGTTAAATAAAGGGAAAAGGTTGGTAGGTACATAATTGAGTTGGGGCAGTAAGTTATCTGAACTACCCTAGTCAAGGAATTTCAGGATTGCATATAGAGCCCCTTTTTATATAGTTTTATTAGGCCATAAAGGCACGTTCTGGAATTTAGAAAAAAAAAAGAAAGGTAAACAAAGGTGAACTTAGCCTTTAAAGGAAGTAGTACTGAGGTAGTATTTTGGCTGCCATTTGCTGGCCACTACCTTTAAAAGTGCTAGTTGCCTAGCCTCTATGCTGATTCGTTGGTGTTTTGTATCGCTGATCAATAGCAATTATACAAATCAGGAGTTGTGACTTCATTCTGACTTCACCTGCTGCATGTGTGTTCTAGGTCAGTGACTCAAAGTACCGAAGCTAGAGATTGATAGATAACTAGCATTCCCAAAGGCATTCAGCAATAGCAGCCTACGTGTTTATTTCAGAAAACTTTCCCTAAATAACTGTCAGGCAAACAAGGACATCAGGATATGCATGATATAGAAAGGAAAGAAGAATCCTTGCATTATTGGACAATTGTATTTTAACATCATGAATTCAAGACTGAGTTGGTGGCAAAAATGGTAAGAGAGGGGGCGTGGCCTGACCTCGGGAGAAGATGGCAGCTTAAATCCTTTGCTCCCGCTGACAGAGAGGACTTTATAACTAAAACGGAGGTATCTTTTCCGCCCTACCACAAAGAAAACATGGGGACATCATCCCGCAGCTCCTCCGCTTCCAGATCAAGGTCCCCTCGGGACCTGACTGGCAGAAGTAGCCAGAACATACCAGAAATGTTCCGCGCCCATTCTGGCAACATGGCGCCCGCTCGCAGCCTACCTCAGATAGCAGGCCCAACGGTAGACACCATATCGCACACGGACAATGGAGCGGTGATTCTCACGCCGAACTCACAGCCCAGCCTCCAGGACTTGCACTCAGTAGCGCTGGATATTAAAAACACCCTCACGGCAGCTCTGACAGCGGCAATCACGGATCTCAAGATCGACATCCAAGCGATCGCAGGCAGAGTCCAGGAAGTGGAGAAGACGACCACTACCCATTCCACTGTGCTCCGCCGTACATGTCAGGTCCTGGATACGCACACCCTACAGCTGAGGGACTTGAATCGACACATGGAGGATTTGGACAACCGCGGCAGACGCCACAATCTGCGGGTGAGAGGATTGCCGGAATCAATTGAAGCTGATAGGCTCCAAGCAGAGGTCGTATGCTTCTTTAACGGCCTCCTAGATAAACCCCTCACCAACCCCATAGGCATGGAACGCATACATCGCGCCCTTCGCCCTCGGGGGAGAGAAACAGACCCACCTAGAGATGTGATTTGTCACATTATAGACTATCAACTAAAAGAAGAACTACTACGAAAGGCCCGCATGGCTTCAAAGGTATCTCACAATGGCGCTGACATACGCATTTTTCAAGACCTCTCAACGATTACACTACAACGTAGGAGAGAATTGCGCCCCCTGCTGGAAGTACTACGTTCCAAGGAAATCCCATACAGATGGAAATTTCCATTCGGCCTGTCAGCCTCACACCAAGGTCGCACCGCCCTACTCAGAGTGCCAGAAGATCTGCGCTATTTCTGTGACACCCTAGACATACCGATCACAGAGGTGCCCGAGTGGTATGTGGAATTCCGCCCGCCGGCTTCCAGAAAACAACCGCCTGACGGCGAACCGATGGAAACTCAGCCGCACCGATATAGGCGGCAGCGATCTCCATCAGAAGCCAGACTGCGTCTCCATACGCAAGGCCCGGATAGAGATCACAACCCACTGGATACCCCGCAGACCAGGAGAGCACGCCGGGATCGCTGAACAGCGAAGCCGGAGAATACGAGGCACGGAGATGCGATTCCTCCGCTGCCATCAGTCTCACAGGTTGCACTAAGTTCCATTCCAGTTTTTCCCGAGTTTGTGTCATGCATGGTCAACACAGGCGGCTAGCTTCCACTACCCCTGCTGCTCTAAGCACTTACACCGGACTTTTCCAGTCAGCCCAGGATGCCACATTAAAAATGTTGAGAATGAAACTACAATGCAGGCGGGTAGGCTGCAGCAACAGGAGCTACGGTTCAACAATGTCTTCACCGCAAGAAGAAACCTAGAAACGACATTCCCGCACACACGGCTTAGGTCTTTTTTGACTTTTTTTTTTTTTTTTTTTTTTTTTTTGTGTGTGCACACAGTCAACGTATCCTTTCCTGCTCTGAAACCTCAATCATACTTGTTGTAAGCTGAGGGGGGGGGAGTCTGTTAAGCACCATTATGCAAATGATCAGTTTCAGCTCTAATGCTATTACCCACCTATTATTTCACTGTGCTACTCTCTACCTAAACTTTTCTCTATTCTAGTCTTGATTATACAGGGCGGAATGGGGTGATGACCCGCGGGACTGTTCTACGAGCGCGCTTACATTATATTAATTACAATTGCACAGTGCACAACAGATGTGCTGAACACACTTCTAGATAATGCTTGGCTATTGCTCTACACACAGCTCGCTGTGAGCAAAACTACGTGTCGCACGGTTACACTTTAGTTAGACACTATCTCGACTATTCCACTTACTGCATACAAGTGGGGGAGACACGATTCCCGCGGTTCATCATCTCCTCTGAAGCAATGATACTAGAATGATTAGATATAACTGAGAGTTTGGGTATTAGTACTGACTTCTTGAAGCGATGGACTCATGAATGTGTCTATCTGCAGTTACGAGACCTACTTTTCGCTCACGGGTGCTGGGGGATACCCCAGAGGTATCATAATACCCTCACGATCTGATAATATACGGCTTTAATCAGAAAGCGAGGACCGTAGCTGACATATTGATTAACTGCAGTTGTACTTGCCTGACCTCTTGGCTCCAGCTCTCCCCCCCCCAAAAGAAAAGAAAACAGAGAAGGAAAAAAGAAAAAAAAAGAGAAAATAGAATAAGATACCTCCACAGACACACGCAGTGTTGTAAAGGGATGTAAGAAGACTGACATGCCATCAGGCTTCTATCCTACTCACTGTACTGCGTTAATTTTGAAGCCACCCAGGCTGCAAACGTGCAAGGTGTTACCACTCATCTATAGGTGACCCCGGGCACGACTGCAGCGTGACGCCTGATCCCACTTACATCAATCTCCAGATTCCTATCTTGCAGCGGAAGGCCCGGTGGATCATCGCAACGTGACACAGGTGACCCGCATGTCTTACTATGACATAGGGCTAAGGATTACACACCCAACAAAGAAGGTAGTAGCTAATTCAGTCCACGCAGGCTAGACCAAGGTTGACAACATGACGTGTATGGAATTCCACAGTTATGAGTTTTGTTTAGATTTAGTCATTTAATCTTTTGTCTATTTTAAGGATGGTTTAGGATACTTTCATACATATGGCTCTGCATATCCCTGTATTACTTATGAGACAACCACTAGTAGACTCGTGTTTAGTTCCCTGAAAAGAGAGTGTCACCAACCAGGGGCACGCGGATTAAACGCTCAGACAGCACCCGTGCTCGAACATGTGGGTCTCCCACGACATATATTATAGATGCTTACATCATTACTCTAGCAACTTTGATCCCAATAATTATTACTCATCCCACATACTCACACAATCCCCTGATTCCATCCTTACACTAGTGCAACACAAGTTTAGACCTCCTTCATGAGCTCTCATCTCCTCCCTGTCAAGCGGGTAGCATCACCGCTTTGAAAACACACCTCCTCTTACCGATCTCAGCCGCTACCCACCTCAGTGGCGCTCACAAGCACTTCGGCTGATTTAAATATCAGATTCCAATACACGCCGCAGACTCGCTCCGGTTATTCCTAAGTACAGGTATTCACTCCCTAAGGATCAGCGAGCAGGACCTCGCTGATCACCGGAAACGACCACAGTCACACGCGAAGATACCCGACCATCCCCAGTCACTTACACATTGTACTGCAATACAAAAGTAACACAATCCTAGTCCCCCATACACGTTCTCAAACCCCTACGTGTTTCCCGTACCTCCCCCCTCCAAAGACACTAATTCTCTGCTATCTCATTCTAATCACCTTTCCATCTCTCTTCTCTTCCTCCTCCGACAGAGACTCATAGCTATACGAAACCCTTCAGTCCTCATTCACCACCACACCCAGGTTGTATCACATCAGCAATATGTCGCAAACACAATTAGTCAAACGTAAAACAATCAAAGTAATTTCCCTAAATACAAGGGGACTTAACATCCCTGAAAAACGCTCTCAGTTATTACTTTCCCTACATAAAAACAAAGCAGACATTGTCTTTCTCCAGGAGACACATTTTAGAACGGGCTCCACCCCCAAACTCTCTAACTGCCGATTCCCAACCTTCATACATGCAACTAATAATTCCTCAAAATCAAAAGGAGTCTCCATCCTATTTGCTAAAAATTGCCCGTTTCACGTTACAGACACTAGCATAGACACGGAAGCACGATACCTTTTTGTCAAAGGCACACTGCACGGTAAACGAATAACCCTGGCCAACATTTATGCACCAAACACGAAACAAGTACCCTTCTTCAGGTCCACATTACAAAAACTCACTTTGTTCCAAGATGGCCTTCTTATACTAGGAGGAGATTTCAACATTCCTCTGAACCCTTTACACGATACCTCGACCGGCTCCTCCAGCCTACCATATAGCGCGCTACGTGCAATTAAATTACAACTGAAAGAACTAACACTACACGACTCCTGGCGCACTCTTCACCCGAATGAGAAAGATTTCACTTTCTACTCGACCCCACACAACAGATACTCCCGCTTAGACTATCTATTCATTTCGCAAAGAGATTTACCAATGCTAATGACGACCACCATTGACCCCATGTATCTTTCAGATCACCATCCAATATCCATGACGTTAGCATTTTCAACCACTACGCCCCGATCCCACATTTGGCGCCTGGATCCCTCACTCCTCACGGATACCGCTACCATGAATGCCATACAAACACGCCTCTCACTTTACTTTAATGAAAATGACTCCCCGGATGTCTCACCTATGATGAGATGGGAAGCACATAAATGCACAATTCGAGGAGAGCTAATTGCACTATCGGTCAAACGCAGGAAGGAAAGACAGGAACACATAAACACATTGACTGCACGAATACAATCATTAGAAAGAACACACAAAAACTCCCTAGCAGTATCGACTCTCCCAGATCTGCTCAAAGCTAGATCGGAACTTTTAGAGGCTCTTCACAAACAGACAAAACGCAATTATATACTCTCCCAAAAAATATTTTATGAATACGGCAATAAATCAGGCAAAATACTAGCCAGAGCGCTAAGGACCAAAAAAGCAAAAACAACAATACACTCCATAATAGACCCTACGGGGAAACGATTAGTCTCCAATGATCAAATAGCCGGACAATTTGTACAATATTACACCCAGCTGTACAACCTACATGCCCCCAACACACAGAGGGTAAACAACTACAGATCAAAAGCCATCCAGGATTTTCTCACAAACTACTGCCCTAAGCACATTTCTAATGACGAAGCAACCGATCTGGAACGACCCATATCCCCAGCTGAAGTGGACGTGGTTCTAAAACAATTGAAGACTGGTAAGAGTCCCGGCCCTGATGGCCTAACGACCGGATACTACAAAACGTTTATTGAAACCCTCAAACCACACTTCCTGCAGGCGTTCAATTCCATGTCTTCAGACAATCCCCCACCTAGAGACCTATTAACGGCACATGTAACTGTAATACCTAAGCCCAATAAAGATGCATCTAAAGTAGCGAACTACCGCCCTATCTCCTTATTGAATGTTGATCTTAAAATATACGCCAAGATATTAGCTAACCGTCTCTTGCCTCTCTTGCCTAATCTCATCTCTCTAGACCAGGTGGGTTTTATACCGGGCAGGGAGGCTAGAGATAACACTATCAAGGCGATCAATATACACAAATGGTTAACTTCACAACGACAGCAAGGGTTCTTCTTGTCGCTGGACGCGGAGAAGGCTTTCGATAGGGTGGCGTGGGACTATATGGAGGAAGTACTTAAAAAGATTGGTATACGAGACCGTATGTTACAATTTATAATGGCCCTCTATGCTTCCCCCACGGCACAGGTCCGTGTTAATGGACACCTATCGAAGGCCTTCTCCATGTCAAACGGGACACGTCAGGGTTGCCCACTTTCCCCGTTAATATTCATCCTTACCTTAGAACCACTCCTTCAACGTCTTCGATCTAATCCAGACATCAAAGGTGTCTCCATATCAACGACTACTTACAAGCTATCTGCGTTTGCTGACGACATTCTCTTATTTCTGACTGAACCCCACATTACGCTACCCAACTTACTTAAGGACCTTAATATGTTCGACCTCCTGACCAACCTAAAAATCAATTTCACAAAATCCGAAGCCCTGAACGTGTCTTTACAAAAAGAGACCCTAGAAACATGTCAATCCAACTTCCCCTTCAAATGGACTCGTGATGCGATTACATACCTAGGGATCCGCATACCGACTCACCTTTCCGATCTCTATCTCAAAAACTACATGCCGATCCTCCAACAAATTCAAAAAGACCTTAAGTCCTGGTCGACGGGGCTCTTTTCCTGGTTTGGGAAGACATCTATAATCAAGATGAACATTCTCCCAAGAATACTATATGTTCTACAAACAGTCCCCATAAGGTTACCGCAAGCCTTCTTTGCTTCTTATCGCAGGGCATGTAGCGAATTTATTTGGGGGAAAAACCGCCCTAGGATTAGTTTCGAAAGACTTGCTCTGCCCAAATTAAAAGGAGGAATAGCTCTCCCAGACATTGCAAAATATCACCAGGCTTGCCAACTGTCCAGAATAGTTGACTGGACCGTCCACTCTCACTCCAAAGCCTGGACGCAAATTGAAAACGAATTCTCACCGATCCCTATTAATTTACTGCCCTGGACGCCCACAAGACAGGTTCCGCCGGCATGCTCACAACATCCATTGATCGCCTCCACGCTTCACGCATTCAAGTCAATGTGTCAAAAACACCACATTTCCTCCATCCCAGGCCCCTTAACTTCAATCCGACACAATGCTGAATTCCCACCGGGTTTTTCCTCGTCATTCCTTAAGGGATACTGGCCCCAAGACGATCTACGCGCAAAACACTTCTTTTCAGGAAAAACCTTCCAAGCCATTACAAACCTGCCAGCACATAGGTCGGGAAAACCTTTTCCGCCTTGGACATATAATCAACTACGACACTTTCTTGACCATCCCCCCTACAACACAGACTACTCCAGGCAACTTACCCCTTTTGAAGTTCTGTGCTCCAAAACAGAACCACAGAGACATGTGATCTCAGAAATATATGCTCTTCTTTTCTCTGAACACAACCCCAAATCCAACATAGCCACTCGTGCTTGGGAAAGAGACTTAAATTTAGATCTATCCGACCAAGACTGGGAAAACATATATACCTATATACACAAAGGCACGATTAATGTGTCAGCACAGGAAAACGGATTTAAGATCTTTTCCAAATGGTACAAAACCCCCCTTAAACTCCACAAAATGTCCCCATCTATCCCTCCCACCTGCTGGAGATGTTCAGAAGCAGAAGGCTCCATGATCCATTTATGGTGGTCATGCCCACTTCTTCAACCCTTCTGGAAAGACGTCCACCGTCTTACCACGAATATTACCACCTATCAGATTGAATACACCCCGGCTCAAATGTTGCTACACCACTCCTCTATACCGAAAAAAGACTATCACCGATCTCTCGCACTTCATATGATAAATGCGGCTAAAATGTGTATCCCAACACTATGGAAATCGTCCAAACCCCCGACTATAGCGGACTGGTTCAAACGTATATCTAAAGTAGCCGAAATGGAGGAACTGATACACCAAGCCAAAGACACCTCCTCCAAATTCAGAAATACTTGGTCTTGCTGGCAACATTTCCAAACGACAGTTGAATATACAGATCTCCTGTCCTAAGACCTTGTACTAATATCTGGAACTCTGTCGGAGGAGGACTCACAATACCCATTATACCAATTGCATTCATACTCAATTTACGCATGATGCTCTTCTTCTTTCTTACCTTTCTTACCCTTCTTACATCTTTACTCCCCCACCCTCTTCAGTTCCAACATAATTCTCAAATCCCCTTTACATACTTAAGACTAGTCTAACAGACAAATAAGCCATAACAAGTAACACAAATTATCACGATTCCCTCCTCACCTACTCCAGACTTCTAACCTCCTATTCACCCCACCACCTCACGATAGGTATTTCCATCCTACATACCCACCTAGGATTAGGATTGCTAGTGGTCCGGTGACCGCAATCCTATCTTATACCACCTCGCCCAGAGGCAAAGTTCACTATAGAGTACCACTTAACATACAGTTTTTCCCAGGACCCCACTATATTAAATGACTACTGAACACATGATGGAGCGGACCCATACATAGCTCCGCCCACACATGACGGCCACGCACCGCTTTCCACATCCTTCATAGGGTTCCAACCGGAGACAATCGATAATTTACAATCATCACGATGGATCCCATTTTACAATGCTCAGGGCCAACACATGAATCATATAATGACCGTCCAAGGTTTCCAAAAGGACACATATTCTCAGAATAGCCTCTATGCTCAGAACCTTATGATTCAACGTTTACTACTGGAGTTTAATTATTCATGGTTTGACCAGACTTTAAACTTTTTGGTATTTTGTTTTATGTTTTGCTTTCTTCTGATAACATAGCTGAACTTGCTGTATAGTGTTGAATGAGATGGTCAATGTATCACAATCTATACAACACCACAATCTTCTGTACCTTTATTATGTTATGCTTCTGTATAACTTGACTTTTTTCTGACAATAAACTTGATTTTGGAAAAAAAAAAAAAAAAAAAAAAAAAAAAATGGTAAGAGAGAAATGTTAGCAGACAGCTCAGCCAATACATTGTAATCAGCTGCAGATCAGGGAACATGTGACATCCTTTCCTGACAGTTACTTTATTAAAAATAAACAATAAACTTACTGAGTCCTCTTTGCAATGGAACAGGCGTTAGACCTTATTATACAGCACGCTGAGTCAACTGTTTCAAATGTCACCAGACAGTATGATGTGCTTGTTGCTGGGGATATACCAGGAAAGAATACACCATAGCAAATTTATCATCCTCTAGCTTTCAGTGAGACCCAGAAAACTGCCTATGTCAACCTAAAACAAAGGAATTTGCAAAAAAAAAAAAGAAAAACGATTTTCATCTTCTTATTAGAGATGTTTGGGCTTATTAATTAAAGGCTCTGCACAGACCCAATACATTCAAGTGCTGTAACTGAAGGCAATTAGTAAGATATAAGTCTACTGCAGTCAGATTTGTAGGATTAACTCCATCTGGTTGCTCTTGATTACTACCAATTGTTTTTATCAGGGCTCACATGTGTGCATCTGAACTGTTTTTATTATATAATATGTAATGTGAGTACAGACACAATTTAGAATCAGTTTAACCACTTACCGACCGCTGCACACCGATATACGTCGGCACAATGGCAGTGGTGGGCAAATGGGCTTACCTGTATGTCCCCTTTAAGAGCCGGGGATAGCAGGCGCATGGGTCCCCCCGGGACCGGTAGACCTGAGGTCTCCCATCAATCGTGTCACGGAGCCTCAGAACGAGGAAGGGCCTATGTAAACAAGGCACTTCCCCGTTCTGGCTTGTGTCATCGGGAGCAGGGATCGCTGTCATGTGACTTGAAGCCCACCCCCCCCCACAGTTTGAATCACTCCCTAGGACACACTTAACCCCTTCATCGCCCCCTAGTGGTTAACCCCTTCACTGCCAGTGTCATTTACACAGTAATCAGTGCGTTTTTATAGCACTGATCGCTGTATAAATGACAAAGGTCTCAAAATAGTGTCAAAATTGTCCGATGTGCCCACCATAATGTCGCTGTCCTGATAAAAATCGCAGATCGCCGCCATTACTAATTAAAAAAAATAAAAAATAAAAATGCCATAAAACTATCCCCTATTTTGTAGACGCTGTAACTTTTGCGCTAACCAATCAATATACGCTTACTGCGATTTTTGTTTTACCAAAAATATGTAGAAGAATACATATCGGCCTAAACTGAGGAAAAATTTTTTTTTTATATACATATTTTTGGGGGATATTTATTATAGCAAAAAGTAAAAAAAATTATGCGTTTTTTTCAAAATTGTCGCTCTTTTTTTGTTTATAGCGCAAAAAATAAAAACCGCAGAGATGATCAAATACCACCAAAAGAAAGCTCTATTTGTGGGAAAAAAAGGACGTTAATTTTGTTTGGGTGCAAAGTCGCACGACCGGGCAATTGTCAGTTAAAGCGACGTAGTGCCGAATTGTAAAAAGTGCCCTGGATGCCGACATACTTAGATGTGCCTCTTTTAATCATCAACCATGTGAGTTGCTAAATGTTGTACCTTCATTAAATGTAACCATATTGCTAAACTTAGAGGCGCCTCTCTTCTCTTTAATACTCTGTAGCTCCTGCTGGATTTTGCTTCTAATCCCCTTGTGGAGGCTTCCATTTGTGGATGGAAATTTTATGGTTACACAACCTGTCATTGCTATGATCATTTTATATGTACTATAAACTGAAGGACTTATGAATAAATGGTTGTGGAACGAATCATTTGAGTTTCCATTATTTCTAATGGGGAAATTTGCTTTGATATACAAGTGCTTTGGATTAGAAGCATGCTCCCAGAAAAAATTATGCTCGCAATCCAAGGTTTTACTGTAACTCCACTCAGAGCTACCAGTCCAATATATCTTATTTGTACTGGCCCAGGGACCGGGGGAAATGTCCGCCTGCTCCTAAGTCCGATTTTTCTTTAGCAGTGCTGAATTGGCACCACTTCAAAAAGTCGAAACTCTTTGCATCAAGAAGAAGCATCCTCAGAGAACACATTTTACAGGGCAAAAAAATAACTCACTGCTTAGCCTGTATGCTTTAGGTGCCTTTCATACAGGGGTAAACCTCCTTTCCCACTTTACAGTCGTGCATGCACAATCAGATGAGACAGCAGAGAAGGGTATACTGTCTGACTAATAGGTATGGTTTTAGAAAATGCAATTTATTGGTGCATACCTTTTCACACATATTTGCTACGACAGGGGTCGGCAACTTTTGAGAAGTAGACATCTACCTTGACAACATGGAAGAGATCAAAGATCCACAGAGTTCAGTGCCTTTTTTTTTTTAAGAAGTTAACTTGCAAGAGCCCGGGAGAGCGCTTCTTCTGTGCAGAACAAACTGCACAGTGGAGGTAAGTATACCATGTTTGTTATTATGTAGCTTTACAATCACTTTAAGGCTGTTGGGTGGAAGTGACTCTCTGTCGACTCCAGTAAGCGGCAGAGACGCCAGGGACGCGGCGGGAGAGGGAGGAGCACCTCTCCCGCCGCCCATAAAAGAGATCTCGTGGTGAATCCACTGCGGAGACCACCTTTATCTTAAAGCAGACCGTCCGCCATGAATAAAAATACCGGGGTTATGGCAGCTATCTGCTGCCATAACAATGATATTTAATGTCAAAATACCAACATATATTCATAAAGGGTGGTCCAGAAGTGGTTCAGACAGGACTATAACCTTCTTCTGAGAACACTAGAGTCTTGGCTGTGTCTCACTTCAATACTTCTGACCCAAAATAAGCATGGAGCAAAAGAAAAAATTAAATAAAAAATAAATAAAAAGAAAACATATCCTGAATTCCTTGTCTCTGTTCTGTCCTGGGTAAGGGACATAATCAATATCAAAGCCAAAACATCAGCATCTTCACAAGAGTCAGCAATGACATTCTACATACAGTATGTCTCTCATGACGTTTTATTGAAACTGCATGCATTTTAAAGCAGAATGGTGTGACCAGGGAATAAGAGGAAACCATAAATACTATGGTTGGTAAGGGGAAGTGTGTACTGTAAATGTAGGCGTAATATGTTGTGTGAGAATGGCAACAAAACCCTTTCTGTACTTGGACTACAGCAAATCATTATCTTATGTGGCCAACCAGTTACAGGATCTTTGATGTTTGAAAACAGAAGTAATGGGATCAAGCTGTTAAACTGTAAACACCAATTAAAAGATATCCCTACAGCCAATTAAATTAAATGGGATTTCCATCTAAAGCAAGAATTTTAGAAAACAGAACTCATCAGTCATAATTGATAAAAGCTATAACCTTGGAGTTCAACCAAGACTATTTTAGCAATCTTGCCTGTAATTCCAAGTATTTCAGCATTTAAAGACTTGGAAACTTTAAGAGGTACAATGGAAGGCAAAACATTTTTTTTTCGTTTTAGATAGCATGGAAAGGGATCAGAACACCTGTCAGATATTTATTACTGTCTGTGCTGCTGTTTTGGAGATTAACCTTCTCTTTTTGTCTTGTGACCATTACCACCGGAAGCAGGGGCGGACTGACAACACTCAGGGCCCTCGGACCAAATAAAGCAAGGGCCCCCTGTCAGGCCCCGCCTATGACCCACCCCTAACCCCGCCCATGGCCCGCCCCGACCTCACCCCTACATTTTGCACAAAGTACAACTTCTGCCTTTTTTTATGGGACCTGGAGGGGGGTCTCTCTCTAACAGTGTCCATTAGAGAGTCTCTGTTAGAGAGAGAGAGACCCCCCTCCAAGACCTATTAGAGTCTACAAAGGAATATAATGGGACCTGGAGGGGGGCCTCTTTCTAACAGAGTGTACAGTGAACACCTTCATTCCCTCTTGTCCTCACAGGACCCACTCCTTGTGCCATGACTCTCACCCCTGCCCCAACCTCTCATAAAGTAGAAATAAAATTGGCAGTGTGTAGAGCTCCTCTTACCTTAATTATGGGTACTGTAGCTGTGGCTGGTTCCCGCGTCCTCTGTGGTTGGCTCCTGTGGGTGGCTGGCTCCCTGGTGTGGGTGGGTCACCGCGGGCGGGTGGCTGGCACCCTGGCCTTGCTGTAGGTGGGTCACCATGAATGGTTGGGTGGCATGCACCCTGGCCCTGCTGTGGGTGGCTGGCTGGCACCCTGGCTGGTGTTTCCTCTCCTCTTCCGCCATTTTGGGCACTGTTTGCAGAGGTGAGGGAGGTACTTGGAGATAATTGGTCACCTTTGCCCTATCCGGGACAGTAAATCTAGAAGGTTTGCAGCAGACCCTGTGCGCGGAGACACATGGCGCAACACATAATGACGTTGCCTGCGTGTGCGGTTCTGTGCCCATTTGAGAGTCTATGTTAGAAAAAGCCCTCATCAGTACCCATCAATTCAGCCTCTCCAGTGCCTCTCAATGCAGCCTCACCAGTGCCAATCAGTGCAGCCTCACCATTGCCCCTTAATGCAGCCTCACCATTGCCCCTTAATGCAGCCTCAACAGTGTCCCTCAATGCAGCCTCACCAGTGACCCTCAATACAGCTTTACCAGTGTGCCCCTCAATGCAGCCTCACCAGAGTGCCCCCTCCATGCAGCTTCACCAGAGTGCCCCCTCCATGCAGCCACACCAGAGTGCCCCCTCCATGCAGCCACACCAGAGTGCCCCCTCCATGCAGCCACACCAGAGTGCCCCCTCCATGCAGCCACACCAGAGTGCCCCCTCCATGCAGCCTCACCAGAGTGCCCCCTCCATGCAGCCTCACCAGAGTGCCCCCTCCATGCAGCCTCACCAGAGTGCCCCCTCCATGCAGCCTCACCAGAGTGCCCCCCCCATGCAGCCTCACCAGAGTGCCCCCCCATGCAGCCTCACCAGAGTGCCCCCCCCCCCATGCAGCCTCACCAGAGTGCCCCCCCCATGCAGCCTCACCAGAGTGCCCCCCCCATGCAGCCTCACCAGAGTGCCCCCCCCATGCAGCCTCACCAGAGTGCCACCCCCATGCAGCCTCACCAGAGTGCTCCCTCCATGCAGCCTCACCAGAGTGCTCCCTCCTTGCAGCCACACCAGAGTGCTCCCTCCTTGCAGCCACATCAGAGTGCTCCCTCCATGCAGCCTCCCCAGAGTGCTCCCTCCATGCAGCCTCCCCAGAGTGCTCCCTCCTTGCAGCCTCCCCAGAGTGCTCCCTCCTTGCAGCCACACCAGAGTGCCCCCTCCATGCAGCCTCACCTACAGTGCCCCCTCCATGCAGCCTCACCTACAGTGCCCCCTCCATGCAGCCTCACCTACAGTGCCCCCTCCATGCAGCCTCACCTACAGTGCCCCCTCCATGCAGCCTCACCTACAGTGCCCCCTCCATGCAGCCTCACCTACAGTGCCCCCTCCATGCAGCCTCACCTACAGTGCCCCCTCCATGCAGCCTCACCTACAGTGCCCCCTCCATGCAGCCTCAACTACAGTGCCCCCTCCATGCAGCCTCAACTACTGTGGCCCCTCCATGCAGCATCACCTAGAGTGGCCCCTCCATGCAGCCTCACCTAGAGTGGCCCCTCCATGCAGCCTCACCTACAGTGCATGGGGGATAGCCGCCGGATCACACAGAGCGGGTAACTTCCGCTGTGACACCTGGCGACCGCTGTCATCGGATGTCCCGCCTCCTTTGTTAGATGTCACGCGTCCCGGCATTGGACCAGTGAGAAATCTATCAAAGGAGGCGGGACATCGGATGACAGCGGTAAGCAGGAGATCCCCGCTCTAGATGATCCGGCAGCGCCTGCCCTCCTCCCCTTACCCTCCAAGGCAGCGGTGGGGCCCGTGTGATCACCAGCCCTAAAGGGTCCAGCAGGTGGTGCTGGCGGGCCCCCTTTAGTGGCCGGGCCCTCGGTCCATGTCCGAATGGACCGACTGGTCAGTCCGCCCCTGACCGGAAGTGAAAATCCCAAATTTCAAGTGTTCCCCATGACAGGAATGGAAAGGAAACCTTCCTATGGGAACACTAGTTCTGGTGACTTTGGTAACAATCAGGGATTTCCCTCAATGTGGAGGTATTTCCTCTCACTTCCTGTTATGACTTTGGGACAGGAAGTGAAGGTAAATCTTCCCAAAGGGGCACAAGTGGCAAAAAAGTGCAGGGGGTTATAACCCTTCCCTACTCTACCCAAAAAAAAAAAAAATCTACTTTAAGCCTAGTATTTCCTCCCAGATCTGACAAACCTGGGTTGCATTTTAGTTGAGCCAAATACATTTTTAGTCATCTTATCCCTCTGGATTTGGATATTCTGAATTACTCAGCTGGTTCTAGCAGCAAGGGTAGTGATATCTATGACCTGAAAAGCCTGCTTGGCTGTAGTTCTGAGGCTAAGTGCACAAGAGGACATATAAGAGTCCCCATATAGAAAGTACAGAGAGAACCCCTGGTGGAACACCGGGTGGTTTAAGCATGCCTGTTAGTAAGAATTTCCTTTAAATAGATATCCTATCATAAAAAATCTTTAAGAGCGCTTTCACACTGAGGCGCTGCAGCGTCGGCGGTAAGGCAATGCGGTGATGGTGGTAAAGTGTCATTTTAGTGGCGTTTTTCGGCCCTAGCGGGGCGCTTTTAACCACCGCTAGCAGCCGAAAAAGGGTTAAAATCTCCCGCATGTCCATTGATTTCAATGGGTAGGGGCGCTTTAGGAGAGCTCCTAAAGCGCCTCAAAGATGCTGCTTGCAGGATATTTTTAAGCGTTCTGCCAGCGCACCTCTCCAGTGTGAAAGCCCTCGGGCTTTCACACTGGAGTGACAAGAGAGGCGCTTTGCGGGCGCTCTTTTTAGCGTGATAGCGCCTGTAAAGCACCTCAGTGTGAAAGTAGCTTAACTCTTTAGAGGCAGTCAGTTACAGTGGAGCTCCACCCAAAAGGGGAAGCTCAGCTTGTTTGCACCCTCCCCCCTCCAATGCCACATTTGGTACTTTTTGAGGGGGAAGGGGAGCCATCTTATCACTTCCAGGTAAGATCGCGGGTTGGCAATCTCCGTGCATTTCCAGCCCCTCCCCCTCAGAAGTCTCAGAAGACGGCAGGTTGATTCAGGGAGTGCGGCACGGTGCGGCGCGCACACAGGCCCGGATTTACTCCCTTTGCCGCCCCAAGGCCGGGTCCCTCAATGCCGCCCCCCCCCCCCACACACACACACCATCATTCTCGTCCTTTATCGATGACTGCTACAATAGATCAATTAAGAACATATCTCCACTATATACTCCCCCCTCTATCATCTCTATATACTCCCCTCTATCATCTCTATATACACCCCCCTCTATCATCTCTATATACACCCCCCTCTATATACAGGTATACAGACAGGCTAGGACAGTATATAGGCAGGCTAGGACAGTATATAGGCAGGCTAGGACAATATACAGGCAGGCTAGGACGGTATACAGGCAGGCTAGGATGGTATACAGGCAGGCTAGGACAATATACAGGCAGGCTAGGACGGTATACAGGCAGGCTAGGACAATATACAGGCAGGCTAGGACGATATACAGGCAGGCTAGGACGATATACAGACAGGCTAGGACGGTATACAGGCAGGCTAGGACGATATACAGGCAGGCTAGGACGATATACAGGCAGGCCAGGACGATATACAGGCAGGCTAGGACGGTATACAGGCAGGCTAGGACGGTAGGCAGGCTAGGACAATATACAGGCAGGCTAGGACGGTATACAGGCAGGCTAGGACGATATACAGGCAGGCTAGGACGATATACCGGCAGGCTAGGACGATATACAGGCAGGCTAGGACGGTATACAGGCAGGCTAGGACAATATACAGGCAGGCTAGGACAATATACAGGCAGGCTAGGACGATATACAGGCAGGCTAGGACGATATACAGGCAGGCTAGGACGATATACAGGCAGGCTAGGACGGTATACAGGCAGGCTAGGACGATATACAGGCAGGCTAGGACAATATACAGGCAGGCCAGGACGATATACAGACAGGCTAGGACAATATACAGGCAGGCTAGGACGGTATACAGGCAGGCTAGGACGATATACAGGCAGGCTAGGACGATATACCAGCAGGCTAGGACGATATACAGGCAGGCTAGGACGGTATACAGGCAGGCTAGGACGGTATACAGGCAGGCTAGGACAATATACAGGCAGGCTAGGACGATATACAGGCAGGCTAGGACGATATACAGGCAGGCCAGGACGATATACAGGCAGGCTAGGACGATATACAGGCAGGCTAGGACGATATACAGGCAGGCTAGGACGGTATACAGGCAGGCTAGGACGGTATACAGGCAGGCTAGGACGGTATACAGGCAGGCTAGAACAGTATACAGGCAGGCTAGGATGATATACAGGCAGGCTAGGACAGTATACAGGCAGGCTAGGACGGTATACAGGCAGGCCAGGGCGGTATACAGGCAGGCTAGGACGGTATACAGGCAGGCCAGGACGGTATACAGGCAGGCCAGGACGGTATACAGGCAGGCCAGGACGGTATACAGGCAGGCCAGGACGGTATACAGGCAGGCCAGGACGGTATACAGGCAGGCCAGAACGGTATACAGGCAGGCCAGGACGGTATACAGACAGGCTAGGACGGTATACAGGCAGGCTAGGACGGTATACAGGCAGGCTAGGACGGTATACAGGCAGGCTAGGACGGTATACAGGCAGGCTAGGACGGTATACAGGCAGGCTAGGACAATATACAGGCAGGCTAGGACGGTATACAGGCAGGCTAGGACGGTATACAGGCAGGCTAGGACGGTATACAGGCAGGCTAGGACGGTATACAGGCAGGCTAGGAAGGTATACAGGCAGGCTAGGACGGTATACAGGCAGGCTAGGACGGTATACAGGCAGGCTAGGACAATATACAGGCAGGCTAGGACGGTATACAGGCAGGCTAGGACGGTATACAGGCAGGCTAGGACAATATACAGGCAGGCTAGGACGGTATACAGGCAGGCTAGGACAATATACAGGCAGGCTAGGACGGTATACAGGCAGGCTAGGACGATATACAGGCAGGCTAGGACAATATACAGGCAGGCTAGGACAATATACAGGCAGGCTAGGCTCTAGCCTAGGGGAGAGAGAGAGAGAAGGTGATGATCATGAGGAAGAGAGGGGGGGAGGGAAGAAGGTGCACAGCACAAAGGGGTGGGAACAGAGAGGGGGGTTATTCTGGGGGTCTCACTCACCAATTATGCTCTCCCATTCAGGCTGGTCTCCCCCAGGGCTGTGGCAGCTATTGTTTGATAACAGAACTCCTCTCACAGCACAGTACAGTGCATTGCATGCATGTGGCTGGAGTGTGGGCGGGCACAAATGGGAGGCGGAGTATTGGATTGGACAAGCAGTGCAGTGAGGGAGGGGTTAGGAAGACAGTGGAGACCGAACACAGCCAACACAGCCCGACTCCTGCACAAGCTAGCTGGCTTTCCACCCTCTCACTATATCACTGTGACAGGATGCCAGAGGCTGTGGAGCGCCGGAGTTAGAGGGGATTAGTTATTCTTAATCTCCACTCCATACAAGTCTTGCTGCCTGGGGGAGAAGACGCTCCTCCTGCAGCTGCCCACAGACTCCGCCCCCTGCTCTCCTTTCTAGTCAGAACAGCTTGTTTGTCCTCATCCCCGCCCTGCTCATACAGAGCTCCGAATGAGGTTAGTGCAGCGGCGCCGCCCCTGCACTACTGCCGCCCCGAGGCCTGGCCTCGTTGGCCTTGTGGGAAATCCGGCCCTGCGCGCACATGCGCAGTAGGAAACCAGCTGTAAAGCCTGAAGGTTTCACTGCTGGTTTCCCTTACTTACAATGGCGAATCGTCTCGGGGTGCTGACATCGCGGGATCCCTGGACAGGTGAGTGTCCTTATATTAATAGTCAGCATCTATAGTATTTGTAGCTGCTGACTTTCATTTTTTTTTTCCAGACTGGAGCTCCTCTTTAATTGGTGACACTTCAAATCTATGGTTGATATGACATTGGTCAGGAAGTGCCCTGGGTAGAATCCATGCATGGGACAATAATGCTAAACATGGGAATGGGGTGTAGAATACAACCTTATCACTTTCTTATGGTTGCTAATCTACAAAGCTGCTATGAACAAAATTTACCGCAGCAGCAGGAGCACTGCTATTGTGAGCCACACAGAAGGATCTATGAGATACTCATTCCTATGTGGTACTTATTAGGGCAATGATCCATCCAACATTTTTTTCATATTTTTCATAATTTTTGTTTGTTTGTTTTGTAGGGCTTGCAGTTAAAAAAAAAAAACACGAGGGATAAACAGGCTTAATTCAGGAAGCTAACACCAGGATAAGGATATCCCCCCCCCCCCCCCCCCAAAAAAAAGTGACATTTATTCTCAGTTATTGAGTCCAACAGATTTGCAAAATTACAGTCACAAGTCTAAAATAAGGCTTCTTATCCTCATGTTAAAGTTTTTTTGAATTGTGCCAAATGCCGGGTTTCTGGTCATCAGGGTTAGCAGCTTTGCAAAATCAGTTTTTCATGTTTTCCTTTTAAAACTTCAATCTGTAATATTCTTACGAGAGCAGATGATTTGTAGAAAATTGCCCGTGAGCCATCATTTTTCTGCTTACAGACAGATTAAGGCTGGGTTCACACTAGAGAATGCAGCATCTCACAGCAGGAGCCTGGTGCGTCTCCATTCACCATTTCAGGTCCGATTTCAGCCCAAATTTTGGGCTGAATTTGGACCTGAAACGGACCAAAAGACGCACAGGGCTCCTGTGCAATTCACACTGGAGCTGCTGCACAGATATGTGAACCAGCTCCATAGAGAGCCAGTCACAATCTCCTGCTATGCGAATTGGATGCGGGGAAATCCACATCCAATTCGCAATAGTGTGAACCCAGCCTAAAGCATTCTAAATGTTCTAAATGGAATATTAAACCAACAAGTAGGCTAATGTCTGTGAGACCTTGCCAGCATTGACTAATGGCTGTAATGAGCTCCACTCTTTAATCTAAATGTGTATATATCACACATATCTCAAGTAGGGATGAGCTCAATGTTCAGTTCAAATACAAGTTCAGAACAAACTATAACTTATTAGGCTTTCTCCCATACACCAGACGTTTTTGAATGTTAGGTGAGAGCCAAAAGTCATACATAGTAGCAGTATTTCTATCACTACTATATATGACTATTATCCTCCCTTCATTCCAATGGTTGTTAAGGAAGTGGTAGGTGCTGGCACCTGCTAATTTTTTAACAACCATTGACAGGAAGGAAGCTATCATATGTCAGGAATCCCCTGGCCATGTAAACAGAGGTCTAATAGTTAGATACAACAAGAAAAAATAAGGGGATTTTTGTGGTGCCAGATACAAGGAAACAGAGAGAATTTACTTTCATCAGTTAAAATGAAACAAAGTGTTATTACATAACATAATTAAAAGAACATGCCGTTTTAAAGCAATTTAGAATTACAGGCAATTGGTGAGTGAGGGTTCATAAAGTTAGACTAATAGAGAGGTAAAAATATGAATTTTAAAAAGGGGAGGACAATCGTCTCTTAGAGTAAATACTCACAAAAATATGTTTGTTTGTCTAGTAGTCCATGAAGGAGATGCACTTAGTTGAATCTGAAATGGGACTCTGTGGACTAGGCTGCAAAAGGCTTGAGATCTGGGGAGCATAAGCTTATGAACCCTCACTGTCCTCTAGTGTCCCCCTATCTGCCCTCTATGGCCGTGCCTGACTGATTCCTTTGGATCGGGTCCCTTGTGGTTTTGTCTGGGGTCCAGCCTGGTGGTTTGCAGGTGCTATCAGTCATTTGGGTAAGTGTTCATATCCATGCTCTATTTTGGCAACCAAGCTCATACCTTGCCTAAATACTTTGTACTTACATTCTGATTGTATGCTTCTAGTTTTATGCTATAACCTTTTTTTCATTTGTTTAGTGGTTTCAATTAAGCCTTGCACATCCCCTGAGGAAGCTTACATCGAAACATGTTGGGCTAGTGTGCAATATCTCTAATTGTGATCTGCAATTTATCTCTTCATTTATGACCACCAATTGCCTGTAATTCTACATTGCTTTAAAACGGCATGTTCTTTTAACTATGTTATGTAATAAATCTTTGTTTCATTTTAACTGATGAAAGTAAATTTTCTCTGTTTCCTTGTATCTGGCACCGCAAAAAAAAATCCCCTTATTTTTTCTTGTTGTATCTACCTATGTTGGGATGAGGTGTCTAGCCTAGGGGTGTTGTATCATCAACCAGACCAACTATTTGCTTTTAAAGGTCTAATAGTGCTGACATTGCAAACTAATGTATCGGTCTCCGAGACTTCCAAGGGCCTGATCGTGTTCCCCAGAGCCAGGGAGAACTGACATTCCTCCTCACGGTGCAAGTTACTAGACATAGTGGGTGTGGTGTAAACTGAATTCACCCCTAAAATATGAAGATGAATAGTGGCGCTATCCCCCCCAATTGTGGGAATAAGACAGGCACTCCTGCACACCTTGGTGCTATAAAGTGAGCTGGAAGTGCACTGAATTTAAAGGCAAAGTATATAGGATGAGTTTAAAATGCACAGGCGAGGTGACCTCCCCTGTTACTATGACGTATAAAACCCTATATAGAACACCTTAGTAGACTGCGACACTCTAACATAAGTGAAATACAAAAAATTAGATATATAAAACAGAGGTGATAAAACCAAATATAATCGAACTGTGAAATCAATAAATTCAATATAATACACCCCGTGACAGTAGTGTTAGACCGGTATGTTAGCACCAGCAAAAAAAAACAGACTGATAAGAGAGAAAAATTGATGTGAAATAAATGACTCAAAAATCCAAAAATGAAAAAATCAAAAAAAGAACAAGCAAAATGAACAGTCCAAATAAATCGTGAAGTGAAGAAATTCCAAAAGTGAGGGTGTCTCCAATCCGCTCAGCTGTAATTCAAAACATTCACCACACCTCCGTGACGTGATTACACTCCCTTCTAAAGTTCAAACTCACAAGCTATTAAGGCCTCCCACTCTCGTGTTTGGCCGGACAGAGCCTCAGCCCACTCTCATGGGGGTTAGCATGCGATCATAAATATCCACTGCTCTATAGACCGGACAATTTCCTTGAGGTGGTGGTTTCACATATAGAAGGAAAAAAATGCTCCAATAGTGTAATACCGTTTAAAATTATGCTGTGTCACATAATATTGAGACTGTATAACACCATCGTGTGTTAGGATTTATTATTATTGATTTATTTTTCACTTTTTTATATAAATTTGTTATAACTGAGAAGTTTTAGATATGTAAGTGCTTATTATTATAAGTATGGGTACAGCTGGTTCTTATGAGGAGATGTGCTGTTTATTACGGACAGGGGGACACAGGAAGTGTGCAGACACAGAGCGATTTACGCCCGCCCACTTAATATTCGATTTGGTTAAATGTGTGGGGTAGCCAACCCCTTGAGTAAGTCCCAGTGACGAAACATGGCGGGGCGTGGCTACACGGCAATCCTACAGGTGTGTTAGAGGAAGGAGTGAAGGGTGACGGAGCGGGGATCAGTGGAGGAGCGTGCACTGCGGACGGGTGAGACGATCGCTAGCATCTACACTCCCTGGGTCCGCGGTGGCCGTCTGTTGTGTTTTTTGTACCATCGCATGTTGTGCCGTGATGTTCCCTAAACTGCTGTGAAGTGATTTGCCTACTATTTTTATCTTGAATGTGAGTGTATTGGAATCATTTTAGTTTTGATTAAATTTTAAATGGTATTACACTATTGGAGCATTTTTTTCATTCTATATGTGAAACCACCACCTCAAGGAAAGTGTCCGGTCTATAGAGCAGTGGATATTTATGATCGCATGCTAACCCCCATGAGAGTGGGTTGAGGCTCTGTCCGGCCAAACACGAGAGTGGGAGGCCTTAATAGCTGGTGAGTTTTCATTTTTGGATTTTTGAGTCATTTATTTCACATCAATTTTTCTCTCCTATCAGTCCGTTTTTTTTGCTGGTACTAACATACCGGTCTAACACTACTGTCACGGGGTGTATTATATTGAATTTATTGATTTCACAGTTCAATTATATTTGGTTTTATCACCTCTGTTTTATATATCTAATTTTACTTATGTTAGAGTGTCACAGTCTACTAAGGTGTTCTATATAGGGTTTTATACGTCATAGTAACAGGGGAGGTCACCTCGCCTGTGCGTTTTAAACTCATCCTATATACTTTGCCTTTAAATTCAGTGCACGTCCAGCTCACTTTAGAGCACCAAGGTGTGCAGGAGTGCCTGTCTTATTCCCACAATTGGGGGGGATAGCGCCACTATTCATCTTCATATTTTAGGGGTGAATTCAGTTTACACATATTTTCAATTTAAGTGGCAGCTCCAATAGGGTCGTCATATTCAGTTTAAGTGCAGAGGTGGTAGTGCAGGTTTGGGCGGTGTTTTTTGACCTGTTTACCTACAGTTTATAATAGTGAGTGCGGTGCAAGGTGAAAAGATTGGGCGCCAGTCACTTTTTATAAAAATGAGCAAAGAGAGTGTTTTATTTCTCTTAACAGGAACGTTGGGGAGAGAGGGTTTAGGGCACAGGACACCCTTAGGCAAATGCAATAGCAATTAAGGCAAACTCTGCAGACAAAATAGAAATAGGTAGACAGCAATACAAAATGAGGGCCTTTAAGCTGAATGCAGCAATCTGTATCTTGTAACAACCGCTGTCTCTTATGGCAACAAATTCTCTCACAGTATCCTACTGTAGATCTTCCAGTTTAACTCACAGTATCCCACTGTAGATCTATAAGCTCAGCTCACTGTCTCTCTTACTAGACTTCTTGGACTCTCAGCCACCCGCTGGATTCCTGGATTACTGAAGCTTTCCCACCACTTCACTGTCCACGGCTACTGAAGCGTCTGCTCTGGTACTCCTTCAGAACTTCATCCTTTCCAAAATTGCCTCCGGTAACGGGAGTGGTTGTCCCAGGCTTCGGGCTTAACCTTGGCTGCTCCTCTTTTGCGGAACCCCGAACTGCTGGATAGGCCTTAAGTGGACCTAGCAGCCAGCATGCCTCCTGGATAGGCCTCAGGCTTCAGGCCTAGTAACCAGGAGCTTCTCAACACACATCCACCCACACACCCACCCAGGCCGCAGCCTCAGACGGGAAGAACCCCAATCCCCTGACTACTCCCAAATAAATAGCCTATGCCAGCATACACAGCGGTTAAAGAAACTCCTGCTGATTGGCTAAGACAACCTAGTTACCCATTACCCGAATCTATGGTAATCATTCCAAATTCAAAAGCAACATGGCTACCTATCGACAAAAGAGAGAGACTACCCCAAACTCAGACTTAGGATATGAATCAGTGGATAGACCTAACAATTAGCCAGGCTAGTTACCACCTAGCACAACTAGATTTATTAGCTGCCCTGTTTAGGACCAGGGTGCTACACTAAATATGTCCACATGGCCATATTTCGGAAAATATATAATACCAGGGAGGTCAATCCCCTTTGTTTACATTTAGCAGGCCAGGCAGATGTTATTCAGCACAAGTGAGTGGATCATGTAAGAGGGATTTTTTTGTTTGATGGGTTATTAGATGTGAGAATCCCGGCAGGGATTAGTTGCAGGAAGCAGCCCCATTGAAAGCAATGTGATCACTCATGCAGGGGTCACATGTGAGTGATCGGCACTGGATGCAGACTGCCTGCCCACTGGGGTTCTCACATCTAATCACAGGCATGGTGCATTATCAGAGAGAACCCCATGACGCTTTTGTTTTTCGCACAGGGTCCCCCTTAAGATCTATACAAGACCCTCATCAAGGATAAGGGTCTGTTATGTATTTTTAGATGGAACCCCTTGCCATATTTTTGTATGGGGTCTTCCATTAACATCTATACCAGACCCTCATCTAGGACAAGGGTCTGAAATAGATGAAGAGAATACCCAGATGCTTTTTTTTCTTACAAACAAGAGTAAGGTGCCCAAGGTTTCATTTATCAGCAATTTAAATGTCATTTTGCTTTGTAAATGTCAGTTTTGCATCGTACATTGTACACAGCCCCCCCCCCCCCCCCCGCATGTTATTTAAAGGAATTTAGCCTGTTTAATAGAGTAAAGTGTAATGACTGCGCTTAGGACAATGTATAGGCAGCCCCCCTAAAGAAACACCCCGAAGGTGCTTCAAACTAGATGTATATATAAATGGGGTAATGGCGCTCCCTAGGGCTTGTTTGGGCAGGTGAGAAAAAAAATTACTATATTATAAAAATGGGCACCCTGGCTCCAGGCCAGGTTGTCCCCCGAAGTGAACAGGATACCTGACAATGGTAAGCAAGCGACACTCCTTATAGGGAATGTACATCAAAGGTGAGTATGCAGATTCAGAAATGAAAATAATTCCCAACACTTTATATTTTCATTTCTGAATCTGCATACTCACCTTTGATGTACATTCCCTATAAGGAGTGTCGCTTGCTTACCATTGTCAGGTATCCTGTTTACTTCGGGGGACAACCCGGCCTGGAGCCAGGGTGCCCATTTTTATAATATACCGGTAGTCTTTTTTTTTCTCACCTGCCCAAACAAGCCCTAGGGAGCGCCATTACCCCATTTATATATACATTTAGCCTGTTTAATGTTTCACTTTAAGAGGTAATAAAATTACAGCTCCCACTAAACAGAATTTTTAAACTTTACAAGTTTCTGGAGCAGTGCCCTGACAATCACCCCAACCCCCCCCCCCCGTTTGACAATCTTGTGCCTATTAGCCAAAAATGTCTGTTACTGTTTTTTAACCACTTCCCGTCTGACCTATTGTAAAATGACAGCCGGGCGGGACTTTCCTCATTCCGGGTGGACGTCATATGGTGTCCTCCCAGAACGCAGCTCACTTGCAAACAGGTAATGACTGATCACTGTATCGGCCTTCTGCTGCTACATGTGATCGCTGTGACCAATCACAGCAGATCGCATGACAATTGTAAACAATGGATGGCTTATAATTGTGTTGCTAGCTGTGATTGGTAACAGTGATCACCTGGTACAGACAGGGCCAATCACAGCCCATCTGTACCATGTAATTAGCTGTGGCCAATCACAGCTAATCACATAAATACATATTAAATGAATCATTTTCATTCAATAAAAAATGGTTGTTTATACCAGTGTTTCTCTATGCCAGTCCTCAAGGCATACAAACAGGTCATGTTTTTAGGATTTCCCTCAGATGAAACAGCTGTGGTAATTACTAAGGCAATGAAACTGATCAAATCACTTGTGCAAAATAATGGAAGGCCTGAAAACCTGACCTGTTTGGGTGCCTTGAGGACTGGAGTTGAGAAACACTGGTTTGTCCGTGGGCAATGGGCATTCATTTTGTCTGTTTTTTCTTTGTCCGTTGACAGATGAAAAACATACACCCATGTATTTCTATGGGTAAGTGGATGTTAACGGATGATCATCCATTGACATCCGCCTTCATTAACATCAGTTTTTTTAAACGGAAGAAAGCCCTATTTTTCTTCCGTTCAGTGTAGGTTCATTCCTGCATGTCAGTCCCGACTTCGGGGGGAGATTTTAGAGACATCTGTGCGGGTTGCTGCACAGATGTCTATGAAAATCGCACCCCAAAGTCGCCAAAAGTAGTACAGAAAGTACATTTGGAATTCGGAATGTGCCATTGCAGGCAATTGCTGACGATTTGGCATGTGATTTGACATGTCAAGTCACATGCCAAATCGCTCCAATGTGAACCAGAGCTCAAAAACACAAGCGAACCTAAATGGGAGTCAACAGACAAATGGTCTGTTTTTGCATCCATTGCTAGGAGTTGGCACCTGCCAGTGTCCTAACAACCGATGCCAGCTGAATGTAAAAACAATTGCTAGCAATGAAAAAATTATGAAAAAAACAGTGTTGGGGTCCCCCTCAATCCATACTTGGCCCTTTGGGTCTGGCATGGATTTTAAGATGAGCCCCACGTCAATTTTCTTTTTTTAAATTGGCATGGGGAATCCACTCTAGACCCTTAGACCCATGTAGCCCAGCCATCCAGGAACGGGAAGGGACAAGCGAGCGCCCCTCCTCCTGAACTATACCAGGCCCCGTTACATGCCCCAAAAGCACCTTGTCCCCAAGACTGGTAGTTTTGGGGTTCTGCGGGTGGGGCTTATTGGAATTTGGAAGCCCCCTTTAACAAGGGGGCTTTAGAGCCCAGCCACTCCATGTAAATGAGTAGAGGCTACATGGTACCCCTACTCATTCACCAACAAAGACAAGTGTAGTGTAAAAAATGACAGTAGGCACTTTTTGACAAGTCCTTTACAAAAAAAAATAAAAAATGTCCCCCTGCGTAGATCTATTGTCAATCACGATGCCCGCCGTTACCACGACCCAAAAAAAAAGACTCCCGCTGTCTGACAGTTCTGCTGTCTGACAGTTCTTAAATAACTAGTTCTTAAATAACTGGTGACATCACCGACAGGGGCATGCTGGGTTGATGATGTCACAAGTGGGCGGGGTCATCCAGGGGCATCATCGGATGGCCCTGTTCCTTAGTTATTAAAGAACTGTCAGACGGCAGAGCTGTCAGATGGCAGAAGCCTTTGTCGAGTGCAGAACTCTTTTTTTTGGTTGGATGTAGTGGTAGGCATCATGATTGCTGATGGATCTACACCGGGGTACTTTTTTTCTTTGATTTTTTAATAAAGGACTTGTCAAAAACTGCCTACTGTCTTATTTTACACTACACTTTTTTTGGTGAATGAGTACTCATTCACATGGGGTGGGGGGCAAGCAGGATCTGGGGCTCTCTTGTTAAAGGGGGCTTCTAGATTCCAAAAAGCTCCCTGCCCACAGATCCCCACAACCACCTGCCAGGGTTGTGGAGAGGAGGCCCTTGTCCCCATCAACATGGGGACAAGGTGCTTTGTTGGGGCAGACCCCACCCTGCCCCAAAGCACCCCTCTATGTTGAGGGCGTGTGGCTTGGGTCTAGTATGGTATTTGGGGGGTCCCCTCAATGTTTTTTTAATTTCCAGTTTTTTTTTTGTCAAAGCTTAATTGAACAAGCTGACGATGGAAGCTGATTGGCTACCATGCACAGCTGCACCAGATTTTGCACTCTCCAGTTTTAATAAATCTTCCCCAATGGGTCATCATTTGGGGGCTGGTTTTCTGAACCCAAATGACACTGCTGTCTCCTGTTGACATCAGGAAAAAAAATGGTGGAACAGGACCTGGTGTTCAAATGTAAGTGGTTCACAAGGAGACAATGCTGTTAATGCTGTTCCATACAGGCAGTCCCTAGGTTACGAACGGGTTAGGGACTGCCGGTTTGTTCTTAAGTCGAATATGTTCGTAAGTCGGAAGCGCGTGCGCAGGACGGCAGGGACGTCGTTTTCCAATGTTCTGTCAAGTAGCCACGCATGCGCTTTTCTGGTGTGCCTGCCGTCGAAAAGTGGCCGCGCATGCGCAGACATCACGCCGCCTTCCGTTCGTAAATAGGAGTCGTTTGCAAGTCGAATGTTCGTAACTCAGGGACTGCCTGTAGTTGGTAAGGTTGAATAAAGACACTAGTCCATCCAGCTCAACCTGTGTGGGTGTGTGTGTTCGTGTCGATAATCATTTCCCCTGTCCCTGTATATTGTGTTCGTTCAGAATGTATCACCAAACCAAGTAAGAGGGGTTTACAACAAAATTAACCTGGGCTAGTTATTCTTTAAGTACACCCTAGCGTTAATGCTGTTATATTGGCTATTCCCTTTACAGGTACAGATGCCGAAATTATAATTTTAACAGACCAATACTAAGGTTTGAAACTGTCACTTTACCTAAAAAAAAAAGTAAAGGGTAATCTGAAGAGTACTCTGTCAATTACATTATCTTGCCAATTAAATACTGTAAAGATGTAAGTAAATCCTAAAATGTACAGGAATGTAAATAATCACAGCAGAAGGATAGATGAAGAGTCTCAGTTCTTCTTATATAAATTCAGCCACTGCCGTTTAAAAACAGAGCATGGTAGCAGTGGTGTACCTATGGGGGGGTCTGCCCCTGGTTCCACACATTGGGGGAGGGGTGTCAGCAGGTGGGATAAGGCAGTGGCGGGTGCAGGAGGTGTTCTGTAGCTGTGCTGCTCTTTGTGTTCATGCGAGTGTGCAGCGTCTGTTGTTCAGTGTTACTGAGCTCACATCAGGCTCTATACTGCCACCTCTGGCTGCTTCATGTATGTGCGCCCCTCGTTTGTGCTGCCAGCAATTTATTTACACAGGGACATGTGGAATCAAGACCTGGGACAAGGAAGGCCACCTTACAAGTTGGGGCTGTGAGTTCAAGGGAGGAGGCGGTTTGTGTAGGGGGGGGGGGGGGGGGCAGAGCTGTGTGTGTTTTACAGATGTGCATGCCAGCTGAGTATGTACAGGTGTGAAGGGAGGGAGGGGAAGCCGAGTTTTTACAGGTGGGGGGGCAGCTGAGTACGTACAGGTATGAGGGGGCTGAGTGCATACAGGTATGAGGGGGCTGAGTGCGTACATGTATGAGGGGGCTGAGTACGTACAGGTATGAGGGGGCTGAGTGCATACAGGTATGAGGGGGCTGAGTGCGTACAGGTATGAGGGGGCTGAATGCGTACAGGTATGAGGGGGCTGAGTACATACAGGTGGGTGGGTTGAGTGCGTACAGGTATGAGGGGGCTGAGTACGTACAGGTATGAGGGGGCTGAGTGCGTACATGTATGAGGGGGCTGAGTGCGTACATGTATGAGGGGGCTGAGTACGTACAGGTATGAGGGGGCTGAGTGCGTACAGGTATGGGGGGGCTGAGTGCATACAGGTGTGAGGGGGCTGAATGCGTACAGGTATGAGGGGGCTGAGTACATACAGGTGGGTGGGTTGAGTGCGTACAGGTATGAGGGGGCTGAGTACGTACAGGTATGAGGGGGCTGAGTGCGTACATGTATGAGGGGGCTGAGTACGTACAGGTATGAGGGGGCTGAGTGCGTACAGGTATGGGGGGGCTGAGTGCGTACAGGTATGAGGGGGCTGAATGCGTACAGGTATGAGGGGGCTGAGTACATACAGGTGGGTGGGTTGAGTGCGTACAGGTATGAGGGGGCTGAGTACGTACAGGTATGAGGGGGCTGAGTGCGTACATGTATGAGGGGGCTGAGTACGTACAGGTGGGTGGGTTGAGTGCGTACAGGTATGAGGGGGCTGAGTACGTACAGGTATGAGGGGGCTGAGTGCGTACAGGTATGGGGGGGCTGAGTGCATACAGGTGTGAGGCGGGAGGCTGAGTGTGTACAGGTGTGAGGCGAGGGGCTGAGTGTGTACAGGTGTGAGGGGGGCTGAGTACGTACAGGTGGGTGGGCAGAGTGCGTACAGGTGTGAGGGGGCTGAGTACGTACAGGTGGGTGGGCTGAGTGCGTACAGGTATGAGGGGGCTGAGTACGTACAGGTGGGTGGGCTGAGTGCGTACAGGTGGGTGGACTGAGTGCGTACAGGTATGAGGGGGCTGAGTACGTACAGGTGGGTAAGTTGAGTGCATACAGGTATGAGGGGGCTGAGTACGTACAGGTGGGTGGGCTGAGTACGTACAGGTATGAGGGGGCTGAGTACGTACAGGTATGAGGGGGCTGAGTACGTACAGGTGGGTGGTCTGAGTACGTAAAGGTATGAGGGGGCTGAGTACGTACAGGTATGAGGGGGCTGAGTACGTACAGGTATGAGGGGGCTGAGTACGTACAGGTATGAGGGGGCTGAGTGCCTACAGGTATGAGGGGGCTGAGTGCCTACAGGTATGAGGGGGCTGAGTGCCTACAGGTATGAGGGGGCTGAGTGTGTACCGGCATGAACAGTGAGGGGGGGAGGCACGATATAGGATCCGCCCAGGTGCCAAATGCTCTAGGTACGCCCCTGCATGGTTGCAAGGGCTTTTATACATGCTCCTGCTGTGATAGCTATGTGTTTACAAAGGTCGGCTTTATGATGGAAGTAATCACTTCCACAACCCATTAAAAGTGTCCCATCTGACCACCCCTGCAATGCATCTCTGCTGCCCCTGCTGCGGGCATGGTATGGGCATGGTGGGTGTAACAGAGAGAGATGAATTTTCAATAGGTAATCTCCTCTCCAGTGAATGAACCCAGAAACAACAAGCATTATGTCACTTCTGGGTTCACAGCTGCCATTCTGACCAGGGAAAAAGATGATCAGCTTCATTGGGGTCCATAGGTGACAGTAGGGGCCTACTAGACCCCCTAAAATCTCCTTAAAGAGGAGTCCTTATCTCTACTATGCTGTCGCACGCCTATGTGATTTGCATTGTGTGTCAGTTGACTAATTAAATCATACATGTAGGTAGGATAGAGTTGTGTGTTGGAAGTCACTTCCTCCATGTTTCCCCCCACATTGGGCACCAAGCAAAGGTCACATGAGAGGCCTACTCTGGGGTGGGTTCTTCTGGGCTAGGCACTTTGAATAGGGTCACTGCCTTACACATGGGGTACCTTTGCTTGAACAGACGACTGAACTCTAATAAATTCTGTCAATGTAAATGTACATCACCATGATGACTTATGCAATTAGGAGGGATACACAGAGCCCTTGCCCTCTTCACCTGTCCAGCGTATGACTGCTACCTCACTCCCAGTAATGGTATGGAGTGAAGCCGTGAAGATACTGCTTGTATCTTCACACTGTATTAAATCTTGTACTATTATCTTCATACCCCAACATGCCTAATGACCCGAGGTGTGGACTATATTTGCCGGTTACTTGCATTACACCCCTTGAGTAACTTCAGACCAGGTAAAGGCAAGGTTTCAAAAGCTTTTGCTGAAGAAAAGTGCAGTTTTTCCCTCATATCCAAAGTCCCTAACTCAGGCTTGTAGCTGCCCCAGTGTACCTGCACAGAAAAAAATCCATTCTTGGCAGAGTTCTTAATGGTAGTATCCAGGATTGACACCTATGGGATGGATTGCAAGTCCCAGCAGCTCCCTCAGGGCTGTAACAAGGTCCTTGGGATCCATGGGCAGATGTGCATCACTTGTCATTCCAGACATGACATGTTCAGCAGGCCGACAGGAGTCCAACAGCAGTACGAACAGCTTCTCGTGTGTGAGTCCCCAAGCCCCGAGCCCTATGGGTATGGACCACCATCCTTTTTATATGTAGCACCCTGATGTTTAGGCAGGGTTGCTAGTAAATGTATTTGCCAAGTGATAGTTGCCTTGGCCAATTGATAGGAGGTCAATTGATTTCACCCTAATTCTGGAATTGCTGCACTTCTCTATTCTGTCACTAGATGGCGGGGTATCTGGTGGCATTAGATAAGACAAGGGCATTGTAAGGACAGACTAGGAATAAATGGGGTGTCTCTGCCAAAAGGCAGGGATTTTCTTGGTCCCTTGGCCTGCTGGGAGAGCCTATTTATTTGGGTGAGGTCAGGGGATCGGGGTTCTGTGCCATCTCGATGGCTGTCTGGGTGGATGTGTATTGTATTTCCCTGGGCTGCTAGGCCAGAGCCTGAGGCCTACCCCAGGGACATCTGGACTGCTAGGCTGTCTGAGGGCCTATCCGGAAGCAAGAGAGCAGCGGAGGGTTGGGACTGTGCAGTCCAACCAAAAGTGACGGTCCTGCTGGCCGGAGAACCTGTTGTGGTTGGAGGTAGAGGGGAAGCTATCACTACTAGGGGTCCATCCACCTTGTTACCAGGGACCACCGTAAGTAGTTGAAGCAAGTACCAGAGCAGTATTCTCACCAACCGGGGACAGTGAAGAATTGGAAAACTTCAGCAGGTGTCAAGCCAGGGACCCAGGCAGCGAAGGTGATGCTTGCAGAGCAGTCTTGTGTGCCAAGCCAGGGACCAAGCAGGCCAGTGGGGTGACGCTTGAGGAGTATCTCTGAGTGCCAAGCTAGGGACCCAGCAAGGACAAGGGGGTGACGCTTGAAGAAGATAACACTGTGTGCGATGGTCGGAAGAGCTCAGGGGATCCAGTGGCAGTGGATCAACAAGTCTAGTGAGAGAGAGACTGGGAGCTCAGTGGAGTGAAGAGCTACAAGAGGAGATTGTAGAAGAAGTAAAGGAGTTTGTTACAACTTGTGTTAGAAACTGTTATAAGACTGTTGCCATAGGAGACAGCGGTCCTACTCATGCAGATGTGGTGTCTTGCTGGATGCCTTTCCCTGCATGACTGTTTACCTATAGAAGTCTCATAGTCTGCCAAAAGAACATTGCAACTACTAAAGGGTGTCCTGGCCCTAATTCTCTCTCCCCCAGTTCTGTTCAAGAGAAAATAAATCTCTTTGCATTCAAGAAGTGTCTGGCGCCCCTGAATTTACCTTGCATTACACCCACTATACCTCGTAACCCACTCTACACAGTAGGATGTCAGCTGTCCCTAACTCTGGAGGTCACCATTAGGCCCCAGGGGCCCCGGGATCTCGTTACATAAAATACACAGAGCCAGTGGGTAAAACCCAAGAAATACCACCAAAAAAGGAACTGGGAAACACAAATAACATTAACCTTCCCGGCTGGGGCAGCGTAAAACTCTACCTGCCTACACAGGAACTAGAAATTCACTCCTTGGTATCAACCAGATTCTGTTAATTGTGCATGCGGAGGAGACTCAAAAGGATAAAGCACAGCTCTGCGGACATCAGCATTTCTGTAGAAATACATACATACAGTATTATCAGTTAATTATACTTTTCATATACTGAAAAATTTGCTTTTTAATTAAAGTTCTGCTGTATCATATTCATGGAGGAGATTGTCACCCATGGACAGGAAGTGCGTGAGGACTACAGAAAACTTCCTTCCTCTTCTTCTCCATAACATGGGGAGATGTCAACATAGAATGCTGGGGACAATGCTAAATGATAACTGCGCAGCACAGGCAGAGAGCCCAGTAGATTATCAGTTCACAAGATTTCTAGCAGAATCAACCTTTTTATTTTTGTGCGCTTATTGAACAGATATAACAAAACACTCTCAATGGTAAATGTAACAGACCAGAAAAAAAGAGAAGTACATTGTTAGGCTTTACATATTGTATACATTGCACATTTATATGGTCATTGGCAGGTATTTGTTTTTTGTTTATTGGAATAGCAAACCTAACTGGGCAAAAATGGCATTTGTCCCTGATGCATAATGCTGTTTTTTTTGCTTGTAGGAAAATCAAAAAAGTCTTCATCATCACTGAAACTGAGTACATTGCAGACTTGATCTGCAGCTACACAAAACTGCTGGGTTTTATTCATTATCTATGAAGGTAATTGTTTTATGAACAGCTATAATACTGCTGAAGGAAGTCTGTAGAGGATTACTTGTTTTAATATTTAATATAACTTCAGTTAAAAGTAATTGATGCGCCCAGATAAAAAAGTAAAACCAGAAAAGGATTTGTAATGTTTAATCTACAATTTATTATGTTATGTAATTGTCATTTGGGAATATTTCAAAGTTGTGTTTGCATTTATAATAATTTGTACATAACCTACTTTGACTTTACAGAAAACTCCAGCAAAGTACACCATTAAAGTGATCTTGTGTTGTCATTAAAAGCTGTGTACTGCTAGTGGGGCAAGAAACAGGCAGCTAGAGATTCCTGTACCAGACATCCCAACCTGCAAAAGCTCATTTCAGGGAGGTGGCGCTTTTTCAATATTTTTCACAATGCTTCTGGGGAAGGGGGTATGTGGCAGTGGATTGTGTCAGTAGTTTTTTATTTTTACATATTGATTTTTTTACAATTTAATTTGATTTTAAATTTTTTCACAATTCTTTTTGGGGGGGTTGAGGCAGTGGACAGTGTTGGTAGGGCAGAGGTGAGTGATGTCAATAGTTTTTATTCCATATATTTTTTTTTTACACTTTAACCGCTTCAGCCCCATAAGATTTTACCCCCTTCCTGACCGGAGCACTTTTTGCGATTCAGCACTGCGTCGCTTTAACTGACAATTGCACGGACGTGCGACGTTGCACCCAAACAAAATTGACGTCCTTTTTTTCCCTACAAATAGAGCTTTCTTTTGGTGGTATTTGATCACCTCTGCGGTTTTTATTTTTTGCGCTATAAACAAAAAAAGAGCATCAATTTTGAAAAAAAAGCAATATCTTTTACTTTTTTCTATAATAAATATCCCTCAAAAATATATATTTATAAAAAAAAAATTTCCTCAGTTTAGGGCGATATGTATTCTACATATTTTTGGTAAAAAAAAATCGCAATAAGCGTATATTGATTGGTTTGCACAAAAGTTATAGTGTCTACAAAATAGGGGATAGTTTTATGGCATTTTTATTATTAATTTTTTTTTTTATTAGTAATGGCGGCGATCTGTGATTTTTATCAAGACTGCAACATTATGGTGGACTCATCGGACACTTTTGACACTTTTTTGGGACCATTGTCATTTATACAGCGATCAGTGCTATAAAATTGCACTGATTACTGTATAAATGACACTGGCAGGAAAGGGGTTAAACACTAGGGGGCGATGAAAGGGTTAATTGTGTCCTAGGGAGTGATTCTAACTGTGGGGGGATGGGCTTCAACTCCTATGACAGCGATCACTGCTCCTGATCACAGGGAGCAGTGATCTCTGTCATGTCACAAGACAGAACAGGGAAATGCCTTGTTTACATAGGCACTTCCCCGTTCTGCGGCTCCGTGACACGATCGCCGGGAGACTGGTGGACGTCCCCTTTAATTGGCGGGTCCTGCTAGCCCCGCCAATTAAAGGGGACGTACAGGTACCCCCATTTGCCCACTGCTGCCATTGTGCCGATGTATATTGTCGAGCAGTGGTCGGCAAGTGGTTATTTTTTTTGAATTTTTTTACAATAAAATTTTTATATATTTTTTGGGGGCTTTGTTCAAATATTAGGGGTCTAAACAGACCCCTAACATCTCCCCTTTGAGACAGAGAAAGGACTGAGGACACAGATTCCCCAGTCCTTTTCTCAGCACTAAAGATGAATGGAGAGGAGACAGAGGCTTCTCTCCATTCATAAACTGAAGCAGAGTAACACACAGTTTACTCTGCTCAATTATCACGGGACACAGGAGCGATCTCGCTGACTGTGTCCAATTCAGAAAAGGAAGGGGTCGGTAAATTACACATTTACCCAGCCCCTTCCTCTGCTCTCCATCCTGACAGGTCCCCCTCAGCCAGCGGGAGAGGAGAGGTGGGAAGCCGACTGCGGGGGATGAGAGGGGGGGGGGCGGAGGAGGACACGGAGAGGGCCGGAGAACAGGGGGGCGGAGAAGGACAGGGGGAATGATTGTTGTGATGGGGAACAGCTGTGAACACCGAACTCCCTGTATCGATTTTGAGCTGACAGCCGCGGGAGAGAGAGAAGGAGAAGCGGTTGTCAGCTAAAAATCTATACAGGGAGATCAGTGTTCACAGCTGTTCCTCCCGCCGCACCGATCATTCCCGGGATATCGGGAGGAGCTTGCGGGTGTGCGGGAGCCGCCACAGAAATAAAGGAGACTTGGGATGTCTGCTGTACCTTTAAGTCTATTAAATCTTCCAAAGAGCCTTGCATACCCCAAAATCCAACAATCAGGCATATCAACATTATACAAACAGTGTGAAATTAGAGCCCTTGCCTAGTTCCTCCTGACAACTGTACTTCAGTTTAAAGAACAAATGGTGAGGTGCGGGAGGTGGCAGGATGGAACACCAACTACTGAGCTGCTTGCACATTTGAGGTTCCCAGATTTTGGGGCTCCTGAAGCAACTGGAAGATTTCTTAAAGCCTAACTGCAGCACATTTTGTTTTTGTTTTGGATAGCTCAGGAAAAGGTAGAACCTCTGCCAGGTTTTTATTGGAAATGGTGAGATATCCCTCTGTAGCACACCCCTGGTAGGAGCTGCAGAAGTTAGGATTCCCCACTGCCACATGGCCAGACACACAGCATTTCCTTCATGCATTCCAACAAAGAAAACAGTCCTTGGCTTGTTTTTGATGTTTAATTAGGTGTTGATAACTTGGATGGGAAAGGGAGTTATGGGATGCACAACTTGAAAAAATGTCCAGAACTATTAACAAGAGGACAACTTCACTATTTACACAGAAGAACCTCTCCTTTCTTCCTCCTGCTCAAACCTGGTTCACATACACAGCACCTGCTGATCACTACAGGGAAACCAACAGTCTCTAATGTTAATTCAGCATTAGTCCATTACAGGCTAAGAATATCCCATCCCTTTGTGGATAAAAGTAGCACATTATAGAGTGAACAGCATCTCCTTCTGCCTTACTGTAGACCCCGAGACCAGTTCTATTGCTGCAGAAGATACCAGCCCACCTGGCTGCTTGCTTCCCCAGTCCTCCTGACTGGCACACTTCCATGGAGATTCCACAGGGCAAGCATGAAGACGTAAAGTGGTTGTAAACTCTTTTACACCACTTGTAAAATACACAGGTAACACATTATAAGACTATGTGGTGCCGCGCTAATCCTGGGTGAATTAGCTGAGTAACTAAAATATAATAAAATAAGGATGTGCAATTAGAGATATAGTACCAATTAAAGGGTGATAATAACAGCCGTGAAGGCACTCTCAATAAATAAGGCAGCAGCTCTGAGTAGTGAAAATAATAATAATCATATGTGATAATAATAATAGATAGCTATATCTCATCAGTGTGCATAAGCAAATAACAATAATATAAAGGATGTCGCTAATAAATAATGTACCTGATTCGGTGCAGGCAGCTTTTCCAACTGGGCCCAGTTTAGTCTACACCTGATAGCGCGGGAATAATTATATTTATTTAGTTTACACAGGTAACACAGGTAACCTATAATTAGGCTTACCTATAGGTACTGTGAATATCTCCTAAACTTGCACAGTTTAGGAGATATTCAGCTTACAGTGCCGGACCTTCAGAGCCTGTGCCAGAAACAGCGGCTCCCGCTTGCATGCATGGGAGCGAACCCGGAGGAAACACTGGGGGAAGAGTCCGCCATCTTAATGGTGAGCGGGCGCTACTGGAAGGGCTTCATTCTAAGGTAAATATTTCATGATGTGCTAGCATGTGATGTATACTAGCACATTATGCTGTTGTCTAACATTTTTTTTTTGTTTTTTTCTTCAGCGGTTTACAACCACTTTAAGCACACCACTGTCTTCAGAGAGCACTGTTACAGCTTTCAGTCTCTCCTGTTGTGTTGTCCCTGCACCGTGCTGATCTACTCACTATCTCTACTTGCTCTCTTTCGCTGCCTCTTCTGGCATGAATGCCTCCAACTGCCTCCCGTGGTGGGATCCTTCCAGGCTATACTGAGGTCCAGCCCGAGGCAACCCCCCTACCCCGATAAGGATTTTCTCAAAGGCCACCAACAGCCTCTCCTCAGCAATGCTTCACCATCTTCCACCTGACTCCCCTGCTGGCATGGCCCATGTCTGTTTATGGGAGTTTCTCAGTCCCTTGCCAGCCCACTCCTGGGGATTGGCTGAGGTCCAATAAATATTCATAGTAGCCCCTCCTAACCTCCGTCCAATAGCTCTAGAACATTCTCCAGTGTCCCAGAAACAGGTGGGGGCAACAGAGAAACAGAAAAAGTAAACCAAAGGTTTGAATAGAAGCTTCAAATGGAACACACTGCGGTATGAGTACAAAAAACTTTAATTGATGCAAAAAAGACACATGTAAACGTTACAGCTGGCTATTGAACCAAAATGAATAAAAACCTTAACCAAAAGTGTAAAAACATTATGGCAATGTTCTTACAATATGAATAAAAACAGCCCGGGCTAACTTGCACACAGACATTCACTTCTTACATACATGGGAGGTGACTAGATGTTTGACAGTCTGGGAATAGGCATCTGATAATACTAAGTACTGGGGAGCATGAAGTTCAAGGATCCCTTCAATCAATTGATAAAACAAAAATGTCACAAACTCAGAGTCAGAAATGCCACTCTGGAGGAACAGTCACAGTGAACCAACAATATGGAAAGTGCTGAGATGAACTGTCTAATAGTTATTCATGTGGATGTATGCAGACTAGGGATGAGCTCGATGTTCGGGTCGAACATAAGTTCGACTCGAACATCGGGTCTTCGCAGAAAGCGAAGATTATGGGGCATTTGCATTAAATTTGAGTGCGCAGATTGCCCCATAATGTACACGCACAAGATCGCAGTGCATTGCTGTATGATGATTAGCCAAAGCATGCACCTGACCTGCATGCTTTGGCCAATCACAACACGCTCTGCTGAGAGAGCCATAATTGCCCAAAGGCAGGGTGCCTTTGGCCAATCATGGCTCAGGGATACTAAGTCCATGCCCCACACTATATAAGGCTGCCTACACGGTGGCCGTGTGAAGTGTTGTTGGCGTGGAGATAGCTTGAGTTAAGCAGGCAGATTATTCAGTTAGTGGCAGTGTATTTGATATATATATATATATACAGTCAGTCTAGTGACTGTGTGTGTGTGTATATACAGTGGGGACGGAAAGTATTCAAACCCCCTTAAATTTTTCACTCTTTGTTATATTGCAGCCATTTGTTAAAATCATTTAAGTTCATTTTTTTCCTCATTAATGTACACGCAGCACCCCATATTGACAGAAAAACACAGAATTGTTGACATTTTTGCAGATTCATTAAAAAAGAAAAACTGAAATATCCCATGGTCCTAAGTAGTCAGACCCTTTGCTGTGACACTCATATATTTAACTCAGGTGCTGTCCATTTCTTCTGATCATCCTTGAGATGGTTCTACACCTTCATTTGAGTCCAGCTGTGTTTGATTATACCGATTAGACTTGATTAGGAAAGCCACACACCTTTCTATATAAGACCTTACAGCTCACAGTGCATGTCAGAACAAATGAGAATCATGAGGTCAAAGGAACTGCCTGAAGAGCTCAGAGACAGAATTGTGGCAAGGCACAGATCTGGCCAAGGTTACAAAAAAAATTCTTGTGCACTTAAGGTTCCTAAGAGCACAGTGGCCTCCATAATCCTTAAATGGAAGACGTTTGGGACGACCAGAACCCTTCCTAGAGCTGGCCGTCCGGCCAAACTGAGCTATCAGGGGAGAAGAGCCTCGTGAGAGAGGTAAAGAAGAACCCAAAGATCACTGTGGCTGAGCTCCAGAGATGCAGTCGGGAGATGGGAGAAAGTTGTAGAAAGTCAACCATCACTGCAGCCCTCCACCAGTCGGGGTTTTATGGCAGAGTGGCCCGACGGAAGCCTCTCCTCAGTGCAAGACACATGAAAGCTGCATGGAGTTTGCTAAAAAAAACACCTGAAGGACTCCAAGATGGTGAGAAATAAGATTCTTTGGTCTGATGAGACCAAGATAGAACTTTTTGGCCTTGATTCTAAGCGGTATGTGTTAAGAAAACCAGGCACTGCTCATCACCTGTCCAAACAGTGAAGCATTGTGGTGGCAGCATCATGCTGTGGGGGTGTTTTTCAGCTGCAGGGACAGGACGACTGGTTGCAATCGAGGAAAAGATGAATGTGGTCAAGTACAGGGATATCCTGGACGAAAATCTTCTCCAGAGTGCTCAGGACCTCAGACTTGGACGAAGGTTTACTTTCCAACAAGACAATGACCCTAAGCACACAGCTAAAATAACGAAGGAGTGGCTTCACAACAACTTTGTGACTGTTCTTGAATGGCCCAGCCAGAGTCCTGACTTAAACCCAATTGAGCATCTCTGGGGAGACCTAAAAATGGCGGTCCACCAACGTTTACCATCCAGCCTGACAGAACTGGAGAGGATCTGCAAGGAGGAATGGCAGAGGATCCCCAAATCCAGGTGTGAATAACTTGTTGCATCTTTCCCAAAAAGACTCATGGCTGTATTAGATCAAAAGGGTGCTTCTACTAAATACTGAGCAAAGGGTCTGAATACTTAGGACCATGTGATATTTCAGTTTTTCTTTTCATGCCAGGAAAAAACACTGCTATGAATCTACGTCGCCTCTACATGAATATCTCGGCAACACATGAGGAGATGGGGAATAGGGCAGTGGTGGCACTCGACGCCGCTAAGGCGTTCGACTCCGTGGAATGGGGGTATCTGTGGGAGTGTTTGAGGGGATTCGGGTTTGGTTCCAATTTTATAAAATGGGTTAAATTACTGTACTATCTACCCGAGGCCAGTGTGTCAGTGAATGGGAGAACGTCGGAATCATTCCCCCTTGAACGGGGGACTAGACAGGGATGCCCGCTTTCCCCACTCCTTTACGCATTGGCGGTGGAGCCATTTGCCATCTCCCTCAGGAACAATCCAGAGATACAGGGCCTTAGAATGGGGAACCTGGTGGAGACGGTGAGTCTATACGCTGACGACATGCTCCTGTACCTGGAGGATACAGGTCCGTCACTACAGGCTGCCCTCCAGACAATTGAAAATTTTGGTAAGCATTCGGGGTTGCAAATGAATTGGTCAAAGTCACAAATTTTGCCTCTGGATGTAACATCGCCCACTAGCCTATCAGAAACCCTTCCTTTGCAGAGAGTGGCACGTATTCAATACTTGGGAATGCAAATAACTAGGGACCCCATGGAATTTTTAGATAATAACATAGAACCGCTCTTTTTATACCTAAAATCACACATACAGACATGGGCACACCTTCCATTGGGGATCATGGGTAGGATCAACCTTATTAAAATGATCATAATGCCAAAGTTTCTATATGTGTTCTGGAACTCACCAGTACTCATCCCCCTCAAAGTATTCAAAACAATCGACAAACTTATCAATTCATTTGTGTGGGGCCCGAGTAGACACAAATTGGCCTGGAATACTCTTAAAAACCCTACCTCATCGGGAGGGGCAGCCCTTCCCGATTTTCACTCATACTACATAGCTGCATAATTATCTCACTTTTATTATATCCACAACACGGATAGCGCCAAATATCAGGTTCTTGTTTGTAACAAACCCAATAAGGATACCTACACCCCCCTACAGGTTTTGTTCAGGAGTAGAACTGGCGGGAGGGGTGCAGTGGGCCGAGGACTCTTGTTGATACAACACCAACGTGTCTGGGAGATAGCGTTAAAGCTAATAGGAGCTGATTTTTTTTCACTCTCACACTCCTCTATGGCACAACCCGCAAATGAGAGAACTATTATCGATCCCCGGTGCTGCCAGATGGGCTGCAAGGGGGATCATATTTCTACACCAGGTGGTCACCCCATCAGGAGTAAGAGACTTCAAATCTCTAAGTGTTGAGTTTCAACTGCCTTCACACATGTCATTTAATTATAGACAACTGAAACATGCCCTACAAGCACAATTTGCAAATGGCTTCCTTCCCGAATCCTCAAGTACTGTCTCTGGTAGATGGGATAACGGGGGTAGACTCGGCCAAATTGATATCAACTTTATATTCAGCTCTTCGGGCACATTCAGTTGCGGGTATAATTGATACAGCGAAAATTAGATGCTGATTGGGATGAGGTCCTGGAAAACGTTAAAAAGGTATCCCCTAGGCTCCCAGAGTGTCTGGCGCAGCTGTACATAATCCATAAATCCTACCTCACCCCAGCTAGAATAGCTAAGTTCTCCCAAAACCAGAATACCCAGTGTCCACGATGCACAAGCTTATCAAGCTCCTTTTTTCACCTTATGTGGTCCTGTCCGGCTATCCAGAGTTACTGGACTCAAATTATAAAATTCTTGCATGACGACAGGGCTCCCCTGTTCAACTGGAGCCAAGGATATGTGTATTGGGACTTCTTCCAGATGCTACCATAGACAAATTTACAGCTACTTTTCTATATGAAACACAAATTAGTAGCAAGACACTGGGTGAGGGTCGTTCCTCCTACTTTTCAGGCTTGGATTAAAGTGGTAAACATGTCCCTACCATACAAAAAGGTTATATATAAACACAGGGGGTGTCCTGATAAGTATCACAAGGTCTGGGATACGTGGCTTAACAATACTAATACATGTGATGTATAGATATATGTACAATTAATGCCCCGTACACACGGTCGGACTTTGTTCGGACATTCCGACAACAAAATCCTAGGATTTTTTCCGACGGATGTTGGCTCAAACTTGTTTTGCCTACACACGGTCGCACAAAGTTGTCGGAATTTCCGATCGCCAACAACGCGGTGACGTACACCACGTACGACGAGACTAGAAAAGGCCGGTTCAGAACCAAGCGCGGCACCCTTTGGGCTCCTTTTGCTAATCTCGTGTTAGTAAAAGTTTGGTGAGAGACGATTCGCGCTTTTTCAGACTCGTGGCTTTCAGCTCGTTTTCTGACGTTCAGTTTGTGCTTGTGGGTTTGTATCTGCTCTTCAGTGCGTGCAGTCAGTTCGTATCGGAGTTTTCTGTGTGATCTTGCCTGCTCGTTGCTGTTTTTCAGGTCGCTCTTCACAGGCCTTGCTGTTCTTCAGTGCGTTCTGTTTCTTCGTTCTGAGCAGCCGACTGTTTTCTAGCCATGTTTCGTATGAGTACTCCTCGTAGAGTTCGTGCTGTGCGGGGGCTTGGTGTTGGGGTCCTGACCTTGACACAAGTCCAGTCCATGAACAGGATGGGGAGGAGTTCATGGACCAAGAATTGGTTGCTTCAGCGTGACCAGTTCTGTCATATGCCTTTGCTCCGTGAGATCCGTGAGAATAATCCTGATGATTTCAGGAACTTTCTCAGGATGACGGACCCCGTGTTTCACCGTTTGTTGGCTTCGCTGACCCCCTATATTAGCAGGCAGGATACCTGCATGAGGCAAGCCATCACTCCGGAGCAGAGGTTGGTCGCTACCTTGCGGTATTTGGCCACAGGGAGAAGCCTGCAGGACCTCAAGTTCTCGACAGGCATCTCCCCCCAGGCTCTGGGGATCATTATCCCAGAGACCTGTTCTGCCATCATCCAGGTCCTGCAGAAGGAGTATATGAAGGTAAGATTTTTATCCTTTTATATCACATTTTATTGTATTGAATGTTTGATAATATATTGTATTTCTTTCCTCCCTAATTACCATGCTTGTAATATGCTGTGAATGTCCCCTTTGTCCTCATGCATGCTGGATTTTTATGTCATTATTATTTTAGGTCCTTCATGCATATTTGCCCTTCACTAATCTCTCCAGCATGGTGTCTCCTGCCTTATATTCACCTCATGTAGTCACTTAACAATGTATTTTATCAGCTCCATAGTAGTGCTTTACCCCAAACACCCCCTAAAATGTTTGGAAATGTTATTTTTGATTTAAATTCAGGCAGAGGGCCAGAGGCTTTTTTTTGTGGTGTCCCCAAATGTTTTGTAACCCTCCCCCCCCAACTGCTAAGTCAGCTGATCCCAATTCTCTATCCTCAATCATCTATCTGCTGACTTTGCCAAACCCATACACACTACTATACCCATCTCTTTAGTGCTCAGATTTATGGATGAATTCCCCAAAGCATGTAGTGCAAGGGCCTGCCTGTATACTTTCCAATGGTACTGTTTAAAGTTCTTGTATCCTATTATGATCTTGATAGGTAATAGCTAGGGATGAGCTTCGAGTTCGAGTCGAACTCATGTTCGACTCGAACATTGGCTGTTCGCAAGTTCGCCGAACACCGAACAATTTGGGGTGTTCGCGGCAAATTCGAATGCCGCGGAACACCCTTTAAAAGTCTATGGGAGAAATCAAAAGTGCTAATTTTAAAGGCTTATATGCAAGTTATTGTCATAAAAAGTGTTTGGGGACCCGGGTCCTGCCCCAGGGGATATGTATCAATGCAAAAAAAAGTTTTAAAAACGGACGTTTTTTCAGGAGCAGTGATTTTAATAATGCTTAAAGTCAAACAATAAAAGTGTAATATCCCTTTAAATTTCGTACCTGGGGGGTGTCTATAGTATGCCTGTAAAGGGGCGCATGTTTCCCGTGTTTAGAACAGTCTGACAGCAAAATGACATTTTGAAGGAAAAAACTCATTTAAAACTACCCGCGGCTATTAATGAATTGCCGGTCCGACAATACACATAAAAGTTCATTGATAAAAACGGCATGGGAATTCCCCACAGGGAAACCCCGAACCAAAATTTAAAAAAAAAAATGACGTGGGGGGTCCCCCTAAATTCCATACCAGGCCCTTCAGGTCTGGTATGGATATTAAGGGGAACCCCGGCCAAAATTTTTTTTTAAAAATGACGTGGGGTTACCCCTAAATTCCATACCAGACCTGAGGGTCTGGTATGGATTTTAAGGGGAACCCCGCGCCAAAAAAAAAAAAAAAACGGCGTGGGGTTCCCCAAAAAATCCATACCAGACCCTTATCCGAGCACGAAACCTGGCAGGCCGCAGAAAAAGAGGGGGGGACGAGAGTGCGGCCCCCCCCTCCTGAACCGCACCAGGCCACATGCCCTCAACATTGGGAGGGTGCTTTGGGGTAGCCCCCCAAAACACCTTGTCCCCATGTTGATGAGGACAAGGGCCTCATCCCCACAACCGTGGCCGGTGGTTGTGGGGGTCTGCGGGCGGGGGGCTTATCGGAATCTGGAAGCCCCCTTTAACAAGGGGACCCCCAGATCCCGGCCCCTCCCCTGTGTGAAATGGTAAGGGGGTACTTACCCCTACCATTTCACTAAAAAAGTGTCAAAATAGTTAAAAATGACAAGAGACAGTTTTTGACAATTCCTTTATTTAAATGCTTCTTCTATCTTCCTTCATCTTCTTCATCTTCTGGTTCTTCTGGCTCTTCTGGTTCTTCCTCCGGCGTTCTCGTCCAGCATCTCCTCCGCGGCATCTTCTATCTTCTTCTCCTCGGGCCGCTCCGCACCCATGGCATGAGGGGAGGCTCCCGCTCTTCTCTTCATCTTCTTCTTCTTCATCCTCTTCTCTTCTTCATCTTCTTCATCTTCTTCTTCTTCATCTCTTCTTCCTTCTTCATTTCTTCTCCGGGCCGCTCCGCAGCCATGCTGGCATGGAGGGAGGCTCCCGCTGTGTGACGGCGTCTCCTCGTCTGACGGTTCTTAAATAATGGGGGGCGGGGCCACCCGGTGACCCCGCCCCCCTCTGACGCACGGTGACTTGACGGGACTTCCCTGTGACGTCACGGGGAATGCCACAGGGAAGTCCCGTCATGTCCCGTGCGTCAGAGGGGGGCGGGGTCACCGGGTGGCCCCGCCCCCCGTTATTTAAGAACTGTCAGACAAGGAGACGCCGTCACACAGCAGGAGCCTCCCTCCATGCATGGATGCGGAGCGGCCCGCAGAAGAAAATTAAGAAGAGAAGATGAAGAAGATGAAGAAGATGAAGAAGATGAAGAAAAGAAGAGGATGAAGAAGAAGATGAAGAGAAGAGCGGGAGCCTCCCCTCATGCCATGGGTGCGGAGCGGCCCGAGGAGAAGAAGATAGAAGACGCCGCGGAGGAGATGCTGGACGAGAACGCCGGAGGAAGAACCAGAAGAGCCAGAAGAACCAGAAGATGAAGAAGATGAAGGAAGATAGAAGAAGCATTTAAATAAAGGAATTGTCAAAAACTGTCTCTTGTCATTTTTAACTATTTTGACACTTTTTTAGTGAAATGGTAGGGGTAAGTACCCCCTTACCATTTCACACAGGGGGGGGCCGGGATCTGGGGGTCCCCTTGTTAAAGGGGGCTTCCAGATTCCGATAAGCCCTCCGCCCGCAGACCCCCACAACCACCGGCCACGGTTGTGGGGATGAGGCCCTTGGCCTCATCAACATGGGGACAAGGTGTTTTGGGGGGCTACCCCAAAGCACCCTCCCAATGTTGAGGGCATGTGGCCTGGTACGGTTCAGGAGGGGGGGGGCCGCACTCTCGTCCCCCCCGCTTTTCCTGCGGCCTGCCAGGTTGCGTGCTCGGATAAGGGTCCGGTATGGATTTTTGGGGGAACCCCACGCCGTTTTTTTTTTTTGGCGCGGGGTTCCCCTTAAAATCCATACCAGACCTGAAGGGTCTGGTATGGAATTTAGGGGGAACCCCACGTCATTTTTATTAATAGCCGCGGTAGTTTTAAATGAGGTTTTTCCTTCGAAATGTCATTTTGCTGTCAGACTGTTCTAAACACGGGAAACATGCGCCCCTTTACAGACATACTATAGACACCCCCCAGGTACGAAATTTAAAGGGATATTACACTTTTATTGTTTGACTTTAAGCATTATTAAAATCACTGCTCCTGAAAAAACGTCCGTTTTTAAAACTTTTTTTTGCATTGATCCATGTCCCCTGGGGCAGGACCCGGGTCCCCAAACACTTTTTATGACAATAACTTGCATATAAGCCTTTAAAATTAGCACTTTTGATTATTCATGTTCGTGTCCCATAGACTTTAACGGTGTTCGCGTGTTCGAGCAAACTTTTTTCCTGTTCGCATGTTCTGGTGCGAACCGAACAGGGGGGTGTTCGGCTCATCCCTAGTAATAGCAGAATGTCCAAATGTGCTCAAATGTGTACAGTGTGTATTTATATGTTTGTATTATGACACTTCTTACCTGTCCAGTGGTCTGCCAATAGTGTAACTAAGGAGGGGCTGTTCCAAGTAATACCCTGTATTTAGGCATTCATCTCTCAATGAAGTGAAGAAGGTTACCTGTCCAAGAGTTCCCCCCCCCTATAATGTTAGAAATGGCCCATGAGAGGGGGGGGGAATATGATAGGTGTACCTTATACTTTGTTGTTGCAAAATTCCCCTTAATAAATGCTATCTGGAGGTTGACCCATAATGTTTGTGTCTAATCTGCTTGCCATGTTTCTGTGAAAAAATAGTAATGTTTATTGTTTTTTCCTCAACAGTTTCCTTCCACGCCACAGAAGATGGCAGACTGTGGCCTCCCACTTTGCCCAGCGGTGGGACTTTCCTAACTGCGGAGGGGCAATTGATGGGAAACACGTCCACATCGTCCCACCACCCAACTCGGGGTCGTACTATTATAATTACAAGGGGTTTAATAGTATAGTGATGTTGGCGGTGGTGTCGGCTAATTACGACTTCTTGTATGTGGACGTGGGGAAGAATGGCCGGATGTCCGATGGTGGAGTGATCACCCAGACGGAGTTCTACAGGCGTCTCCAGAATGGCAGCTTGGACTTGCCACCTCCAGAGGACAATGTTGAAGGTCTCCCATTTGTGTTCGTTGCTGATGAAGCATTTGCGCTGGGGGACCACCTGATGCGGCCATTCCCGATGAGGACCCTCACCCCGGAAGAGTGGTGGAGAACACATTTGGAATCCTGGCCAGCCGGTTCCGATTATTTATGACACCCATCCATATGGCGGAGTATAAACTGAACCATATAATACTTGCCTGCTCTGTTCTCCATAATTTTTTAAGAAAACATTCAGCCAACTATGCTGGCTCAGTTGGGCCTGAGGCCGGAATCCCTAATCCATCAACACTGACGGCGCTTGAAAGTGGCCATCCTGGCTTGCCCTCCCTGAATGCCCGTGATGTCCGGTTACGCTACCTGGAGTTCTTTGCGGGTAGGGGGGCTATCAATATGCCAGACAATCTGTGACACCTTTTTCAAATAAAAAACAACCAAAAGAAATTCTTGGTGGACATTTACTGCTTGTGTTTGTTTTAGCTGACCCTGACAGAAATGTGTTGAGTGCAGAAAATGTCGTGATTGGGTAACCTTATAAAAAACAGTGTTGGCTGGTACTTCCTAAATGCAAAAACACATTTCACTACAAGTGCACTTGCAACTGCACTGAACCTGGACTTGTAGTGCAAAGAGGATTTGCCCTTAGGAAATAACCCCCATTTTTGCATAAAACAACAATTACATCACCCCAAAAGTGTTGTAGTGTTGAGACAATAATCCACACATTCTTGAGTAAGCCACTTTTTTATACCTGCACAATCACATGTGCATTTACCAAAGGTTTTTAAAACAAACCAACATGTTTGTTGTATAACAATTTTTGCAGTAGCATTAGCAAAATTCGAAATGTCCATTTCAGATAAAACAGGCCTGTGTAAAACCAACAAGAAAGCCAAAAAGCTTGAACTTACAAAGTTCACATTAGGTAAAACCTGAAGGCTATATCAGACATCAGTATTTAGGAACTGGGTTTGATATAGCGTTCAGATGGGGTGAAATCACCCCTGGAAAAGCCAAATTTGGAACATGCACACCAATTTACGAATGTCAACATGTGCTATCTGCCATCAGGGGGGATCAAGGGACGTGTTTTGGGGGAGCAAGCCCTTCCTCAACGCTACTTTATAATTGAGGAAGGGGTTGCACCCCCAAAACGCGTCCATTGATCTCCCGTGATGGCAGATAGCACATGTTGACACACTGTGTGCATCCTCCAAATTTGGCTTTTCTAAACATTTAAAAAAGTTTGGTACGATAAAACAGGTGATTTTGTGGGGTTTAAATTCGCCCCAAAACATCAACGATGTTATTATTTTTTTTAATAACATCACTGATTTGTTGCTGGATGTTTTGCAATTGGAGATTACACCCCATGATCTCCCTGATCAGTATCTGGGCACTTTCAGATGTAAAGCGTTCTGGATCCCGATCACCTAAAAAGAGATAAAGAACAAAAAAAAAGGTCTCAAAAATCTGCCACCAGCCATCTCTTTTACCTGAGTCTGTGGTCGCAGACACTCACCTGTTGTGGTGCCAATCTCCACCACGTCTTCTTCTTCCTCCTGCTCAGCTTCTTGGGTTGGTATTTCCCCTTCTTCCAGAGGGGGGGGGGGTCTCTGGTCTCCTGGGATGAGGGGTGTCCTCTGAGTCTTTTCTCCCCTATGTAAAACAAAAATGGTATACTTAGCACACAGATATTTGATGGGAGAACTATAGAAATAGGAAACATTGCTTGGAAGTGGGGTACAATTGTCTATTTTAGCCGAGTTCCAAGATGTATATTTTTTATTGCCCTTTGTCAAGCTGCAATACTTTACCTGTTTGGTACAAGCTTCACAGATGGAGACCCCCCTATAGTATACACTGGAGCACCTGTGTGGCCCCCTAATAAAAATGGTGTTCTTGTGTCCCACACTAGTGCTCCAGTGTCCAGATGTGAAAACAGCTGCTCAGTGTCCTCTCCTTACACACAATCTAGTTTGCATTTCATTCTAGTAACAAACCCATCTACACAAACAAATATTTGACATCCAAGTAGGCCCCCAAAAATGTGTGAAAATGCATATGGCCTAAACAATGGTGTTCTAGAGGCCGAAAGAAAAATGTTTGATACGAACGAATAATGTGCCCATGAACATTAAAGTTGACCTTTTGAAACGTTACAACTAATAAAAGCATATGGAGCAGAACGAACGTAATAAAGACAGAAAGAATAGGAACACAGCACAAGTACTTACTTTTTTGCAGCACTCTCCGGATCTTTCGGTACTGCTCTGGCTCTCTCAATTTATACGGAGATCAGGGAGCGAAATTGTTACTAGCACCTACAGGAAGGAAACAGCAGCTAACACCCTGTTGTCTGCCCAGAGTTACCACCCCAAACCATTAATCCATGGGATACCCACAGGACAATTCCTGAGGATCAGACGGAATTGTTCTGTGGAGGATGAATTCCATAAGGAGGCATACGAGATGTATCACAGATTTAGACAAAGGGGTTACTCACACAGTTCCCTCCAAAAGGCAAAGAAAAAAGCTACCCTTAAAAATCGTGATGAACTCCTAATACCCCCTGCTAATTCTTCTCATGTTAAAAATAAAGATGATGAACCAAAAGGAAATGTGGAGGAGAACTTCCCAAGGATCATCACTAAATACGGATCCCAATGGAAAATGGTTCAAGGAGTCCTACAAAAACATTGGCATATTTTAACCTCAGCCCCCCTAATCTCCGAATTGGTGAGCCCAAGACCCCTCCTGACAGCAAAAAGAGCTAATAACCTTGGTGACTTGCTCGTCCACTCTGAATACACTCGTACCACTCAAAAAAACTGGCTTAGTGACTCCAGAATCTCCCCAGGCATGTTTAGATGTGGACATTGCAACATTTGCAAGTATGTCCACCAGACAAATATGTTCCCGAATCCTCGCGGTGGTGCAAACTATAGGATTAAACAGTTTATAAACTGCTCCACAACTCGAGTGGTCTATACACTTACCTGTCCGTGTAATAAAACCTATGTGGGCAAGACCAAAAGAGCCCTAAGGGTTAGGATTCGGGAACATATTGCTGGTATTAAAAAACTGAATGATGAACGCCCTATCTCACTACACTTCGCCAAATTTCATAATCGGGACCCCAAGGGTCTAATAGTAAAAGGCATATATAGGTTGAATTTACCTACAAGACGTGGCGACTTTGACACCATTCTCCTTCAGAAGGAAAAGATGTGGACCTACTATTTGGAGGCGATGGCCCCCAATGGGTTAAATACAGAATGTAGCCTCCAGTCCTTTTTGGAGAAATGATCTAATTGACCTCTCCTGTAGTAACCATCTATATTAGTCCCCTTTCCCCGTTTTTTGTCTCTATGCGACTCTTTAGCGTTATACTGGTGTTTTAATTCGTTATGCTTTATCTGTGTTTTTGTCTTTATCTCTTGTTTTTCGCTTCATTTGGTCTCCATGTAAAAGTACATACCCACCAACATCAAAGGATCTCTTGTATCACGATATATCATAGTTTAATGTGTATAATTTTTGATCAAGTCATTATAGTGATATTTGTGAAGCCATATGTGAGTTTTTCGCTTTTGCTGAAATGTCTGTGATGAGTGGTGACTGTGTGCGACATCTGGTGGACACTTGATGTAATTACACCCTATATTGGTTAGTCTATTTAACCCTCGCCCACGGACCCCCCCTTTGCTCTGAGGAAACCAGCGGTGATTGGCTGGTGAAACGCGTCAGCACGTGACGTCAGCACGTCATCTCGGAGCCGCGAGCACAGGGCGTTTGAATGCTTTACCGGGAACCAACAGCTGACGATCGGCTTATACCACTTGACAGAAGGTACTAACACAGCGGGACTTTCTCTACCTGACGGCACAAGCAAACGCCACAGTCTTTGTCTACAAGTGACCATTCGGGGTAGAGCCTGCGGATCTGTGAGCTGCTGATTTACCTGGTGAGAGATGTATTACTCCAATCTATGATGTCAGTGCAGCCTTGCCGTACATGCTCCCCCTCATGCTTGTTTGTCCGTATGAACTGCTCTGCTTGAAAGTCCATAGCTATCACTACCATCAATAGGTTTTACCGGTCATTGTGGTCAGCCGACATATACCATCATTTAGTTCCCGGTCTGGTACTAAATTTTCTATTGTGTTCAAATCACTGAACCTCCCTGCAATATTACCAAATCCAATCTACATTCATCCACCCCACCCCCACACCGCCACACCGCCTGTATTTGGACTTATCTGAGGTCTTACATCATCTAATTACTAGCCGATCTAGTTAGAATCTGCTGCTGTGATTGGTGTGTGTATGGGGTATGCTTGGCCGCGGCTCCGTTGTTTTTAATGATAACGTTATCAATTTTAATTAGTCATTTGAAATCCTCCCTGATTTGCCCATAATTGCCTATTTTTGTAATTTTGTGTGGTGTTTATAACCTAATAAATATATTGTTGTTTTTTTGACAGATTGTGTTTGGGTTTTGCCTTTCTTTGGGGAATTCCTTTTCCTTGTTATTTTTGTATGCTTCATAGGCGACCCAAACTGCACCCATTATTTTTGGATGATTATCTGTCTATACTTAACAAATTAATATAATCTGGTGGTTGATCCGGGCTAAAATCACTTTTTTCTCTCTCAACTTCAGGTCCGACCACCGCTTCCTGAGCTGATCTTTAGACCTTCGTACCCCGAAATTCCGCTCTAGACTCCTGACCACTTTCGCCATGATCTTGGCCTTTCTGATATTGGGGTTGGGGTAAGGCCCATATTTTCCGTCATAGTCGGACTTCCTCATGATGTCGACCATCTCCAACATCTCCCCAAACGACATATTTGTGGCCTTAAAACGTCTCCTTCTGGATCGGGACGTGCCTGGATCCGCCCTTTCCTCCTCCTCCTCCTCGTTGCTACAATTAGCCCGCACCTGCTGTATGTCTGCCATCATGCTCTTCCCCCACTGCGCCGAACTAAAAGGGGCGGGGAATACACTAGAAAGAACGTCAGGGGTGGGCGGAGTTACACGCATGCGCAGTGGATATAAAGCGTAACACGCGTGCGTATTACGTTTGATCTGTGAGCGGAGGAAGGAGCATTGAACGCGGCGATCGTAAGAACGAAGGTAAGAGACAAACTTGGGCCTATACTGCTTCTATAGATTGAGGCCTATATTGTAACAAGATTAGGAGAGTTTGGTGTGACATTAGGCTTTGTCTTGTGTTGTGTCTTTCAGTGAACATGGATATGGTACTGAAAGATCAGGACTTCATTTCAGTCTTCATAGAGATGCTAAGGGAGCTGCCCTGTCTGTGGGAGATTAAACACCCCCATTACAAGAACCAAACAAAGAGGAAGGCAGCACTGGAGCAATTGTGTGAAATTGTGAAGCAGGTGATAAACGCGGCAGACATTACTTTTTTAAAGATTTTCATTGGTGGCCTGAGGAGCACATATCTGAGGGAGCGCAATAAAGTCCTGGATTCACAGAGATCCGGAGCAGCAGATGACATCTATGTCCCCAGGATGTTGTACTACGACAGGCTGCACTTTCTGGCAGGTCAGACTGAACCCAGGCCATCCCTCTCCAGTCTTCCTTCCACGCTTCCTTCCCCCCCGGCTGAGGCTTCTGACGCCCAACCTGGGCCTTCCAGGCCACATGTGGAGGAGCCCAGATTGAGCCAGGTATAGCATTCCTCTAAATATTTCTGCTTGTCCAATCAATGATGTTAACTAGATGTTAGTTGGGAGTACTAATTTAGGATTGTGATTGATGATGCAAAAACTAAAACCATGTCCCTTTTTCATACACAGGGAAGTCTCAGCCAGGAGGTGGCCGAGCCGGCTGGCTGATATCAAGATCCCTCCACCCCACCTGGAAAGAGAAAGTGGCAGTAGGAGGAGTACCCTAGAGGAGGCGGCTATCAGATTTTTTTGTAGGGCTACAGAGGTCCTGGGAGCACCCCACACCAGGCAGGAGAACATTGCTGCATTCATTGCCTATAAAATGCAGAGGATGGAGGAGGGCCAAAAAGCCATGTGTGAGGCCCTCATATCAGAGGCTCTGGCGAAAGGTGTGAGGGGCCAAATTACACCTCACACACAGCTTTGGGATGGTCCTCCTCCTCCTCCTGCAGGTCCTACTCCTCCTCCAGGTCCTACTCCTCCTCCTGCCACATCTCCAACTGCACAGCCACAGCCCGAAAGGAAGTGTGAAAGGAAGACCAGAGAGTGATTGCCCTGGATCCAGTCTGGTTGGCCAAAAGATGCAGCCTCTTGTGGTACCACAGCCTGGGGACACTGATGTCATCTGCTGCTATCCGAGTCTCTGTGAATCCCGGACCAGACTGCCCTCCCTTACATATGAACTCCTCAGGCCACCAATTTTGAGGTTTAAGAATTGATGTCTGACGTGGGGGTCCCAGGCTTCACTAATTTCTGCTGTTGATCCAGTGTTGCCTTCCTCTTTGTTTGGTTCTGATACCTTAATAAAGGATTTTTGTTTTGAATTATACTTTCCTATGTGTTTTACTTCAAAAATGACAGTTTGTTTGTGAGGATTCAGGTACATTTCTAATATACAATGTGAAATGAACAAGGGACACCAACAACAAAAAATCTCCTGGAGATTAAATAATAAAAGATATCAATGATGTTGGGGTAACTTGACACACAAAACACACACAAAAATATTCTGGAGTAAAAATAAAAATAACATTGAACAAAGATCAGCCTTGGAAAAAATCCAAACATTAAAGAAAAAAAAAGGCTTAAAAACAAAAAAAAAAAAAAAACATAAAAAATATAAAACTGTCAGATGTGACAACTAATAACAATATATTCAGGGAATCCCACTAAAAAAACCACAAATAAAAGTTTGTGAGAAGTGTGTGTGAATATGAGCAGCAAAACTACTTAATTCTTGTCACATTATAAAGAAGAAGAGAGTGCGCTGTATTAAACCATTTTTTACATTGCAGCGTGACGAAAGTGCTGTATCCATTGCGAACGCTAAGTTTACCAGAACGAGCTGTCCCGTGTCGGAATTTCTTCTGAGCATGCGTGGCACTTTGTGCGTCGGAACAGGCCACACACGGTCGGAATTGACGCGATCGGATTTTGTTGTCGGAAAATTTTATCTCCTGCTGTCCAACTTTGTGTGTCGGAAAATCCGATGGAAAATGTCCGATGGCGCCCACACACGGTCGGAATTTCCGACAACGCGCTCCGATCGGACAATGTCCATCGGAAAATCCGACCATGTGTACGGAGCATAAGAGTATTGGTGTTGGGAATTGTCCTAAGGTTTACATAATAACGATAACATACTACAAGAAGGGAATACCCAGAACATTTTGTGTTCTACTTACATGTACTGAATACTATTACAAAAGTGCCAGTGTTTTGTAGTTTATTTTACTCAGTTTGTAATTCTATATGTATACCTCACACTTATACAGGTGATATGTATATGGTAAATATTATGCTTGTATGCTTTACTTCTTTTTTCTGAATAAACATATTTAAAAAAAAAAAAAAAAAAAAGAGGTGTTTGGTGCCCTTTAATTTGAGTACTCACACTACACAGACACACTCCACAGATACAATATAATATACTGCAATATAATGTGCCAAACATACAGTGATGCACAGAACTATATGGCGTTAAACTGGTAGTAAGGCACACAGAACTAAATGGCGTTAAACTGGCAGTAACGCACAAAACTATATGGCGTTAAACTTGTAGTAACGCACACAGAACTATATGGCGTTAAACTGGCAGTAACACACGCAAAACAATATGGGGTTAAACTAGCAGTAACGCATGCAAAACGATATGGCGTTAAACTGGCAGTAACGCATGCAAAACGATATGGCGTTAAACTGGCAGTAACGCGCGCAAAACTACATAGCTGCACAATTATCTCACTTTTATTATATCCACAATACGGATAGCGCCAAAAATCAGGTTCTTGTTTGTAACAAACCCAATAAGGATACCTACACCCCCCTACAGGTTTTGTTCAGGGGTAGAACTGGCGGGAGGGGTGCAGTGGGCCGAGGACTCTTGTTGATACAACACCAACGTGTCTGGGAGATTGCGTTAAAGCTAATAGGAGCTGATTTTTTTCACTCTCACACTCCTCTATGGCACAACCCGCAAATGAGAGAACTATTATCGATCCCCGGTGCTGCCAGATGGGCTGCAAGGGGGATCATATTTCTACACCAGGTGGTCACCTCATCAGGAGTAAGAGACTTCAAATCTCTAAGTGTTGAGTTTCAACTGCCTTCACACATGTCATTTAATTATAGACAACTGAAACATGCCCTACAAGCAAAATTTGCAAATGGCTTCCTTCCCGAATTCGCAAGTACTGTCTCTGGTAGATGGGATAACGGGGGTAGACTCGGCCAAATTGATATCAACTTTATATTCAGCTCTTCGGGCACATTCGGTTGCGGGTATAATTGATACAGCGAAAATTAGATGGGAAGAGGACATAGGCCCGGTGGAGGATGCTGATTGGGATGAGGTCCTGGAAAACGTTAAAAAGGTATCCCCTAGGCTCCCGGAGTGTCTGGCGCAGCTGTACATAATCCACAAATCCTACCTCACCCCAGCTAGAATTAGTTCTCCCAAAACCAGAATACCCAGTGTCCACGATGCACAAGCTTATCAAGCTCCTTTTTTCACCTTATGTGGTCCTGTCCGGCTATCCAGAGTTACTGGACTCAAATTATAAAATTCTTGCATGACGACATGGGCTCCCCTGTTCAACTGGAGCCAAGGATATGTGTATTGGGACTTCTTCCAGATGCTACCATAGACAAATTTACAGCTACTTTTCTATATGAAACACTCTTTTGTGCCAGAAAATTAGTAGCAAGACACTGGATGAGGGTCGTTCCTCCTACTTTTCAGGCTTGAATTAAAGTGGTAAACATGTCCCTACCATACAAAAAGGTTATATATAAACACAGGGGGTGTCCTGATAAGTATCACAAGGTCTGGGATACGTGGCTTAACAATACTAATACATGTGATGTATAGATATATGTACAATAAGAGTATTGGTGTTGGGAATTGTCCTAAGGTTTACATAATAACGATAACATACTACAAGAAGGGAATACCCAGAACGTTTTGTGTTCTACTTACATGTACTGAATACTATTACAAAAGTGCCAGTGTTTTGTAGTTTATTTTACTCAGTTTGTAATTCTATATGTATACCTCACACTTATACAGGAGATATGTATATGGTAAATTATGCTTGTATGCTTCTTTACTTCTTTTTTCTGAATAAACATGTTTTAAAAAAAAAAAAAAAAAAAAAAAAGGAGGTGTTTGGTGCCCTTTAATTTGAGTACTCACACTACACAGACACTCCACAGATACAATATAATATACTGCAATATAATGTGCCAAACATACAGTGATGCACAGAACTATATGGCGTTAAACTGGTAGTAAGGCACACAGAACTAAATGGCGTTAAACTGGCAGTAACGCACAAAACTATATGGCGTTAAACTTGTAGTAACGCACACAGAACTATATGGCGTTAAACTGGCAGTAACGCACGCAAAACAATATGGGGTTAAACTGGCAGTAACGCATGCAAAAGGATATGGCATTAAACAGGCAGTAACGCACGCAAAACTATATGGCGTTAAACTGGCAGTAACGCACGCAAAACTATATGGCATTAAACTGGCAGTAACACACGCAGTACAATATGGCGTAGAACTGGCAGTAACGCACGCAAAACTATATGGCGTTAAACTGGTAGTAACGAACGCAAAACGATATGGCTTTAAATAATTGGCAGTAACGCACAAAACTATATTGCGTTAAACTTGTAGTAACGCACACAGAACTATATGGCGTTAAACTGGCAGTAACGCACGCAATACAATATGGAGTTAAACTGGCAGTAACACACGCAGTACGATATGGCGTTGAACTGGCAGTAACAAACGCAAAACGATATGGCGTTAAATTGGCAGTAACGCACAAAACTATATGGCGTTAAACTTGTAGTAACGCACACAGAACTATATGGCGTTAAACTGGCAGTAATGCACGCAATACAATATGGAGTTAAACTGGCAGTAACGCACACAAAACTATATGGCGTTAAACTGGCAGTAACGCACACAAAACTATATGGCGTTAAACTGGCAGTAACGCAATCAAATAGACGGTGTTCAACTGTCACTACACTGGAGCTATCTGAACTGTCCCTACTCTAGCTGTATACTAATGTCAAGATTACTGACACGGTCTCACTACACTACACTGAAACTATCTGAGCTGTCCCTACTCTAGATGCACACTATGAAAAGCTGAATGATGGTCCTCCTCAGTACATTCACACTATCCCTATAATGACATGAAACTAATACTCTACACTGACAATTGAAGCAAAATTGCACAGTATAGCACACTAACTAATAGCACTGAACAGAGCCCTGTTCTATCTCTCTCCACACTAAAATCACACTGAAAATGGCTGCCATTGAAAGAATACTTTTTTACTGTGGGGCAGGAATGAGCCATGATTGGATAAAGTCATGATGACAGTGTCTAATCATGACTCTGACAGTGCTCTGTGCCCTGATTGGCTGAAGCTTTCACTGCTTCAGCCAATCAGGGCTTGCAATGCACTGTTCAATGCCACAATGCATTGTGGTCGGTTTGGGGGGCTGAACAAACGGTCGAACGACCCGTTTGTTCAGCTGTTTGCCGAACGTCCGAACAACGAAAGTTCGGCCCGAACTTATGCTTGAGCCGAATCATTCGCTCATCCCTAATTAACTCCTTCTCCCAAAATTCCTTGGGTTCCCACAATGACTTGGGTTAATACAAGCCTCTGGACTCCTAAACATGCTTAGGGAATACAGTGCATCCAGCAAGTATTCACAGCGGTTCACTTTTTCCACATTTTATTATGTTACAGCCTTATTCCAAAATGGATTAAATTCATTATTTTCTTCAAAATTCTACAAACAATACCCCATGATGACAATGTGAAAGAAGTTTGTTTGAAATCTTTGCAAATTTATTAAAAATAAAAACCAAAAAAAAATCTTATGTACATAAGTATTCGCAGCTTTTGTGCAATACTTTGTTGAAGAACCTTTGGCACCAATTATCGCCTCAAGTCTTTTTGAGTATGATGCTACAAGCTTGGCACACCTATCTTTGGACAGATTTTTCTCATCCTTCTTTGCAGGACCTCCTCAAGCTCCATCAGGTTGGGGGGAGTGTTGGTGCGCAACCATTTTCTTCAGATCTCTCCAGAGATGTTCAGTAAGGTTCAAGTCTGGGCTCTGGCTGGGCCACTGAAGGACATTCACAGAGTTGTCCCATAGCCACTCCTTTGTTATATTGGCTGTGTGCCTAGGGTCGTTGTCCTATTGCAAGATGAACCTTCAAACCAGTCTGAGGTCCAGAGTGCTCTGGAACAGGTTTTCATCAAGGATGTCTCTGTACATTGCTGCATTCATCTTTCCCTCAATCCTGACTAGTCTCCCATTCCCTGTTGCTGAAAAACATCCCCACAGCATGATGCTGCCACCACCATGCTTCACTGTAGGGATGGTATTGGCCAGGTGAAGAGCAGTGCCTGGTTTCCTCCAGACATGACACTTGCCATTTAGGCCAAAGAGTTCAATCTTTGTTTCATCAGACCAGAGGATTTTGTTTCTCATGGTCTGAGAGTCTCTCGGGGTGCCTTTTGGCAAACTCTGGGCAGGCTGTCATGTGCCTTTTACTGAGGAGTGGCTTCTGTCTGGCCACTCTACAATACAGGCCTGATGGTGGAGAGCTGTAGAGATGGTTGTTGTTCTGGAATGACATCGAATGCTGCAGAATTTTTACTGTACCCTTCCCCAGATCTGTGCCTCGATACAATACTGTCTCGGAAGTCTACAGACAATTCCTTAGACTTCATGGCTTGGTTTGTGCTCTGGCATGCACTGTTAAGTGTGGTACATTATATAGATAGGTATGTGGCTTCCCAAATCATGTCCAATCAACTAAATTTACCACAGGTGGACTCCAATCAAGTTGTAGAAACATCTCAAGGATAATTAGTGAAAACAGGATGCACCTGAGCTTAATTTTGAGTGTCATGGCAAAGGCTGTGAATACTTATGTACATGTGATTTTTGTTCTTTATTTTTAATAAATTTGCAAAAATTTCAAACAAACTTCTTTCACGTTGTCATTATGGGGTATTGGAATAAAAAATGATTTCGCGCTTAAAATCTATCTCCTCCAAGTAAAGTGCATAAGATGATACCAAATATGTACACGTGCAATATCTAAAAGTGCTCCATAGTGCAACAATACATCAAAGTGCTATGTGCATAAAATTAATAAACATTATTCATAATAGATGCAAAGTTCATATTGTGAATCAATATAAAAAGTCTATGTAGTGCTGTTCCACTGGGGTCATTTGGTAAGGGTGAAAAAGTGAAAGATGATCTTAGATATTGTGATCCGGTGTTGAGTGAAAGTGAACACTTTAGATTTTGCTGCTATCTATTTAGATATCATCACCCCCATTTACACCATTTTGCACATATATTAGTTCAGTTCGCCACTGTTACATCCACACCACCTATTTACTCGATTTAGCGCGAGGAACTACACCATACATTATGGGGTATTGTTTGTAGAATTTTGAGGAAAATAATGCATTTAATCCATTTTGGAATTAGGCTGTAATATAACAAAATGTGGAAAAAGTGAAGCGCTGTGAATACTTTCCGGATGCACTGTATGTTTCCCTGCTTCCCTCCCACTGTGGCTCAGAAAGGCTACACCTGAAGAAGCGGAGGTGGCTAAGCATGTGATCTGAATTCGGTCGTACAATCCTCAACTGTTGGTTCTGGTGTGTGTGCAGCCAGACAGGAGCTCAATAACATGCAGCTTCTATGGAAGACACATGTACAAAGATAGGAGCAAAATTAGGTGGGACTTTACATGTATCATGTAGGGTTTTTAAGAAATGCACAAATCCAGGTGATTTAAAGAGAATGTACACAATTTTATTTAACATATATACAAGAAAAAATTAAAACATTGAAAAACGAACAACTTTAAAAGCACTGTTACAGTATAACTTATCCAGGGTGTTGTTATCCTGGCTAAGGGATCCGAAAAGTCAGCCTACGCGTTTCACGGGATGACTCACTTCATCAGGGCCTCGGATTATAGGATAATTTTTATATATATGTATACACTGCAATGATAATGCATAAATATATATTATTGACAACAGCAATGTTTTTACAAACTATCAGTAATGTATTTAATTTAAATTATGATCCAAAAAATCTATCCCACAAAAACATGGTAAGAGCATAATAAGACCTGTTTTATACACTGCGACAAAACATGGGAAGGGATAAAGAGAGAGGGAAGGGATTATTCTAAAAAGCACATTGGATGTATAACCCATATAATAAGAGTATATATATATAAATATATAGATTTCATCCACCCAAGAAACTGTCATAAACTATGAAATCAGGCCGAAACAGAAGTACAGTTAAATCACACTTGTTTAATAATAAAAGTAAAAAGAACAAATGTAGTCAAAACATAAACAAAAATCAGTAACCGGAACGGATAGTCAGCCAAGCCAGAAGTCAGGGATCAATGTAGTGGAACAGCAAGCAGGATCTGGAGCCAGAAGGGATGTCAGCAAAGCAAGTCTTGACCAGGATCGCAGGAGCTGTTTCTGTGATGTTGACCAAGGCGAAGGCAGAGCTCCTCTGGACTGGATGGCTTAAGTAGGCAGGACTGACGAGCAGGATATGATCAACAGCTGAGTAACTGTGGAGAGATAGGAGCTGGCAATTAGCCAACAGCTGAGCAGCCAGCTCAGAGAGCTGAGCTCAGCTCTGACAGTAACCCCTCCTCAATGACCCCTACTCCTCGGAGGACCACCAGGCTTGAGGGGAAAACATCTATGGAAGTCAGAGGAGGACAGGGGCATGTACGTCCAAGGATGAGACCCAAAAGCGTTCCTCCGGACAGTACTCTTTCCAATGCACCAGGTATTGTATATGCACACGGAACCTACGGGAGTCAACAATGGACTGTACTTCATACTCCTCATGGTTCTCAACCTGTTCAGGTCAACAAGTCTGGTGCTCCTCAGAGCGGGAGGGGTTGTTGAGGAGCGGGTACTGTTAGTGCTTGGCTCAGCCCCTCAGCTGGCCACTCAGCTGTCAGCTAATTGCTAGCTCCTATCTCTCCACAGTGACTCACCTGTTGATGATATGCTCATCAGTCCTGCTTACTTAAGCCGCCCAGCCCAGATGATCTCTGCCTTTGCCTTGGTCAACATCACAGAGACATTTTGCTGCGTTCTTGTTAAAGACCTGCTTGGCTGACATTCCTTCTGGCTCCAGATCCTGCTTGCTGTTCCACTATGCTGATTCCTGCTTTCCTGACTTTATGGCTTGTCTGACTATCCGTTCCAGTTACCGAACTTTGGCTATGTTTGACCACGTTTGTTCTATTTACTTTTATTATTAAACACGTGTGATTTAACTTTACTTCTGTCTCAGTCTGATTCATGGTTTCTGACAGGTATTCATGTAGGGTTGAATCATCCCATATTTACCCCCTGCACCCTTTGACTATAGAAGACACAGGCACTGTTCCAATTGCTACCAGAGAACTGCATTGCTAGTGGGGTGGTCCTGCGTCTCCAGACGCCCTGTAGTACTAACCTTGGGACTGCTACAGCTGCTCGAATGGGGTGTGTCAGTCCAGAAATCTATCCATCTATTAGCTCAAGTAGCTCTTTATATTATTATGTACTGAAATAGTGGTCATTCTTCAGTATTTGTGGCTACAAAGCCTTATAGAGACACCTAGTGTCCCTATTGAGCTGCAGAAACATTGCTCTTATGTCCTGTTTGCATAGCTTCATAATCAGTTTAACATCATTCTGTACCGTATGGACACCCTTTTGCCATTTTGATCCTGTTTGCATTGTCAATCCTACTCTACACCAGTTTATTAAAAATCAAGTTAAGACTACTCTTTTTCTAATCATTTGGCTAATGACTGGGGGAGATTTACTAAAACTGGAGCACCCAGAATGTGGTGCTTCTGTGTACAGTAGCCTATCAGCTTCTAACTTCAGCTTGTTCAATTAAAGGGGTTGTAAATGTTCATTTTTTTTTAAATAATAACATGTTAAAACTAGCACAAGTGGATCAATCAACCTTAGTTAAAAGATACCTCTCTCCCAGCACACATAGATATGACTTATAAATGTTATACAATGTATTAAAATTGTTCTAAATTAACACAATAGCAGCTATACTATACATTGTACATATTAAACTCATGATAAAACTCATATGCCTTAAAATATCTTAAAATAAAAATAAAATAAAATATCCTATAGCATTAGCAGCAGGGACGTGCAGTCAGGGGAAGCAGGTGAGGCAGGGCCATGAACATTAAAAAAATAAATAAATTCGAGCTTCAAGGGTCGTAGCTCGACGAACTGGGGTCACAGAGACCACAAATTTGGGGGGTATGTAGCCACAGTTGATTGATAATAAATGGCTTCAGCCAAACATTATCCATGAATGAAAGAAATTTTTTTTGTGTTATCATTCATATTTTCTGAAAAATGGCCAAGAAATCATAAATTCAGCCACTGTATGTTCTCATACAGAGAGGTCAGTGGAGGATTGTTTCAATGTTTTGGGGTTTTTTTGCTTTACAGAAAAACTTAAAGGCCATATTCGGGGAACATGCGCACTCTTAAGTGTGATTAAGGTCATATGTGCTTTCTATGGTAGTGCTGAATTCTTTATGAATTCTATAGCTGCTGAAAATATATTTGCATATTATTTAGTATTACTGAAAGCTTTTGTATACAACCTTAAAAGAGAAGTATGTTTTTTTTTTCCCTTTTATACTTACCTAGGTGGATGCAGCATGGGAGTGATGCTGTATCTGTCCCCCGACGTCTCTACACTGAGAACCGAGCCATCGAACATCGCAGATGGCTCGGTTCCCACAGATCCCCGAGAGGAGAGCTGCTGACTCTCAATCAGCAGCTCTCCTCTCTGCTCCTCCACGCTCACTGGAGTTCTGAGGTTTGGAGGGGCGGGTAGCCGCCATAGCAGCGGCTTGCTGAGAGCCTGAGATGGGCATCAGTTCAGGCACCTGGTGCATCCAGACTTTATTGTCGGGATGACGCAGTGCCTTGACTGATTCCTGTGACGTCAGCAGAGAGCGGACTTCAGACCACTCTCAGCTGAAAATGGGTCACAGGAGTGCAAAACAAATTGCACTCCTGTGACCCTTAGGTGAAGCCCAGCCAAAAGAGCTCAGGCTTGACTTCTCCTTTAAGATACTAAAATTGCTGCACTAAAACAACATTACTGATATGAAGAAGCCAAAAAAAAAACATGTACAATGTGCCTTGCATATTTCAGAAATGATGATTTGAATTGCCTTTACTTAATACATACTTCACATGCTCATAGAGCCTAGCAATTGTAAGAAAGATTTGTACGAAAATAATTTATTTTACATCTCATCTTGAAATCGTGGGTTTGAATAATGCAAAAATTCACTGAAAAACGTGTATGAGATTCCTTTAGCGCATACAAAGCTCTCTGCAAAACTAGTTTTTAGAGTTAAATAGATTTTTATTAAACAAATTCAGGAAAAAAAATGATATTAACAAAAGAAAAAAGTCAACTTTTGGAATGACAGATATATTATCTCACATACAAGAAGGAATACGTTTATGTAGCGCATAGACGAATATCGACACAATAGTGTACAAGTTTTTTTTTTCCAAAACCAATTATTGATGTTTAAAGCGAAGTTCCAATTTAAAAAAAAAAATTAAAAGTCAGCAACTACAAATACTGCAGCTGCTGACTTTTAATAATCGGACGCTTACCTGTCCCAGGGTCCAACGATGCGGGGGAGTGAAGCCCTGCTCGTCTCCCCCTCCTCTCTGCAGCGCCGGCATTGTCACTGTGGGTGCCCAGCTTTGGCTTCACAGCCGGTCACACACTTTGCATGCGCAAGCCATGCTGCGCGCTGTGACTGCCGAGAGGGAGGGGGAGTGGTGATCTTCCTTCCGGTGCCGCGGTGCCCTGGGAGGAAATGGGAGATGGAATCCTCTAAAAAGATCCCCTCCCTAAAAAAACACATGCCAAATGTGGTATGTCAGGGGGTCACCTTCCCTTAAAGCGGAAGTTCCATTTTTGGGTGGAACTCCGCATTAACTTGTCAAACATTTTATGGTACATTTTTGCATTTATGAGCATGTTGGCATATGTTTGAAGTAGAGCTATGTTTCTCTCGGTTCCCCATGTAACATAATTGTTTTATCCACACAAAACAGCAAAAACTGAACACTGACCTTGTAAGTACTGTATATAGGTACTGCCTTAATATAGGGATTAAAACCACTCACAAATATAAAATATAAACAGCTTATCAGAGGCGTAACTAGAACCTTCAATGCCCCAGTGCAAGAAACTATGAAGAGCCCCCACCTTTCAAAAAAGCATGATTTTTTACTCCCGCAGCGGCACCCTTTTACATGCAAAGTTGTCAATAATTCAAAAAGTTTCATTGCTAGAGGATCCCTGGTCACTGGAAACAATTAACCCTTTCATTGCTGGCAGATGAGATCTCAGTTGGACATGCACAATTAAACCTTTCAAATCTGTGTTGGAAGTGTATGATTAACCATACCTCCCAACTTTTTGAGATGGAAATGAGGGACACCTATCAGCAAAAGTATGCAGGCATAGGACACACCCCCTGTCATGCCCCTTTAGCCACTTGCCGACCGCCTCACGCCTATATACGTGATCAGAGCGGCACGGGCAGGCAAAATCACGTACCTGGTCCGATCGCCCCCCCCCCCCGGTGCCATCGGCAGTCGGCATTTGGTTGGGAGCGATGAGATGAGAGACGAGGGGGAGACCATCCGATCGTGGCCCCCCCTCACGATCGCTCCCAGCCAAGGAGAAACATCCCCTGCCTCTGTATAGTACACAGAGGCAGGGGATGAGATGTCATCTCTCCTCGGCTGGCCAGTTTCCGTTCCAGCGCCGAGGAGAGAAGACATGTAAGTGCACCAACACTCACACACAACACAGTAGAACATGCCAGGCACACTAAACACCCCCGATCCCCCCCCGATCGCCCCCCGATTTTTTTTTCCTGATTACTGCATAGTGTCAGTTTGTGACAGTTAGCAGTGGTAGGACAGTGAGTGTTAGGCCCCCTGTAGGTCTAGGGTACCCCCCTAACCCCCCCAATAAAGTTTTAACCCCTTGATCACCCCGTCGCCAGTGTCACTAAGCGATCATTTTTCTGATCGCTGTATTAGTGTCGCTGGTGACGCTAGTTAGGGAGGTAAATATTTAGGTTCGCTGTCAGCGTTTTATAGCGACAGGGACCCCCATATACTATCTAATAAATGTTTTAACCCCTTGATTGCCCCCTAGTTAACCCTTTCACCACTGATCACCGTATAACTGTTACGCTGGTTAGTTCGTTTTTTTTTTTATAGTGTCAGGGCACCCGCCGTTTATTACGGAATAAAGGTTTAGCCCCCTGATCGCCCGGCGGTGATATGCGTCGCCCCAGGCAGCGCCAGATTAGCGCCAGTACCGCGAACACCCACGCACGCACCGTACACGCACCGTACACCTCCCTTGGTGGTATAGTATCTGAACGCATCAATATCTGATCCGATCAGATCTATACTAGCGTCCCCAGCAGTTTAGGGTTCCCAAAAACGCAGTGTTAGCGGGATCAGCCCAGATACCTGCTAGCACCTGCGTTTTTCCCCTCCACCCGGCCCAGCCCACCCAAGTGCAGTATCGATCGATCACTGTCACTTACAAAACACTAAACGCATAACTGCAGCATTCGCAGAGTCAGGCCTGATCCCTGCGATCGCTAACAGTTTTTTTGGTAGCATTTTGGTGAACTGGCAAGCACCAGCCCCAGGCAGCGTCAGATTAGCGCCAGTACCGCTAACACCCACACACGCAGCATACACCTCCCTTAGTGGTATAGTATCTGATCGGATCAATATCTGATCCGATCAGATCTATACTAGCGTCCCCAGCAGTTTAGGGTTCCCAAAAACGCAGTGTTAGCGGGATCAGCCCAGATACCTGCTAGCACCTGCGTTTTGCCCCTCTGCCCGGCCCAGCCCAGCCCAGCCCACCCAAGTGCAGTATCGATCGATCACTGTCACTTTTTTTTGTAGCGTTTTGGTGAACTGGCAAGCACCATCGGCCTAGTACACCCCGGTCGTAGTCAAACCAGCACTGCAGTAACACTTGGTGACGTGGCGAGTCCCATAAGTGCAGTTCAAGCTGGTGAGGTGGCAAGCACAAGTAGTGTCCCGCTGCCACCAAAAAGACAAACACAGGCCGTCGTGCCCATAGTGCCCTTCCTGCTGCATTCGCCAATCCTAATTGGGAACCCACCACTTCTGCAGCGCCCCTACTTCCCCCATTCACATCCCCAACCAAATGCAGTCGGCTGCATGAGAGGCATTTTCTTTATGTCCTCCCGAGTACCCCTACCCAACGAACCCCCCCAAAAAAGATGTTGTGTCTGCAGCAAGCGCGGATATAGACGTGACACCCGCTATTATTGTCCCTCCTGTCCTGATAATCCTGGTCTTTGCATTGGTGAATGTTTTGAACGCTACCATTAGTATTAGCGTAGGGTACAGCATTCCACAGACTAGGGACAATTTCACAGGGTCTCCCAAGATGCCATCGCATTTTGAGAGACCCGAACCTGGAACCGGTTACAGTTATAAAAGTTAGTTACAAAAAAAAGTGTAAAAAAAAAAAAAACACAAACAAAAATTAAAAAAAATAGTTGTCGTTTCATTGTTCTCTCTCTCTCTATTCGCTCTCTATTGTTCTGCTCTTTTTTACTGTATTATATTCTGCAATGTTTTATTGTTATTATGTTTTATCATGTTTGCTTTTCAGGTATGCAATTTTTTATACTTTGCTTTACTGTGCTTTATTATTAACCATTTTTTTGTCTTCAGGTACGCCATTCACGACTTTGAGTGGTTATACCAGAATGATGCCTGCAGGTTTAGGTATCATCTTGGTATCATTCTTTTTAGCCAGCGGTCGGCTTTTATGTAAAAGCAATCCTAGCGGCTAATTAGCCTCTAGACTGCTTTTACAAGCAGTGGGAGGGAATGCCCCCCCCCCCCCACCGTCTTCCGTGTTTTTCTCTGGCTCTCCTGTCTCAACAGGGAACCTGAGAATGCAGCCGGTGATTCAGCCAGCTGACCATAGAGCTGATCAGAGACCAGAGTGGCTCCAAACATCTCTATGGCCTAAGAATCCGGAATCTACGAGCATTTTATGACTTAGATTTCGCCGGATGTAAACAGCGCCATTGGGAAATTGGGGAAGCATTTTATCACACCGATCTTGGGGTGGTCAGATGCTTTAAGGGCAGAGGAGAGATCTAGGGTCTAATAGACCCCATTTTTTTCAAAAAAGAGTACCTGTCACTACCTATTGCTATCATAGGGGATATTTACATTCCCTGAGATAACAATAAAAATGATTTAAAAAAAAAAAATGAAAGGAACAGTTTAAAAATAAGATAAAAAAGCAAAAAAATAATAAAGAAAAAAAAAAAAAAAAAAAAAGCACCCCTTGGCGTCAAATGTAAACAGCAATTGCACCATGCATGTGAGGTATCACCGCGAAGGTCAGATCGAGAGCAGTAATTTTAGCCGTAGACCTCCTCTGTAAATCTAAAGTGGTAACCTGTAAAGGCTTTTAAAGGCTTTTAAAAATGTATTAATTTTGTTGCCACTGCACGTTTGTGTGCAATTTTAAAGCATGTCATGTTTGGTATCCATGTACTCGGCCTAAGATCATCTTTTTTATTTCATCAAACATTTGGGCAATATAGTGTGTTTTAGTGCATTAAAATTTTAAAAAGTGTGTTTTTTCCACAAAAAATGCGTTTGAAAAATCGCTGCGCAATTACTGTGTGAAAAAAAAAAATGAAACACCCACCATTTTAATCTGTAGGGCATTTGCTTTAAAATAATATATAATGTTTGGGGGTTCAAAGTAATTTTCTTGCAAAAAAAAATAATTTTTTCATGTAAACAATAAGTGTCAGAAAGGGCTTTGTCTTCAAATGGTTAGAAGAGTGGGTGATGTGTGACATAAGCTTCTAAATGTTGTGCATAAAATGCCAGGACAGTTCAAACCCCTCCAAATGACCCCATTTTGGAAAGTAGACACCCCAAGCTATTTGCTGAGAGTCATGTCGAGTCCATGGAATATTTTATATTGTGACACAAGTTGCGGGAAAGAGACAAATTTTTTTTTTTTTTTGCACAAAGTTGTCACTAAATGATATATTGCTCAAACATGCCATGGGGATTTGTGAAATTACACCCCAAAATAAATTCTGTTGCTTCTCCTGAGTACGGGGATACCACATGTGTGGGACTTTTTGGGAGCCTAGCCGCGTACGGGACCCCAAAAACCAAGCACCGCCTTCAGGCTTTCTAAGGCCGTAAATTTTTGATTTCACTCTTCACTGCCTATCACAGTTTTGGAGGCCATGGAATGCCCAGGTGGCACAAAACCCCCCAAATGACCCCATTTTGGAAAGTAGACACCCCAAGCTATTTGCTGAGAGGTATAGTGAGTATTTTGCAGACCTCACTTTTTGTCACAAAGTTTTGAAAATTGAAAAAAGAAAAAAAAAAAAAAAATTTTCTGGTCTTTCTTCATTTTCAAAAACAAATGAGAGCTGCAAAATACTCACCATGCCTCTCAGCAAATAGCTTGGGGTGTCTACTTTCCAAAATGGGGTCATTTGGGGGGGGTTTGTGCCATCTGGGCATTTTATGGCCTTCAAAACTGTGATAGGTAGTGAGGAGTGAAATCAAAAATGTATGCCCTTAGAAATCCTGAAGGTGGTGCTGGGTTTTCGGGGCCCCGTACGCGGCTAGGCTCCCAAAAAGTGCCACACATGTGGTATCCCCGTACTCAGGAGAAGCAGCTGAATGTATTTTGGGGTGCAATTCCACATATGCCCATGGCCTGTATGAGCAATATATCATTTAGTGACAACTTTTTGTAAATTTTTTTTTTTTTTTGTCATTATTCAATCACTTGGGACAAAAAAAATAAATATTCAATGGGCTCAACATGCCTCTCAGCAATTTCCTTGGGGTGTCTACTTTCCAAAATGGGGTCATTTGGGGGGGTTTGTTCTGCCCTGCCATTTTAGCACCTCAAGAAATGACATAGGCAGTCATAAACTAAAAGCTGTGTAAATTCCAGAAAATGTACCCTAGTTTGTAGACGCTATAACTTTTGCGCAAACCAATAAATATACGCTTATTGACATTTTTTTTACCAAAGACATGTGGCCGAATACATTTTGGCCTAAATGTAACATTTTCGGTCTTTTTCTGTTTATAGCGCAAAAACTAAAAATGGCAGAGGTGAGCAAATACCATCAAAAGAAAGCTCTATTTGTGGGAAGAAAAGGACGCAAATTTCGTTTGAGTACAGCATTGCATGACCGCACAATTAGTAGTTAAAGAGACGCAGTGCCGAATTGTAAAAAGTGCTCTGGTCAGGAAGGGGGTAAATCCTTCCGGGGCTGAAGTGGTTAAAGGAGAATTGTACAAAAAAAAAACAAGATTGGTTAAACCCACAAGTGCTTTCTTACCACTACTATTCCTTTATATTGGCTTTTGGAATTTACAAATGCAGGAATTTAGAATTCAGATGAAAGGCTTAGCACTGGAAAACACTTTTTGATAGATAAATACATCATTTTATACTCAACACACCAAATCATTCACCTCAAATACACTTGGCAAACTGCATCAAGCACCATGAGCACCATATCCACCGCATACCATCAGCACACAACATCACGTACCTTGTTATACCCAACACACTTCAGTACTCACCCCAATACATTAAAGTGGTTGTAAACTTTAGACATGCAATATGAACAAAGTATATCCTTCTATAGTGTGTATTTGTCTCAGTCCAGAGCACTAAGTGTCACTTCTGTCTGCTTCCTTGTTCCTCTGCTCTCTGCTTGAGTCACTTCTGACAAGTTTTCCTGACACCAAGAGGAAAAACTGTGACAGGGGAGAGAGCTTCACCACACAGCCTGTGATTGACAGCTTCAACTCTGTTTCTGTGTGCTGTGTATAGGTTGGGGGGTATCCCTTCCCTCCAATCAGCTCTCACTGAGCTCTGCAGAGGGTAACTTCAGCTCCTCACCCCCTGCTTTCTCAATGCTCAGACAAGCTGTATACATTTTGGACTTTGAATGGATATAGAGGAAAGAAGGTTGCAGATAAACAGGTACAATTTATACAGGAGGACTTGTTTAATCTCTGTGTTTCTCCTGAGGCTAGTCACTTAACTGGGTAGATATTAGGGTTTACAACCACTTTAAGTACACATGGCACCTGCTTTACTTTAAGAGATCCCATGCCATGATGCAAGAACATGACGGAGGCCCTGAAGAGGTTTGGGGCCCTGGGCAGTGGCTCAGTTTTCCCCCAACCCTCACCCCTCCATGTGCTATATGGCATAGCTGGCTACAGATGCGAAGCATAAGAACACAGTTCAAAAATATCAAATCACAAGAGCCACCACCTGATCTGCAGTGCATACAGTAATTCTTCCAACAGGGCCTAGTTATTAGATGGTGAAGTGAGATGAAAAGCAGTAAAATGGACCAAAATATCCAACTATAGGCAGCTATTACATATTTAACTTATTTTGTCTTGATTCTTAAAGATTGCAATATTCAGGGCTCAACTCATATTCTTTCTTTTAAGAAACTGTTCCCTCTTTTAGCTTATAGATCTATAAAAATGGCAAACCAGAGGCATTTTCTACCCTATAATATGGATGGTCACGATGATTGAATCAAATGTAAGTTTGACTCGAACATCGGGTGTTCGTTTGTCTGCAAATGAACCGAACATATGGGGCGTTCGCAGCAAATTCGAGCGCCGTGGAGCACCCCATAATGCACTGCGAGATCGCAGTGCATTGATGGCTGCTGATTGGCCAAAGCATGCACCTAACCTGCATGCTTTGGCCAATCACAGCACAATCTGCTCGGAGAGCCATGATTGGGCAAAGGCAGGGTGCCTTTGGCCAATCATGGCTCAGGGGGCTAAGTCCATGCCCTACACTATATAAGGCTGCTTACACAGCGGCCGTATGTAGTGTGATAATACGGAGTGATTGAGAGAACTTGAGCTAGATTAGGCAGGTTAGCTAGTGGCGTGCAGGCAGTTTAGTGTGTATATATATATATATATATATAGTGCAGTCAGTGTAGAATATATATACAGTGCAGGCAATGTATTAATATATGTACAGTATACTGTGTAGTGTATATATATATATATATATATATATATATAGTATATATATATATATATATATATATATATAGTATATATATACAGTCAGGTCCATAAATATTGGGACATCGATACAATTCTAATCTTTTTGGCTCTATACACCACCACAATGGATTTCAAATGTGCTTTAACTGCAGACTTTCAGCTTTAATTTGAGGGTATTTACATCCAAATCAGGTGAACGGTGTAGGAATAACAACAGTTTGTATATGTGCCTCCCACTTTTTAAGGGACCAAAAGTAATGGGACAATTGGCTGCTCAGCTGTTCCATGGCCATGTGTGTTTTATTCCCTCATTATCACATTTACAAGGAGCAGATAAAAGGTCCAGAGTTCATTTCAAGTGTGCTATTTGCATTTGGATTTTGGGAAAAAGGTTATGTAGGGTTCCTGTGATCCTAGTGCTTGGATCTCCGACACTCTGTGACCCGAAGTGATGGCGATCAGGAAGACCGCCTTCAAGGAAATATCTTCCAAGGTGCATTCTTCTGTGGGAGCAAAAGGAGGCCTTGATAGGACATTAAGTACAGTAGTTAAGTCCCATTTGGGGTATAATGTTTTCCTGGGAGGTTGCAATCTTAGGACTGCCTTCAAAAAGCGTTCTACAAGAGCATTTAGTGCCCACCGTGTATCTGTTAAAGCTGAAAGGGCTGAGACCTGGACCTTAGGTTTGTTCAGGCCCAAACCAGGCCCAAAGTCCAATCCACTCTGTAAAAAGAGAAGTATATTCTGGACTCCGGGATCCAGGGGATCAAAATGGTTAGTCTCTGCTAGCTCTGTAAACTTTCTCCAAACCCTATAATAGGTGGAATTAGTGGATGATTTTCTTGCCTGTAATTGTGTTTGGATAACACTATGTGAGCATCCTAACTCGCCCAACCTCTTCTGCTCAACTTCCAGGCCCTCAAGTCTAGAATCTCCGGGTGCGGGTGACAGAAGTTGTCCTGAGACAGAAGGCTGTCCATGCGTGGAAGGGGAAGCGGTTTGTACAGGGCCATCCTGACTAGGAGCATGAACCACAGTCTCTTGGGCCAATATGGGATCACTGTCATGATTGTGACTTTCTCTGTTGTTAGACGTAGAAATCTCAGAATCAGAGGGGTTGGAGGAAACGCATATCCCCTCCGAAAGTTCCATGGTTGGACCAGGGCATCCACCCCCGCTGACCTCGGAGACGGGAATCTCGAAAAGAAAAGAGGCGTCTTCGCATTGAGTGGGGAGGCAAAAAGGTCTATTTGGGGGGTGCCCCATTGCTGGCATATCCAGAGGAAGACTCTTGGATTCAGAGACCATTCGTTGTTATCTTGAAATGATCTTGAAAGACGATCAGCTAACTGATTCTGGGATATATGAGGCTCATATGTTGATTAAATTCCTCTCGGCCCATGTTAGAATGGGTGTTACTTCTCTGAATAAGGACCTGCTATATGTTCCCCCCTGATTCTGAACATAGGCCCTTGCCGCTCTGTTGTCCATCTGGAGAAGGATGGATTTGCCTCTGAGGAAGGTGGCTAAATGCAAGATCGCCATCCATGCTGCCCTTAGCTCCAAGGTGTTTGACACTACTCCTGCTGAATCCTCCAATTAATGTAGTACTTGAATTCCCTTCTCTCGAAGAAGAGCCAAGATTGCCACTGGTACCTTGGTGAAGGTCCTGGGTGCCGCTTAAATCCCGAAGGGAAGACATTAAAATTGGAGATGTAGGTCGCCTACTTTGAACTGAAGAACAGGCTGAAACTGTCGTTGGATAGGTATATGAAGATATGCATCTTGAAGGTCTATAGAGACCATCCAATCCCCGGGTTGCACAGATAAAATTACCGTGTTTAAGGACTCCATTTTGAAATGCTCCACATGGATATATCTGTTCAACGTCTTCAGGCCCAGTACGGGCCTCCAACCCCCTGACTTCTTGGGGACCAAAAAGACTGGGGAATAAAATCCTGAACGTTTTTCCGAGTCCAGAACTAGCACTACTGCCTGCTGGAGAATAAGAATCTGAACATATTGAAGAAGGGCCTCCTTCTTCTCTTTGGAGGTTGGAATTTTGGTGGGCTGGAAGGAAAAGAGAGGGGGTGCCTTCTGAACTTCCAGAAATGCCCTTGAAGGACCGTGGAGACTGCCCACTGGTCTACGCAATTTTCCACCCAAACCTGGGCAAACGCCTTGAGACGAGCTCCCACTGGACCAGTTTGGGTGGAAAGGGAGTCAAAAAGACTTCTGGCTCTCAACCGTGGATGTAGAGCCTTTAGGTTTTCCCGACTTCAAGAAGTGGCTTGCGAGCCCTTCCAGCCTCTTCTGTACTCCCTTCCTGGGCGGTACGATCTGGAATCCTTCGCTCTCTGCTGAATAGCTGGGCGTGTAGCGAATCTCTTCCTCCTGCTTCTGTCCTGGGGTATTGATGATCAAAAGCAAACAGTCAGCGCAAAAACCTCATAAAAACTAGAAGCCACTGAACACTAAAGGCAAATATATAAATCCTTTTTGGGTAAACAATAACAGACAGTGCAGCGCTGAAGGGATAGTCTAACAATTTAGAAATAATGATAAAATGTCCATATAGAAAAAAACACATAAATGTAGTAAAAAAGCCAAAAGCGTCAACGGTGGTAAAGGGTGCTTCATGCAAATTCTGAAGTGCTCCTTAATCCATGCTCACACCACTTGCTAGCCAAACCGCTCGGAGAACATATTACAAATATTAAGAAAGGGCTGGACTCACATAATGTTTCCAAACATTTTAAATTGTTCCATAAAGGTAGTCCTGCTAAATTAAAGTTTTGGGGAGTAGAAAAAGTAATACCCCATTGGAGGGGTGGAAACTTCATACGGCAATTGAGCCCTTGTGGGTATACAAAACACACGTGAGAGTACCCATGGGGCTCAATGTCGAGTTCGACTTGAACTGTTTTATCTCCGATTGGTAATTGGCAGTTCCCTCTATTGTATTTTATAGTCAATCCATTCTGTATTTTGGATTTCTATATTCATTTTTCTGATATATAATAATTGGTGATTTTATCTCTTTGGTATTGTGAAAGGTGGCTGCAGTGATTGTCATTTTTTTATTAGTTGTTGTCCGTGATTGACACAATTATTTCTAATAGTATTCACTGTTTTATTTATTTAAATTTTTGTGGGGGTTATGGTTACCACTTGGTGATCCCCTCCCATTTTAGGTTTATTATTGAATAGCGAGGTACAGTACCGCTACTTTACAAGTGATGCCTGACATACGGAGTTGTCTATTTGCAGAGTTTATAGCTTTAAATGGAATGTCTACGAGCGGGTTGCTTATTAGCACCCCGTTCCCATAGCAACAATCTCCACATCGAGGGCTGGTAGTGAGGTATATTTCCTCTTCTTTCGGATGCGTCTCATCACACAGCTGATGAGACGTGATTCACACTTCACACTTCACACAGTCATTCTACGTCAGTGGTATACGCCCAGACTCTATTCTATGTGGGAGGCACCGTCTGACGTAGATGATCACGTGATCCGGCGTTGTGCTACTACGACCCTGTGATCACTACGGCAACCAGAGTAAACTGATACTCTCTTTTACTTCCTATTTCCGAGCGGTGCATCCTGATTGGACATTTACCGCTTGGTGCATGATTACTAACAGATGTTTTAGATAAGGGGCTCTGTATAAATAAATAACCGGACGTATGGGATCCCATTACCGCTGAGGAAGTCCTGCTGGACGATACGCGTGCAGGAGCATCCCTAGACGTCACTGCAGTCACCTTATCATTTGCTGTTACCATTTGATGCGCATACACCTATTTTCCTAGCACTAGGTATAGTGCCTCCTATGTGAGTACCTGTCTTTTAATAAAGTATCTAAGTTTTAGCCATACAGAGAGCACTATATTGTTTTTTTACATTTCATGTGATTACGGATGAAAAACATTTAAAGCTGTTGAACGAAAGAGGTGCCCGGCTTTCCTTTCAAGATTTAACCTTAACCACCATTGGTGGCGAATGCCTGTGTGACCTTCCTGTTAGCTCAGGGGTCCATTTTGCAAGGTGAGTGGTTTGGCTAGCAAGTGGTGTGAGCACGGATTAAGGAGCACTTCAGAATTTGCATGAAGCACCCTTTACCACCGTTTACGCTTTCGGCTTTTTTACTACATTTATGTGTTTTTTTCTATATGGACATTTTATCATTATTTCTAAATTGTTAGACTATCCCTTCAGCCCTGCACTGTCTGTTATTGTCCTGGGGTATCAAACCACTTTTCCCCCTGTGGCTCTGGTAATTGCCGCATCCATTTTCTCGCCGAACAGAGCTTTCCCATTATATGGGATACGACACCAGGATTGCTTTGATGTTGGGTCGGATGACCATGGCTTTAGACATAATGCTCTTCTGGCCCTGATGGAATACAGCATGGCTCTGGAGGAACCTTTTATGACATCAATGGCAGCCTTTGCCATGAAATCTGAGCCCAATTTTAATTTATCCAGTGCTTTAATGATTTCCTCTGAGCCCACACCCTGTCTGAGGGCTGTTTCAATGTTGTCCGATCATACCCTGGTAGCCCTCGAGACCGAGGTCAGAGCTACCGCTGGTTTACATGCCCCTCCAGCTGCCTAATAAGATTTTTTTAGATCTGAATCAATCCTTTGGTCAAGGACATCCTTAAAGGAGACTGCGTCTTCTAATAGTAGTGTCGTATTTCTGGCTAACCGCATAACTGAGGCATCTACAGTCGGTACAGTATCAAAAAGTGCGTCTGCTTCTGCCAGCGGATATAATTTAAGAAAACGATTATAAGCAATGGGTCTTTTGTCCACTTTCTGCCATTCATCTGTCACTACCACCTTGATTTCTTCCATTAAGTGGAAGGCTGATAGTTTCTTCTTTAAGTGTGGGAAATATCTCTTTGTTTTAGATGGAGGCTCTGGATCCTCCTCCCATTGGATTGCGTCCTTAACTGCGGTGATGAAAGGTTCAGCTAGAGCGAAGTCAAAGGCTGAAGCATTGTCCTCCACCACTTCTGTCTCATCTCCAGAATTAACCTCTGAATCAGGTTGAGGGGTGGGTGTATTTACTGCCGTTTAAGCCATGGACAGGTTAACTTGGCCTTGGGATAAGGCCAACTCCCGGATTGAATCCCACATACCCAACATGCTTTTTCCCCTGGATACACAGGTCTGTGTTGGGATTTGTGCCTATTTGAGGTATGCCGGGGTGACCCCTGATCACTGTGGGAAGCATGAGCCGAAGAAGAATGAGAATGACCTGAGCTTCTATGACCCTGTCACGTACCTGGTAGGTGGAGCCCGGAATGCAGAGAACGGCCTCTCGTATACCTCTGACTTAAGAACTCCTGAAAGTGTGAACAGGGACTCGAAAGTACAGAGGGGCACAAGTGCCTGACTGGAACACTGAAGCAGAAGGCAGGATCCTGTAGTCAGCAGGGAGGTGCACTGTAGTCCTGTAGCAGGTTGCAGACAGCAGGGAGGTGCACTGTAGTCCTGTAGCAGGTTGCAGACAGCAGGGAGGTGCACTGTAGTCCTGTAGCAGGTTGCAGACAGCAGGGAGGTGCACTGTAGTCCTGTAGCAGGTTGCAGACAGCAGGGAGGTGCACTGTAGTCCTGTAGCAGGTTGCAGACAGCAGGGAGGTGCACTGTAGTTCTGTAGCAGGTTGCAGACAGCAGGGAGGTGCACTGTAGTCCTGTAGCAGGTTGCAGACAGCAGGGAGGTGCACTGTAGTCCTGTAGCAGGTTGCAGACAGCAGGGAGGTGCACTGTAGTCCTGTAGCAGGTTGCAGACAGCAGGGAGGTGCACTGTAGTTCTGTAGCAGGTTGCAGACAGCAGGGAGGTGCACTGTAGTCCTGTAGCAGGTTGCAGACAGCAGGGAGGTGCACTGTAGTCCTGTAGCAGGTTGCAGACAGCAGGGAGGTGCACTGTAGTTCTGTAGCAGGTTGCAGACAGCAGGGAGGTGCACTGTAGTCCTGTAACAGGTTGCAGACAGCAGGGAGGTGCACTGTAGTTCTGTAGCAGGTTGCAGACAGCAGGGAGGTGCAGACAAGCCGGGTCAAGGTACTGGCGGGCAGATCAGGTACAGAAGGGCAAACCGAGAGAGTAGTCAGAGTCCAAGCCAAGATCGGGGCGGGCAGCAAGCAGGTAAGTCAGGAACAAGCCAAGTCAGTACTGGATACAGGAAAACTGGTAACAAGGTAGCAGGGGTCTCAGGAAACGCTGTAGACCGGACAGCAAGGCAGCATTGAAACAGTCTTCTTTAAATAGCTTATCTTTGGCGCCAAGTGGCACTATTGCGCATGCGCGTACGCACGTTAGCGCTAGTGGCGCTATTGCGCATGCACGTACGTTTGTTAGCACTAGTAGAGCTATTGGCGCTATTGCGCATGTGCGTACGTTTGTTAGCACTATTAGCGCCGTTGGCTCTATTGCGCGTCCGTGAGCGCCGGATGGCGCTTCTATGCACAGGCATTCGTTTAATCCTCAATCTGCTGGGAAAACTGCAAGAGGGCTTTTCCTGACAGACCCCTTGATCTCCTATCTGGAGAATTTTTGTGGGATGACCTGCGGGATGATCCGTGATGCGAGCTATAGTAAAAAATAGAAACAAAAAAAGATGTTTCAATTTGCCCAGAGTGCTCTTTTTTTTCCTTAAAAACTTACCTGACTGTTGCAGCCCTTACCTAGTGGTATGTTGAGGATCTTTTTGATGCGGCATTAGACTACTAGGGGCAGCTGGGGAAAAAAACAGGAACTATAAATTTAATAAAAGAGAAAAAAATTTGATTTTTTTTTAAATACACATATAACATACATACCGTATTTATTGGCATATAACACGCACTTTTTCCCCCTGAAAATCAGGGAAAAATCGTGGGTGCGTGTTATAGGCTGATCCCCGCCGATTTTGTGTGATCGGAGCGATCGCGGCAATTGGCGCGATCGCCGCCGACATACACAGCCGTGGGTAGATTCAAATATGGCACCGGGACTGCAGGGATTCGTCGGAGCCGAGATACACATACCTGAGTGTTATGTCCATTATAGGGCGGGACTGGGCGTGACTGTGAGCGGCGCCGACGAATCCCTGCAGTCTCTTAACTGTCTCATATTTGAATCTACACACGGCTGTGTATGTCGGCGGCGAGTGCACACAGCTGCACTGACATGGCTGGACTGGGGCAAAGCTGCACGGGCAAACCTGCACTGACAAAGCTGCACTAACAAAGCTGCACTGGGGCAAGGCTGCACTGGGGCAAAGCTGCACTGACAAGGCTGCACTGACAAAGCTGCACTGACAAGGCTGCACTGACAAGGCTGCACTGACAAGACTGCACTGACAAGGCTGCACTGGGGCAAGGCTACACTGACACTGAAAAGGCTGCAGATGGACAGATAAGGCTGCATTGATGGGCATTTTCATGTAAGTTTTTTTTCCTTAAACTTCCCTCCTAAAAGTTTTTTTTCCTTAAAATTCCCTCCTAAACTTGGGGTGCGTGTTATACGCCGGCGCGTGTTATACGCCGATAAATACGGTATATATGTACATATATACACATACATACATATGCATATATACATACAATGCACACCATCCATATATATATGCAATAACCCCCCTCTCCCTAGTGCCTTGGCTAGGCTCCATAATAGGTATAATGAAGAAAGATAGAGAAGACACCTTGAAAGATGTCTTCTCCTTGATAGCTTATACCTGAGAGCGTTTTGGGTGTATCAAAATGGCCGCCATATGCTTCAAAGTGCTACCGAGCATGAGCCGCGCCGTCCGTGGCGTCACGCCGTGACTCCGCCCCCCGCCGGGTAAAGCAGAGCCAAACGGCATGCGCGAAGCGCTGCACACTCCTAGAGAATGAGGAGAAGAAAACACACATGGAGGGAAGCTGTTTAAACATACAGGTAGACGAACAGCATTATGATTAAATATATATACACATGAGATATGCCAACAAGGGGAAAATAGAGGAGAGTGACAGGCTCCTCTTAACCTTTAAAAATGGCTCAAAAAAGATCCACAGAAAAACGGGCTCCCATACTTATCTGGCGCCTTTAGCAGTCCAAGCAATGGGACTCCATACTGCAGGAGAGCATGAACCTGCAATGGTCACACCATAAAGTGGTGAGGTAGGGCTGATCGTGATCCTGCAGGAATGAGGACAGAGAAAAGAATACCGGCAGGGAGGAGCAACTCTTTTTTATAGAGTTAAAGTGTTCCTGTGGGTTTGTCGGGGGCGGAGCAATCAACCATTGGTATGCTGCCATGGAGGCATCAGGAAAACAGGTTCCACTCAGAACATGGTCGACCAAAGAAGTTAAGTGCATGTGCTCAGAGTCATATGCAGAGGTTGTCTTTGGGAAATAGACGTATGAGTGCTGCCGGCATTGCTGCAGAGGTCGAAGGGATGGGAGGCCAGCCTACCAGTGCTCAGACTATACGCAGCACACTGCACCAAATTGGTCTGCATAGCTGTTGTCACAGAAGGAAGCAGCTTCTAAAGATGATGCACAAGCAAGCCCGCAAACAGTTTGCTGAAGACAAGCAGACTAAGGACGTGGATTACTAGAACCATGTCCTGTGGTCTGATGAGACCAAGATAAACTTATTTGGTTCAGATGCTGTCAAGCGTGTGTGGCAGCAACCAGGTGAGGTGTACAAAGATAAGTGTGTCTTGCCTACAGTCAAGCATGGTGGTGGGAGTGTCATGGTCTGGGGTTGCATGAGTGCTGCCAGCACTGGGGAGCTACATTTCATTGAGGGAACCATAAATGCCAACATGTACTGTGACATACTGAAGCCGAGCATGATCCCCTTCCCTTCGGAGACTGGACCCTAGGGCAGTATTCCAACATAATAACAACCCAAACACACCTCCAAGATGACCACCACTAAAGAAGCTGAGGGTGAAGTGATGGACTGGCCAAGCATGTCTCCAAACCTAAACCCTATTGAGTATCTGTGGGGCATCCTCAAACAGAAGGTAGAGAAGCGCATGGTCTCTATGTCATCATGTCATCATGGAGGAGTGGAAGAAGACTCCAGTAGCAACCTATGAAGCTCTGGTGAACTCCATGTCCAAGAGGGTTAAGGCAGTGCTGGAAAATAATGGTGGCCACACAAAATATTGACACTTTGGGCCCAATTTGGACATTTTCACTTAGGGGTGTACTCACTTTTGTTGCCAGCAGTTCAGATATTAATGGTTGTGTGTTGAGTTATTTTGAGGAGATTTACACTGTTATACAAGCTGTACACTCACTACTTTACATTGTAGCAAAGTGTAATTTCTTCAGTGTTGTCACATGAAAGGATATCATAAAATATTTACAAAAATGTAAGGGGTGTATTCACTTTTGTGAGATACTGTACATTTGTATGATTCTCTGTATGTCCTACTAAGTTTTGAATCTTTTTTTTGTACCAATAATTTTTTTTTTTATAACTTAAATGTTTATTCAGTGTCCATAAAGTCCCGCCTCTAGAGGGCTTCCTTTTGTATCTTACACTGCCCAAACCTATGCTCCCATCTAACTCATTCCTTTTTCACAGCCAGTGCCTCAGCCAGCAGTGCCAGTGACCTTAGGGTGGGGCTGTCACTCCCCAGGTTTATGTGACAAGACTTAGGGGTAGTGTTGGGCATTGCCACTGGAGAGAAGATTACAAGCTGTGAGGGGGTGCAGGTAAGGTGAATCTCATCTATATAAGGTGAATTTCATCTGAGCAGCACAAACCAGAAATGCTATTTAATTCATTTTTATTATTCAAAGCAAATTCACTCATCCATCCATGTCTCAATGCTTTATTTTGTTGAGAAATCACTTTGAAAAACACCCCCTAGCATTTCTGGCCATGGCCATCTTGAGTAAGGGCAGATGGTTCATGTACAATTTACTTCCTGGAATCCACCTGCCCTTAGCTCAGGTATGCAAGCAGGAGAGGGTGTACTTAGCAGAGAAAGCTCCTCCTCCCCTACTAAAGACTCCCCTACTAAAGACTCCTAGGCATGGAAACCAGGAAGTAACTTAAGAAATGTAAAAAAAAAAGTTTGAAACAAGTAAATATGATATACATTCCTATCCATTTACTAATGCTAGCAGCATAAAGATTAAAAATGGTCAAAATTGACTGAGAGAGAGTGAAGTTCCACTTTAAGTATATAGTCTATAGCTTGATCATGTGATGGTCTAGTTTCTAAAAGTGACAAAAAAGTCTGCCAACCACAACTGTAAAGAAGAATACTATCATTCCAATAAATGGAGTGATCAGGACAAGGGCATTGCTAGAAGACCTAGACTAAAAAGCTGTGGGACTTCCAACATGAAAAAAGTTGGTGGCATTTTTGTCGTCCCCCTTTTCTGCCTTTATTTATCCCTTCTTTTTTCTTCCGTCTCTCCCTCTGGTCTGTATTTCCTTTCTCATTGCATTTTGCAATCAGTTCCTTGCCCTTTATTGACAGAATTCGAAACCAAAGAACCAATTCTATTGCCACCAGTGCCACTGTTTCCACCCCACCTTATATTATGCACCCACACCCTAGAATAAGGCTTACAGAAGGGAAAGCCTTTCATTAGTAGTTTAAAAAAATATGGGTCTAAAAATCTATTTTACAAAAAAAACCAAATTGATCTCAGTCTTAACAGTATTTTTTTCAATATAGTGCCATGACTGAAATTTAAAATTAACGTTGGAATACAAGACCATTCTTGGTTTCCATTTACTGCTAAGAAGACCTGGTGCACTCAGTGAAAGACTTGAATTACATGCCTTGGATTCCAGGATATAGCAACATCCCTGGCTGTGCAGCAGTCGGCGGGCCTGCCTTACTGAGAGTTGTCTGATCATATCTGCAAGTTTGAAAACTCTTTAAAGTCTACGGGCAACCTTCAAACATATTGTAAAAGTGGCATGGGTTCCCATTGAATTTGCCAGGGTGGATAATGTCAAGCAGCAGTATTGAGAACAGATTGTGCGGAGGCACTTGGGTGGAGTCTGACTGAGCAGACATGCCAGCTTAGAGCTCTGCTCCTGAAGGGATGTTTCTTCTGTATTATACCATGTCTCGGCTCAGCTTCACCCAGTAAGTATTGTTACTCATTCTGCTAATAACCCCCGTCACTTACTTTAATGGTTCTTGGGAGTTCTCGCTTGAAAATGAAAACAAAAGACAACAAAAGAGTGTCTAGCTACACCCCCTCCCCCTGGTACCTCACACTCAGTGAAATCCTCTCAGCGCTATAAAGTATCTGTGGCAACACAGGGGGAATATGACTCAGATATATCTATACAAACTTCACAAATTACATCTCTTACAGACCCTGCTCATTCTTCTGTTTTGAGGCAATTTCAAAAATGCTTCACAAAGCCCTTAAACAGCCCTCAGATCATATAACAAACAGTCTGACTAGGGAAATCAGAGAACTGGGCCAACGCACTGTAAATCTTGAACTGCGTTTTGATGAACTTGAAAATAACACCCAGGATTATGCAGTTGAATTTGAAAACCTCAAAGAGGAAAACGGTCCTTCAATCTCGTTTAGAGTATTACGAAAATAGGGCCCAGCGTTTCAATATCCGTATACATGGAATACCTGAATCTGTCACTGATTTGCAAGTCACTATGCTATCCCTATATCAAGAACTACAGCCTTCCATACCAGTCGAATGGGGATGGACAGGGTTCATAGAGCCCTCACACCTCGCTGATTAGCAACCGCGCAATATTTTCGCCAAATTTCACTTTTTCCGTACAAAGGAACAACTTCTAGCTGCAGCTAGAGCAAATAATTCACTGATTTTCCAGGGATATACCTATCAACTTTTTGCTGATCTATTTCAAATCACCATCTCTAAGCATCGGGCTTTGAATCCACTTCTTCAAGTTTTAAAATCTTCTTTACAAAACATCCAGCTTCTAGAATGCCCTCTCAACCAAAGCAACGCTCAAAATCAAATGGTTACCCTTTTCTTGCAAAAATCAGCTGGTACTCAAGGAAACAAAAGTCGCCAGGGGCTTTGAATCCACTTCTTCAAGTTTTAAAGTAACATCAAATCACCTATCAATGGGGCTTTCCATTTTTAATTTGCTTCCCTTACCAAGGATCTAAATATGTCTGCTGTTCTGCTGAGAAATTCCAATCTTCTTTACAAAACATCCAGCTTCTAGAATGCCCTTTCAACCAAATCAACGTACAAAATCAAATGGTTACCCTTTCCTTGCAAAAATCAGCTGGTACTCAAGGAAATAAAAGTCACCAGGGGCAATCAAAATGTGGTCATTACGCCAACTCCAGAGGACTCTATGGACTGACTTTTTTCATTTTGTTTGACTCGATGTCAGGTATTTTTATATCTTTAACTTCCAACTAACTAGATGTTTGGTAAACTTTTTTTTTTTTGTCTTACCAGTTTAGAACTCACTCGATGCAAACTTTTTCTATTGTTTAACTCCTTACTTTTCTGCTGGTCTATTTTTTTTTACTAACAGCAGCAAGATGTTCCCTTCCATCCCTCTTCATATGCTTTCTCATGACACATTAATGGGTATGGAACTTTTTGGGACAATGGGACAATGGTATCATTTCTATTTATGTACTACTTTTCATTGTTGGCAGTGTTTCCGTTGGTGGCGTTTTTTCACCTCCAGGTTGCTACCCTCAGATCCCCATTATTATGTGGGCTTCTGACGGTAGCTCTTTGGCCTCTGGTGGACCAATTGTCGCTCCCCCTGTACACCATTGTATTGAGTTATTAGCTCTCTTTATTATTTTACAAATCTTAGTAATATCTGCTCGATGAGAGCCAATTCCCTTCTTTTTCTTCCAGCCTTTCCTTTTTCCTACCCTTATACTGAATTGTATGCAATCCTACTGTCAGAACTAAAAAATTTTAATCTGCAACTCCCTATATTACAAATATGGCCCCTAAACATTTTGACCCTAAATGTCCAAGGTCTTAATATAATGGACTAAAGCATTCCGTTCATTTGTCACAGCTAAAATCCACATTCTTTGCCTACAGGAAACCCATTTTACTGAACAATCTACTCCTAAATGTTTCAGCTCCTCTTATCCACAGATATATACAGCCTCAGCAGCTACTAAACAATGAGGTGTTCTTATAGCTATTCACTGTACAACCCTATGTGTACTTTCATCTAAAATTTAAGATCCCGAAGGTCACTTCCTCATTGTTATTGGGCACATTTCTGATGTTGCTGTAACCATTGTATCATATTATGCTCCTAATAAACATCCATTATCATTTCTTTTCCATCTTTTTAATTTAACTGATTCACACAAGTTAGGTACAGTGATATTATGTGGAGACTTGAACCAAGTTCTTTTTCCCTTCTTGGATAAATCTCCCCCTTCTCCCTCCTCCTGTTCCCCAAGCTTTAATTTCAGCAACTTATCTCTAAGCATAACATGTTAGACTCTGGGCGTGAGCTCAATCCAGCTCATAAATGCTTTACATATTACTCCCATCTACACAAAGTGTTGGCATGGCCCCAGAAATCCTATCATCAGTTATTACGCCCTTTACTTGGTCCGATCATGCAGTTTGTACTACCATCTCCTCCCCTATCCCGAGGTCCCAGGATTTGTCTTGGTGCATTAATGATTCCAATCTAACTCACCCGTCCCATTGTCTAGATATTAAACATGTTACAAAGAATATAACAGAATATGTGAAAAGAAAATCAAGGATGCAAAAATTCAAAATGAACGACAGATTGCAAAAGATAGTAGGACGAACCCCAAAAAATTCTTCAAATATATTAATAGTAAAAAGGTTAGAACTGAGCATGTAGGCCCTTTACAAAATAATCTACAGTTGGTGACTGGGGACAAAGACAAGGAAAATTTTTTAAATACTTTCTTCACCTCTGTGTATACAAAGGAGCATGGGGGAGCTCATGTCCATAATGGGGGTGGTATTGACACAGGCCCAAATGATCCACAATGGCTCAAATGGGATATGATCCAGAAATATTTAGACAGAATAAAGGTAGTTAAAGCACCTGGACCAGATGGCATCCACCCACGGATCCTAAAAGAACGGAGCTCTGTCATTTTAAGGCCATTGTTTCTAAATTTTAGGGACTCGTTAAAAACTGGAATGGTACCACTGGATTGGCTGTGGTGCCCATATTTAAAAAGGGATCAAAGTCTTTACCAAGTAACTATAGTTTAACTTCTATAGTCGGGAAGATACCGGAGAGTTTAATAAAAGACCACATAGACGAGTTCTTGTTGGAAAAAAAATATTTTAAGCAACAGACAGCATGGATTTATGAAAGACAGAAGTTGTCTAAAAAAAATGATTTCTTTTTATGAGGAGGTAAGTAAAACCTTGGACAGAGGGGTGGCGGTGGACGTGGTATACCTAGACTTTGCAAAAGCATTTGACACAGTTCCCCACACACGGCTAATGTGTAAGGTAAAGTCTACAGGCTTGGAAAGATCAATTTGTAAATGGATAGAAAAATGGCTAAAAGACAGAATTCAAAGAGTAGTGGTTAATGACTCGTACTCTGAATGGTCTAAGGTTATCAGTGGTGTACCCCAAGGTTTAGTGCTGGGACCCTTACTTTTTAATATCTTTATAAATGATATAGGGTCTGGGATTAAAAGTTACATTTCTGTCTTTGCAGATAACACTAATCTACACAGTTGAATAACGTCCTTACAGGATGTCTCCAATTTACAAGCGGACCTCAATGCACTGTCTAATTGGGCAACTAAGTGGCAAATGAGGTTTAATGTTGATAAATGTAAAGTTATGCACTTGGGGGTTAGGATAATCCATGCATCATACATACTGGGGGGGGGGGGTACAACTGGGGGTGAAGGATCTGGGGGTTTTGGTAGATCATAAGCTCAATAATAGCATGCGATGCCAAGCTACGGTTTCCAAAGCGAGCAAAGTCCTTTCTTGGATTAAGAGAGGTATGGACTCCAGAGAGATATCATTTTGCCTCTGTACAAATCATTAGTAAGAACTCATCTGGAATATGCAGTTCAGTTTTGGGCACCGGTTTTCAAAAAGGATATCAGGGAACTGGAGAAAGTGTAGAGAAGGGCAACCAGACTGATAAGAGTCATGGAGGAGCTCAGCTAAGAGGACAGATTAGAGGAACTGAATGTTTTCCCTCTTGAGAAGAGGAGATTATGGGGGGATATGATTAACACGTACAAATACATAAGTGGTCCATATTTTGAACATGGTGTTGAGTTGTTCACTTTAAGGTCACCACAGAGGACAAGGGGGCACTCTTTATGTCTAGAGGAAAAAAGATCTCATCTCCAAATATGGAAAAGTTTACGAAAATGTGAAATAGACTCCCTCCAGAGGTGGTTCTGGCAAGCTCAGTCGATTGCTTTAAAAAAGACCTGGATTCTTTCCTAAATGTACACAATATAACTGGGTACTAACATTTATAGGTAAAGTTGATCCAGGGAAAATGCCTCTCGGGGGATCAGGAAGGAATTTTTTCCCCTGCTGTAGCAAATTGGAGCATGCTTTGTTGAGTTTTTTTTTTTTGCCTTCCTCTGGATCAACTGTGGGTATAGGTTTGTGTATATGGGATTGTATTTTTTTTTTGGTTGAACTTGATGGACCTTTTTTCAACCTGACTAACTATGTAACTATGTAACTATATGTAACATACTCTCATTAATAACACTTCTGCAGATATTTACCATCTCACTCTTTGGGAAGCCCATAAACCTGTAATTCGAGGTACGCTTATCCGGCAAGCATTATGTCTCAAATGCCAGCGTAAGCTCCTTCACCAAAAATTAGAAAATGACTTCAATCTGTGTCACGATGCATTCCAAAATTCTACCTCCCCTTCTACTAAAGCTAAGCTTGATAGAGCCCTCTTAGAATTCAACTTGTTTCTCACTGACTCTGCAGATAAATTAATTTGTAAATCACAACACCCTTATTACCTCAAAGCAAACAAACCAGATACCTTATTAGCTTGAACCTTATGCTCACTGCAAAAACCTAGGACATCTGTGATTCATACACAAGTAACCCTGTCAAAATTTTACAATTTTTAAAATCTTGCTAAATTATATTCGCCCAACCATAATTTTGACCATGCTGCTGCTGATTCCCTTTTTTTACAAATTACCATTCCAACACTCTCACAAACCAAACGTGAATGACTCGAGTCTCCTATCTCAGCAACAGAAGTCATCATGGCTATTAAGGCTTTAAAACTTAATAAACATCCCGGCCCAGATGGATTTTCTGCTTCCTAATACAAGAAATTTTCTGATATATTATCTCCTATCCTAACTGAGGCCTTCAATACGTTGTTGAGGGGACACTCTTTTCATTCAGAATCCTTAATGGCCATAATTTCCATGCTTCCCAAATCTAAATCTGATACAACCTCTTGGACAAATTATCGTCCTATTTTGCTTCTTAATATTGACATTCAACTTTTAGCTAAAATAGTTGCGACCTACTTGAATCAAGTAATAGGCACACTTGTTCATCGAGATCAAGTTGGATCCATCCCCTTGCGCCAAGCAAGTGATAATATTCGTAGAGCTTCTTTACTCACCCATGTTGCTAAATCCAGACGTCTACCTGCGTGTTTTTTATCTCTTGATATAAGAAAGGCATTTGACACTGTCTCATGGCCATACCTACAATATATTCTTCAAAAATGGGGTTTTGGACTGCATTTCTTGAAGTGGATTTCATCCTTATACGACAAGCTGAATGCATTTATCAAATATGCTGGTTTTAATTCAGACCCTTTCCCTATTGGAAGAGGCACCCGTCATGTATGTCCTCTCCCCCTCCTGTTTGCACTCCTTATTGAACCATTGGCCCATTTAATTAGATCTGATCCAAACATAAAATGTATTGAATTAGCTGGATGTCATCATAAAGTATGTCTTTTTGCAGATGACATCTTACTCTTTATGTCATCTCCCCATATCACACACCTAATTTCCTCTCTGTCCTAAACCGTTTTGCACACATTTCGGGCTTAACAGTTAACTATCAAAAATTGACTGCACTCAACATTACCTTGCCTTCTTCAGACCTTCAGCTTGCTAAAGATTCACTTCCCTTCTCTTGGACACCTCATAGACTTCTATACCTAGGAATACAACTTTAAACAGGTTACTGAATTATTATCACAATGGTCCTCTATCCCTCTATCCTGGATAGGCAAAATTAATGTAATTAAGATGGCTATATTGACCAAGTTTTTATATCTTTTTACAGTCTTGCCCATCCCAGTTCCATCTCATTTTTTACACCTTTTACAGCACAGAATTATCTCCTTTATCTGGGGTAAAACTAAACCTTGAACCTCTAAATCCACTCTCTGTCTCCCACAATGCTGTGGAGGTTTAGGTCTCCCAAATAGTTCTGCTTACTATCATGCTGCACAGCTTGCACATTTACCAAAATACCATGCAATCAAAGAAATTCCTTTATGGGTAACAATTGAATCTATTGATTGTGACCCTATTTCAGTATCTAACATGTTATGGTTAATACTAACTGATCATACTTTTATTTTCAATCCTATCACAAAACATTCTTTATCCATCTGGGACAGATTCAGAACTTCTCTTGGCCTTCAAGCCCCTCATTTACTGCTCCTTTCTTTTGTTAAAAATTACGCTTTTTACCCTGCCTGGATCGCTCCTAATTATTTCAAAGCAAGGAATACAGCAAATTTATCTCATTGGTTGGACTTCCTCAGTCGTAACTGTTCCGATATTTGCGAATCAAACATTTTTTCCTACCTTATCTCAATTCCAACTCCCAATTCTCCCAGACGTCACGTTTTGAATGCAAATGTATTTCTGACCCTCATGCTAGAGGACTTGTTTCCTTTCTCTTTAAAGCAGAGTTCCGCCAATTTTTTTTTTAAGTCATCAGCTACAAATACTACAGCTGCTGACTTTTAAAGTATGGACACTTACCTGTCCAGGGCGCCCGCGATGTCAACACCCAAAGCCGATCTGTCCCTCTGCTCTGGGGTGGAGGCGCCGCCTTTTTCATCACAGCCTGGTTCCCTACTGCGCATGCGTGAATCGTGCTGCACGATCCCACTGGTCCCTGCTGTCTTCTGGGACCTGTGTGCCTCCCAGAAGAGTAATTGCTCAGAAATTCTGGAAGGCAGTGTTTGACTTAGCCTCCAAAATCTTTGATACACCTACACAGCCCAATCCTGCTACAGCCTTATTAAACCTGAAACCTGATGGGATCACACAGAATCAATGTCACCTCCTTTTACAGCTCCTAATAGCCACAAAACAAACCATTGCTAAGTCATGGAAAACTCAATATTTAATTCTAGCTGAATCCCTACACAGAACTAATAAAGCTCTTATTCATGCTAAATTGGAAGCAATCGAAAGAGATTGAATTGGTCAATTTGAGAAACTCTGGCTTCCTTGGGTTAAGCATTGTTTACCTCCAGACTTTGATGACACACTATTATTGCCTTGGTAATTTTACTCTATTTTCCTTGACTATAATTTCTATTCATTTGGGATCACATCACAACTTGTAAACCCTCCGATTCCCTTCCCCCTATTTTTCTACCCTCTTCTCTCTATCTACTCCAATTTTTTTTTCTACCTTTCTTTTAATATTGTGTGGTACTTATATACACATTATCACTTCTATTTTTACTATATACCTATTAGATTGATCTCCTTATTACTGCTCTTGTAAAATGAACCAATAGTCCCTAGCTTAGTTATTTCCTTCTGATGGAATTTTTTAATGCTTTTGATGTAATACTTTATTGGTTTATTCAATGCTCTACTTGTTAAATTTTTACATTGTTATGTACTCATCCTGTTCATAAATCGATGTGTTTAGCTTTATTGCTATTTGAATATTGTACTCAATTTGTCAATCTTTGTTATATTTAAAAAATAATAAACAAATTTGACAAGAGAACAAATTGTGCACTCTCACTGGCCATTAGTTATGGACAGCAAATGGGAACCAAGCTTTATCTTTTTCTAAATATGGACTGACTGAAGTCTGTTTGTCACTTCATTTGGCTCCTATGTTCAAAACACTGACAATGATCTCAATATCACTATGGGAAATGTCATATTGGCTCCTTTACACGGCAAACAGTTCCTGATATTACCTGAGGACCTCTAGTTTTGATGTCAGCAGGTGTTTTTATCCATGGTGTGCAGCGCTCTCAAGCACATTTAATCTATCTGTAGCTAAAATCTGGTTGGGGGTTGGTGCTTGAATTACTGTACAGAATGGTAATAAATACCAGCCGCTAAAAGCCACTTATTGACACAGCAATGCTCGTGCAAACAAGTGTGTGTACACAGCAACACAAGTAGTGCGGAATAATTGTGTCACCAAGCAAGGGCAGCTGTTTAGTGATAGCACAGAGTGTGTGCAATGTTCATTGCTGCCAAGATTTTAATGTAATTTACAATGGACACTTTACTGCTGGGAAGGTACTGTATATCTCAGCACATCACATACTCTGATATCTATATAATTCTTCTTGATTTCAACATATTTTCTACCTGTGTTAAGAAATTGTTTATTTTACAGAGAGGTTCTTTAACATACATATAGTGCAGGGAGAGTGGTAGTTTTTAGTACAATGCCCCTCACACCAAGAAGTGGTGTAATTTGCATACCTACCCTGTATATGACTGCTAACATATCCTCTTCACTAGCATACCCTTGAATACTTAAAGTTGTCGTTTAGTTGTGGCAATTTTGACATAGTTACATTGGTCCTCGTCTTCATATGTACAATTTTTTCAATTAATGCAAAGCTTCTCTGATTGGCAAGGCAGTGACATCACATTCTCCACTTCTTCCATTCAGAGAACACTTTGCATTCATTGAGAAGATGTAAAGTGTTCTCTCACCTCCTAGTGGATGTTTCAGTTAACTACAGATGTGGCCACACTGAGATAGATGTAATCTAGACAGCCTATGCTATTTTAATGGGAGAGCTAATCTCCCGCTAGTATATATATATATATATATATATATATATATATATATATTGTGACAGCAGGCAGGTAAATTCACCTGTATGCCCTAGATTCAGGCTTTATGCCGACTTTTACCACTAGGGGGAGTACTGGGAGTCTTGCAGGGGAAGAGTTAATGAGCCCAGCTGAAGTAAGTGGGCTCATTAAGACCTATATAAAAAACACGAGCATGCTTAGGGAGATGCTCCACCGTGGAACCAGTTCTGTGTTTGTGTAGACTGGGGAGTATGGTATCTGTCTTGTGCGGTGAGTCAATCCCTGTGTGGCAAACTTCTAAAACAGGGAGATAGGGACTGGGGCAGCACAAGGCTGCACCTAGTTGATAGATAGGGAATCTACGTGTGTAGTAAGCGGTCAAGCTGACCAGGATTTCTTTTCATGTTTCTTTTTGTTTTGCTGTTATATTTTCCACTGCATATAGTATAAATAAACCGCACCTTTGTTTTTTTCACCTATAATGCTGTCTGCTGTGCCTGATTTTGGGTGGTAAACCCATCCAGGGGGGGTCACACACACCTGCTGCCGAGCTAACCCCTTCACAGTTGGTGGAGAAGCCAGGGCAGTTTTTTTTAAGGCCAGCATGGAGGAGATACTGAGACAGCTGGCTCTAGCAAATGCAAATCAGCAGCAGACAGATGCGAGTTTGCAAAAGAGCCTTGCAGCTCAACAGCAGACAAATGCAACTTTGCAACAGAGCCTCGCAGCTCAGCAGCAAGCTCACCAGCAGAGTCTGGAAGCTCAGCAACAAGCCCAGCAGCAATCTGAGGCCCGCTTCATAGACCTGTTGCAGAAGCAAGAGCAGTCTCAAACAACAAATGGAGACATTAATGCAGCAACGTCTGCAGACCAGTGAGGCAAGTGGTTGCACTAATACCGCCTCCTTTGGTGTGAGCCGTTTACTGACAAAAATGACTTTAGAGGATGATCCGGAGGTGTTTTTGACAACATTTGAAAGGACTGCTGAATCGGAAAAGTGGCCTAAGGAGCAGCGGGCTGGACTTGTGGCCCCTCTGTTAACTGGGGAATTGTAGAAAGCTTATTATGACCTAGAGCCTGACCAAGCAAAAGACTATGTGGTGCTAAAAATGGAAATATTGGCACGGCTTGGTGTCACCCTGGCCGTCCGGGCTCAGCGTGTACATTACTGGACTTTCAGGCTTGGAAAACCCCCCAGGTCTCAAATGTATGATCTCATTCAACTGAACAGGAAGTGTCTGCAGCCAGAGACTTAGACCGCACCAAAGATTGTGGAACGTGTTGTTATGGATCGTTTCCTGAGAGCTCCTGCCATCCAAAAGTGGGTAAGCCATGGAGACCCAGAAAAAAGTGAGTGACGTGAGATACAGGGTCAGACAGCCAGGATGGGGAAAGTCGGAACAGATATATCACATCAATCTGCTGAAAGCCTGGAGGGATAGGGAATCCCTAGTTGCAGAGACTTTGTCACCGTCCCAGTCTGCTTAGTTCCTGAGGTTGGAATCGCAGTCACCTTATCAAAACCCCAACAACAGGAGGTTAAAGAGTTTGTACTTCGTACCAAAGAGGTTTTCTCTGAGCTGCCAGGACAAACATCTGGTGTAGAGCATGACATTATCACCCCGCCAGGAGAAGGGTAAAAAACTAAAATCTCATAGAATACCAGAGGCCTGATGGGAGGCAATACGCGGGGAGGTTCAAAGGATGCTGGAATTGGGTGTGATAGAGAAGTCCCAGAGTGACTGGTCCAGTCCTATCGTACTAGTGCCCAAACCTGATGGGAGCTGGCGGTTTTGTAATGATTTTCGACAATTGAATAAAGTTACAAAATTTGACACCTACCCCATGCCCCATGATCGACCGGCTGGGAATAGCCCGATACATGACAACTCTCGATCTCACCAAAGGGTATTGGCCAATTCCCCTGGCCGAGTCGGCCAAGGAGAAAACTGCGTTTGTAACCCCAGATGGGGCGTTCCAATATAAGAGAATGCTGTTTGGGTTGCAGAATGCACCGGCAACATTCCAGCGGAAAATGGACAAGATTCTGAAGCCCCATCAGAAGTATGCTGCAGCCTACCTGGATGATGTGATTATCCATAGCACAGATTGGGTCTCACATCTGCCAAAAGTGCAAGCAGTCTTAGACTCTATCCAGGAAGCTGGGTTTATGGCCAATCCAAAGAAGTGTACCATTGGACAAGAGGAGGCCAAATATCTTGGGTACACTATTGGGAGGAGAGTGATAAAACGTGATAAAAAAGTCAATAAAGTTGAGGCCATGCAGAGTTGGCCACGTCCCAACAGCAAGAAGCAGGTACGAGCCTTTCTGAGAATCGCTGGCTTTTATTGGCGATTCATTCCCCATTTTGCTTCTTAGGCTGTGCCCCTCACCAACCTGACAAAAGGGAAAGAGTCTGTCAAGGTTAAATTGTCCCCAGAGGCTGAAGCAGCATTCCAGTCCTTAAAAACAGCCTTATGTAGCCAGCCAGTGTTGTGCTCACCAGACTTCTCTAAGGACTTTGTTGTACAAACTGATGCATCAGACGTTGGGTTAGGAGCAGTGTTGTCCCAGGTCTGGAACGGGGAAGAGCACCCAGTCATTTACCTCAGCAGGAATTGAAGTCCCGTGAGGTAAATTATGCCATGATTGAGAAGGAGTGTTTAGCGGTGAAGTGGGCTCTAGATTCCCTTCGGTACTATCTGCTAGGTAGGCACTTTGACCTGGTTACTGATCACGCTCCTTTAACCACTTGAGCCCCGGACCATTATGCTGCCTACCAGAGGTCTTTTTCCAATTTGGCACTGCGTCGCTTTAACTGCTAATTGCGCGGTCATGCAATGCTGTACCCAAACGAAATTTGCGTCCTTTTCTTCCCACAAATAGAGCTTTCTTTTGATGGTATTTGATCACCTCTGCGGTTTTTATTTTTTGCGCTATAAACGGAAAAAGACCGAAAATTTTGAAAAAAAATGATATTTTCTACTTTTTGTTATAAAAAAAATCCAATAAACTAAATTTTAGTCATACATTTAGGCCAAAATGTATTCGGCCACATGTCTTTGGTAAAAAAAATGTCAATAAGCGTATATTTATTGGTTTGCGCAAAAGTTATAGCGTCTACAAACTAGGGTACATTTTCTGGAATTTACACAGCTTTTAGTTTATGACTGCCTATGTCATTTCTTGAGGTGCTAAAATGGCAGGGCAGTACAAAACCCCCCCAAATGACCCCATTTTGGAAAGTAGACACCCCAAGGAAATTGCTGAGAGGCATGTTGAACCCATTGAATATTTATTTTTTTTGTCCCAAGTGATTGAAAAATGACAGAAAAAAAAAAAAAAAAAATTTTTACAAAAAGTCGTCACTAAATGATATATTGCTCACACAGGCCATGGGCATATGTGGAATTGCACCCCAAAATACATTTAGCTGCTTCTCCTGAGTATGGGGATACCACATGTGTGGGACTTTTTGGGAGCCTAGCCGCGTACTGGACCCTGAAAACCAATCACTGCCTTCAGGATTTCTAAGGGTGAAAATTTTTGATTTCACTCTTTACTGCCTATCACAGTTTCGGAGGCCATGGAATGCCCAGGTGGCACAAAACCCCCCAAATGACCCCATTTTGGAAAGTAGACACCCCAAGCTATTTGCTGAAAGGCATGGTGAGTATTTTGCAGCTCTCATTTGTTTTTGAAAATGAAGAAAGACAAGAAAAAACATTTTTTTTTTTTCTTTTTTCAATTTTCAAAACTTTGTGACAAAAAGTGAGGTCTGCAAAATACTCACTATACCTCTCATCAAATAGCTTGGGGTGTCTACTTTCCAAAATGGGGTCATTTGGGGGGGTTTTGTGCCACCTGGGCATTCCATGGCCTCCGAAACTGTGATAGGCAGTGAAGAGTGAAATCAAAAATTCACGCCCTTAGAAAGCCTGAAGGCGGTGCTTGGTTTTCGGGGTCCCGTACGCGGCTAGGCTCCCAAAAAGTCTCACACATGTGGTATCCCCGTACTCAGGAGAAGCAGCAGAATGTATTTTGGGGTGTAATTTCACATATTTCCATGGCATGTTTGAGCAATATATCATTTAGTGACAACTTTGTGCAAAAAAAAAAAAAAAATTTGTCTCTTTCCCGCAACTTGTGTCGCAATATAAAATATTCCATGGACTCGACATGCCTCTCAGCAAATAGCTTGGGGTGTCTACTTTCCAAAATGGGGTCATTTGGGGGGGTTTTGAACTGTCCTGGCATTTTATGCACAACATTTAGAAGCTTATGTCACACATCACCCACTCTTCTAACCACTTGAAGACAAAGCCCTTTCTGACACTTATTGTTTACATGAAAAAGTTTTTTTTTTTTGCAAAAAAATTACTTTGAACCCCCAAACATTATATATTTTTTTAAAGCAAATGCCCTACAGATTAAAATGGTGGGTGTTTCATTTTTTTTTTTCACACAGTAATTGCGCAGCGATTTTTCAAACGCATTTTTTGGGGAAAAAACACACTTTTTTTAATTTTAATGCACTAAAACACGCTATATTGCCCAAATGTTTGATGAAATAAAAAAGATGATCTTAGGCCGAGTACATGGATACCAAACATGACATGCTTTAAAATTGCGCACAAACGTGCAGTGGCAACAAAATAAATACATGTTTAAAAGCCTTCAAAAGCCTTTACAGGTTACCACTTTAGATTTACAGAGGAGGTCTACTGGAAAAATTACTGCACTCGATCTGGCCTTCGCGGTGATACCTCACATGCATGGTGCAATTGCTGTTTACATTTGACGACAGACCGCCACTTGCGTTCGCCTTAGCGCGAGAGCAGGGGGCGACAGGGGTGTTTTTTTTTTTGGTTTTTTTTTTCTTTATTATTTTTTTGCTTTTTTAATCTTACTTTTAAACTGTTCCTTTCATATTTTTTTTTTTAATCATTTTTATTGTTATCTCGGGGAATGTAAATATCCCCTATGATAGCAATAGGTAGTGACAGGTACTCTTTTTTGAAAAAATTGTGGTCTATTAGACCCTAGATCTCTCCTCTGCCCTCAAAGCATCTGACCACACCAAGATCGGTGTGATAAAATGCTTCCCCAATTTCCCAATGGCGCTATTTACATCCGGCGAAATCTAAGTCATGAAATACTCGTAGCTTCCGGTTTCTTAGGCCATAGAGATGTTTGGAGCCACTCTGGTCTCTGATCAGCTCTATGGTCAGCTGGCTGAATCACCGGCTGCATTCTCAGGTTCCCTGTTGAGACAGGAGAGCCAGAGAAAAACACGGAAGACGGTGGGGGGGGGGGCATTCCCCCCCACGGCTTGTAAAAGCAGTCTAGAGGCTAATTAGCCACTAGGATTGCTTTTACATGAAAGCCGACCGCTGGCTGAAAAGAATGATACCAAGATGATACCTAAACCTGCAGGCATCATTCTGGTATAACCACTCAAAGTCGTGAATGGCGTACCTGAAGACAAAAAAATGGTTAACAATGGTTAACAATAAAGCACAGTAAAGTGTAAATAATTACACACCTGAAAAACAAACATGATAAAACATAATAACAATAACAATAACAATAAAACATTGCAGAATAGAATACAGTAAAAAAGAGCAGAACAATAGAGAGAGAGAGAATAGAGAGAGAGAGAACAATAAAACAACAACTATTTTTTTTTATTTCATATTTTTTTTTTTTTTACACTTTTTTTGTAACTAACTTTTAGAACGGTAACCGGTTCCAGGTTCGGGTCTCTCAAAATGCGATGGCATCTTGGGAGACCCTGTGAAATGGCGCCTAGTCTGTGCAATGCTGTACCCTACGCTAATACTCAACTAGTGAATGGTAGCGTTCAAAACATTCACCAATGCAAAGACCAGGATTGTCAGGACAGGAGGGACAATAATAGCGGGTGTCACGCCTATATCCGCGCTTGCTGCAGACACGACATCTTTTTTGGGGGGTTCGTTGGGTAGGGGTACTCGGGAGGACATAAAAATGCCTCTCATGCAGCCGACTGCATTTGGTTGGGGATGTGAATGGGGGAAGTACGGGCGCTGCAGAAGCGGTGGGTTCCCAATTAGGATTGGCGAATGCAGCAGGAAGGGCACTATGGGCACGACGGGCCTGTGTTTGTCTTTTTGGTGGCAGCGGGACACTACTTGTGCTTGCCACCTCACCAGCTTCAACTGCACTTATGGGACTCGCCACGTCACCAAGTGTTACTGCAGTGCTGGTTTGACTACGACCGGGGTGTACTAGGCCGCTGGCGCTTGCCAGTTCACCAAAACGCTACCAAAAAACTGTTAGCGATCGCAGGGATCAGGCCTGACTCTGCGAATGCTGCAGTTATGCGTTTAGTGTTTTGTAAGTGACAGTGATCGATCGATACTGCACTTGGGTGGGCTGGGCCGGGCGGAGGGGCAAAACGCAGGTGCTAGCAGGTATCTGGGCTGATCCCGCTAACACTGCGTTTTTGGGAACCCTAAACTGCTGGTGACGCTAGTATAGATCTGATCGGATCAGATATTGATGCGATCAGATACTATACCACTAAGGGAGGTGTACGGTGCGTGCGTGGGTGTTAGCGGTACTGGCGCTAACCTGACGCTGCCTGGGGCTGGTGCTTGCCAGTTCACCAAAACGCTACCAAAAAAAACTGTTAGCGATTGCAGGGATCAGGCCTGACTCTGCGAACGCTGCAGTTATGCGTTTAGTGTTTTGTAAGTGTCAGTGATCAATCGATACTGCACTTGGGTGGGCTGGGCTGGGCCGGGCGGAGGGGCAAAACGCAGGTGCTAGCAGGTATCTGGGCTGATCCCGCTAACACTGCGTTTTTGGGAACCCTAAACTGCTGGGGACGCTAGTATAGATCTGATCGGATCAGATATTGATCCGTTCAGATACTATACCACTAAGGGAGGCGTATGCTGCGTGCGTGGGTGTTAGCGGTACTGGCGCTAACCTGACGCCTGGGGCTGGTGCTTGCCAGTTCACCAAAATGCTACCAAAAAAACTGTTAGCGATCGCAGGGATCAGGCCTGACTCTGCGAACGCTGCAGTTATGCGTTTAGTGTTTTGTAAGTGACAGTGATCGATCGATACTGCACTTGGGTGGGCTGGGCGGAGGCACAAAACGCAGGTGCTAGCAGGTATCTGGGCTGATCCCGCTAACACTGCGTTTTTGGGAACCCTAAACTGCTGGGGACGCTAGTATAGATCTGATCGGATCAGATATTGATCCGATCAGATACTATACCACTAAGGGAGGCGCATGCTGCGTGCGTGGGTGTTAGCGGTACTGGCGCTAATCTGACGCTGCCTGGGGCGACGCATATCACCGCCGGGCGATCGGGGGGCTAAACCTTTATTCGGTAATAAACGGCGGGTGCCCTCACACTATAAAAAATAAACTAACTAACCAGCGTCACCCGTAACAGTTATACGGTGATCAGTGGTGAAAGGGTTAACTAGGGGGCAATCAAGGGGTTAAAACATTTATTAGGTAGTATATGGGGGTCCCTGACGCTATAAAACGCTGACGGCGAACCTAAATATTTACGTCCCTAACTAGCGTCACCAGCGACACTAATACAGCGATCAGAAAAATGATCGCTTAGTGACACTGGTGACAGGGGGTGATCAAGGGGTTAAAACTTTATTAGGGGGGGTTAGGGGGGTACCCTAGACCTAAAGGGGGGTAATACTCACTGCCCTAACCCCCTCACAATATATATAGGCTTCCTATAAGTAATGGCAGTAGAGTTCCACGTGGCAGATCTGTTATTCTTTGCTAGCTAGTAGGAGCTCATTAACTGCAAATCCATTTGGTTGCAGATGAAACAACAGATTCCAAGTGGCGAAGGCCTAATTCATCTGAGTACAGTGTTCCAGCAATGCAGTAAAGTGTTCTTGGGTAGAGATGGTGGTAGTAAATAGATAAAGATTGAGCAGCTTGCTCTCTCATCAACGACCCAAATCGATCTGCAGTCTTCTAGACAGGAATATGGATGGCAACACTCCGGCAACGGATCCTCTGTCTTGGCCTTCTGTAGTGACTTTCTCCACATGTCTACACCGATGGTTAGGTGCTGTAAATGATGCTAGTAACAGAATGACCAACAGTGGATAGCAAGACTAGGCCTCACAGGCCTCGTGGTGGAAGTAGCATTCTGCGCGGTAGGCCACGACCTCTCTCTCTGTCACACAGAGAGGTCTGACTTGTGTAGGCCCAGGAGAAAGAGAGCGTGCACGGGCTTCTAAGCTCCTTTTATCATCCCTCCCAGCAACCTTCAGGCCACTGCAAGGGTCCCTGGGATTTTTAGTCTAAAGCTGGCCATACACCTATAGATTATGTGCAGATTTTCTATGGTTAGATGGAAAAAGTGCGACAGATTTCTCCATGTATGCTAAACTGTGTGGATGGAGGAATCTCCCACTGGACCAAGCTTCAGTATCTTGCTAGTCGGCCCCGCTGGCTCTCAACCTAAACAATGCCTGCACCCAATCAGAATGTTCAGGTATTGTGAGAGCCAGCGGGGCCGACTAGCAAGATATGGAAGCTTGGGCCAGTGGGAGATTCTTCCATCCACACAGTTCAGCGTAGATGGAGAAATCTGTTCCACTTTTTCCATCTGACCATAGAAAATCTGCAGATAATCTATAGGTGTATGGCCAGTCTTAGTGTACATGGATGCATGCGCCCCATAACTCACTCCGTTGGCACACAGGTATGAGGTCACTGGCTGCACAAATAATCATGGGGACAAACAATGTTTAGAGCACTGGAAGGTACAAAGCTTTCTGGTAACATTTCATATCGCTACATCCTCCCCCCCACTTGAAAGTCTTTGGTCCCCAAAGACAGGATATGACCCAATTCACTTTACTGCATGAGCTTGTCAATCATTTGTCTACTAAACTAGAGGTGGTAACAGCTAATAACTGGCTAAATAAGGAAACCTCTGATATTAAACTATATACATCAGCAGAGGAGGAAATCATATTAACTTTATGACAGGCCAAAAGTAGATCAGTGGCCCACCCAGTAGTGTCAGGGGGTGGATGTCAGGGCTGGGCCCTTCCTTCTCAAAGCTGGCCACTCAGCTGTCGGCTAATTGCCAGCTCCTATCTCTCCACAGTGACTCACCTGTTGATGGTATCCTGCTCGTCAGTCCTGCCTACTTAAGCCGTCCAGTCCAGATGATCTCTGCCTTCACCTTGGTCACATCTCTAGAGACGCTCTCCTGTGTTCCTGTTAAAGGCTTGCTTGTCTGACATTCCTTCTGGCTCCAGATCCTGCTTGCTGTTCTACTACGCTCATCTCTGGCTCCCTGACGTTTTGGCTTGTCTGACTATCCTTTCTGGTTCCTTAACTCTGGCTATGTTTTGACTACGTTTACTCTACTTACCTTTTTTTATTATTATTAAACAAGTGTGATTTAACTGTACTTCTGTCTCAGTCTGATTCATGGTTTCTGACAGTTTATCAAGGTCATCCTTTGCCAAAGACTCGGCAAAGGAGGCAAGTGCTAGCGTGGGCCGATGAGCAGTGGGTATGAGTTCATCAGAGTTTTCTCCAAGGGTATCATAGGTCAACCTCTTTGGGGGACATATTTCCCGTCCCAGTTGAGAGTGCATATTTTCCACAGAATCAGGTCCCTGTTCTGTTCCCCATTGGCTGCATACAGCTTCTGGTTCAGACTCTGCTTCAGTCTCTGGCTCCATTTGAGGTTCTGGTTCAATTACAGGTTCTGATTCTGCTTCAGGCTCTGATGTTGTCTCTCCTTCTGTTCTTTCAGTAAGAGGAGGGGGTGCATCAACCGGAGCAGAGTTCCAGCTTGACTTCTTCAGCTTCCAACAGTGGACCAGAAGCTATGTCCTCAGTATAAGGCATGTGAGGGCCTGTCCCTAAACAGTTTTCTGGTTCAGCTGCAGGGTCTAGAAGATAATCTCCCATAGAGTGGACCCACAACCAATCCAAAGGTACTTCCTCATCATCATTTTCCTCTTCTAGAGATGTTAGGGTACATGGTTTTCTTTTCCTAGACCTCGATGTTGGAGGCTGAGATGGCTCAGAATAAGAGGTGGAAGGTACCCGTACAGCCACTGAAATAGGCAATAGGTGATTCCGATGCCAAGTTTTTAATGGCCCTGTCTTCCATTCTGGTCTGATCTGATATACAGGAATTCCTGGTAGTCGTGACAAACAAAGTAGGGTTGGGAACGCCATTGATCTAATAGTTTATGTTTTCCTGGCACTCCTAGATTACGTAACAACACCCGATGCCCAGGTTGCAGATTTTGAACTCTTACATTAAGAACTAAATTCCTCTTATTCCTTTGTTCTCTGATGTAAGAGGCTTCCTTTGCTTTTTCATAGGATACCTTTAGATTCTTCCTTAGCCTATCAACATAGCCTTGTAAGAGGCTTGAGAGGTGTTATCAGCGGAGGTTCCAAAGGCTGGATCTACTGGTAAGCGTGCCTCTCTCCCAAACATCAATCTGTAAGGGGAGCATCCGGTAGTTCATTTGAGGTACTATTGTAGGCTAGGACTATTGCAGCAATGTGGTCTCCCCAATGCTGTTTCTTCTCTAGTGGGAGGGTTCCCAGCATGTTCAAGAGTGTACGGTTAAACCGCTCTGGCTGTGGATCACCTTGAGGGTGGTAAGGGGTAGTTTTCAATTTCTTTATGTTCAAGAGTTCACACAGTCTGCGGACTAAGCAACTTTTGAAGTCCCGGACTTGATCTGGGTGTAGACGCTGAGGGAGCCCATAATGAACGAAGACCTTCTCTACCAGTGGCAGCCCGTGCATTGTGGGCGCACGGGTGCCGCCACCCCTGGCACCTCCTCCGCCTTTCAGGACACCGGACACATGAAATACTATGATGGGGATAGGCGGGGGTTTGTATTTTGAAGCACGTGATTAGAGCCAGAGGCTCTAATAGGCTTCAAAATAGGGTTTGCTTGGGGAGCAGAGCACTGCGTCCTGATCCCGCCCTGTTGTGTGGCATAGCGAATGAATTTTCACTATTTTCACACTAACGCACACTAACTAACTAACTGTACTAAGAACAGAAACCCAAAAACGATCTCAACTCTGTGACAGTGGTGGGCTGAGGCCAAGAAGTGACCGCTTCCAGTTTTTGTGGGTCAGTGGCTATCCCTTCTGCAGATACCACATGCCCTAAATAGGTGACAGAGGTCTGATAGAATTGGCACTTCTCCAATGACAGCTTCAACCCCTCTTCGTGTAATCGCTGGAAAACCTTCTCTAATCAGGCCTTTTGCTCTTCCAAAGTTTGACCAAACACGATAAAGTCATTAAGGTAAACCTGTATTCTCCATCAGTCGCTGGAACTTGGCAGGGGTCCTGGTCAGTCCCTAAAGTAATCCGATCAAGCTCAAAGAATCCCAGTGGCTTAATAAAGGCAGTCTTCTCCCGGTCTTCTGGGTGCATAGGAATTTGGTAGTACCCACTCTTCAAGTCCAACACACTGATCCATTTTGCCCTGGATAAGGCTTCTTCTATGCGAGGGGTTGTGTATTGATCGGGCATAGTTCTTCGATTCTAGGTTCAATAATCGATGCACATCCATAGAGACCCATTCTTCTTTCTCACCACCACAATCGGGAAAGTGTAAGGGCCCTGGGACTCTTTAATCACTCCTGACCTTTTCTTTTCAGCTAGTTGTTCCCGAAGGTCTTCCAAATCACATAAGGGGACCCGCCTTGCCCTTTTTCAAAATGGCTTATCCTCAGTCAATCGGATGCGATGTTGAGCACTCTTAGCACAGCCCACATCAAAGTAATTTGCAGTGATTTTTTGATTCTTCAGGAAAATGGACGTGTGCTTGGACACGAAATGCATAGAAATTGAGGCAGTAGATGCTAGACACAGGAGCTATCCCCTCCACCCCCAGCTGAGATGCATGCCATGCTTTCTGGTTTCACATTCAAGTGACGGATCGGCCCCTTCCTCATCCCACAGCTGAGCTGTCATCTGCTGTACGTTTTAGGCATGTAAGTGCTCTGACAATAAAGACAGTAATACACTATTGCCGTTTTTGGCTCATTTCTGGGAGAGCCAAACTTTACAGATTACGATAAGGATAAGGAGTGTTCGGGACTTGCATTGAGTGTTATTATCAGAGGATTACCATTCACCATCTATGAATGTATGATGTTTAATCGATATTGGAGATGCTCAATTAAAGTTCTTATTGGCTTGGAGGATCCTGGTTTGCCGAGGAAGTTTTTCCAACTTTATGCCTGGTGGTCACTCTGTGGCCAGATACATCTGGTGAGCAGATTTATTTGTCACTTCTGGTGAAGCTTTTAATCACAAGAAATTAGGATACTGCACTTAATGAAGGCACGGTGTTGGAGATTTTACCCACACAGAAGAAATACACCCATCTATATCTGTCTCACAGATATAAATATATATATTTTTTCACAGTCTTTCACATTGGACTGGTTTATATAATTTATGATATATGTGCTGATTATTATGTCACACTTATGTGGGTCTGGCTGATATTCACATGCTTATATGATTTTGCGCCCAATTTTTCAAATTTTTTTGCTTTATTAGTTTACTAATTTTTGGTGCAGCACCACTATATATATATATATATATATATATATAAATAAGTAAATAAATAAATAAATATAAATATATATATATATATTGGGTAATTGGGTATCCCTTTTACTCAGAAATAACCCGGTGGGAGTGGTTCACTCGCCGGGCATTCTGAGTAAGGGTACTTAAGATACAGACGCCAATTGGCCAGGATTCGTTGTTCCCGACCTGGAGGCCCTCCTGGCCCAGGGTGTGCCGTGGCAGCTCTGCTGTCTCAGGGCCGGCTGGCCCGAGGCTTTGTTACTACAGATGTAGGCCCAGGAGTTCTGGGGCCTACTGATCCAGAGGTTGGTCCTGTGCTGTCTTGCCTGCGGGGAGAAGCCAACAGATTGGAGGAGACCAGGGGAGGACGTCTTTAGAGGTGACCGAGCCAAGTATGCTGGTATCTCAGTAGGAGCCTGAAAACCCAATCGGGGGATGCAACCTGGATCATCTAACTCGCAGTATCGCTGGGTCGGCTGAAAGAATCTGGTATTGTGCAGCTAAACTTAAAATCTAATCAAAGTTTGGTTACACCATCCTGTGGCAGATGATTGTGTACGATCGTAACGATATTCAGTTTTTTTCATCAAGTCTGTGGCAGAGACTGTGCTCAAGCATTGCACCTAGCTGCTAGGTCAGTGAGAGAGACCTATCCGGCGATACTCTTTTTTCCCTCTTCACCATTACGACCCTTGTGACAGACAAAACCAGCAGCTCCTTCGGGGGTAAGTGCTACATATATAAAAAGTATTATTTATTACATATAAAAAAAAAAAACATAAAAAAACACACAATTAAAAGCAAAATTGAAATAATCAATAAACAAGTACTCAGGGTTCCCCCAAGAGATATCTGTTGAAGAGATATGTCTCAAGGATTGACCTTTCCTCTTTTTTACGGTACATACACCACTTCTTCAGAACGAATATCTATAAGATAAATAATTGAATAAAACACAGATCAATTAAATTACACTTAAAAGGCTTATACACTTATAGTTCAGCAAGATAATATAAAAAATGAGTTGCTCACCTGGTGTAGAGCCCACGGCTCAACGAAAAACTCCCCCCGTGGCGGACAAGGGGGATATATGTGGAAATGGCTCTAGATTAAGGGAATAATAATGATAGAAGGGCATATCAAGGTCACTACGCACTAGGTATAAGAGAAGGGAAGGTGGGTAAGGAAAGGGAAGAAGGTGGGGGGAGGGGAAAAGGGGGACGGGGAAGGGAGGGAGTAAAAGAAAAGGGGAGAGGGGAGGAAGGTGGAGGAGGGGAGGAAGGTGGAGGGGGGGGGGTAAAGGCGAGGGAGGAAGAAAGGGGAAAAAGGAAAGGGGAAAGAGAATAAAAAGGGAAAGGGGGGGAAGAAAGGAAGAGAGAAGGAAAGCAAAGATGCGGAGGTGACAATGAGGCATGCGAGGGGGCAAAATAACTCACCTCAGAACAAAATAATATTTCAAAGCTCCAGGGGAAAACGATAGATCCTAATAGATTGCCATAGGCGTGCACACGGGGTGTGCCGGGTGTGCCTGGGCACACCCTAATCCCCCTGTGACAGCCAGGCCTTTTTTCTAGGGAAAATGCTGGGTTTGCTAATGGACACTCACTGGCAGTGACAGTGCTGCCAGTGAGACAATTTTGATTGGTAGGTATATCCCCTAGACTCCCCTTATGAGAACTGCAGTCCAGGAGTAAGCTGACAGCTGGCCGCATTTCCCAATGCTCCCTCTATAGTTCCGGCAAGTGATCTCTTACTTTAGGAGGCTGAGTGGTACAGCTGCACTCCACCTGCCCTCCTGCTGCCATAGGATAGGAGGTAAGCAGCATCTAGTGGGGAGGCATAGGTAAATCTAGGAGGGTAGATTTCACCTAAAACAATACTTTGCCAGCAGAACCCTCCCTCCTCCACTGAACAGGAGAGGAGAAAGGGCTCGATCCTCTCTGGCTCCTCCAGCCCCCATCCCCTGTGTCTGCCCCGCCCACACTGCAATCCTTGTGTGTGTCTGAGAAAGGAGATGTGTGGGGGGCGGGAGAGTTTATGTACAGCAGCTGGAAGATCCTCGGGGGCTGCTACACTGATTCTTCTGTGATCCTACAGGTACCAGCCAGGTGAGTGAGCAGTCCCTCATCTCCCTCCCTCTCTCCCCCATTTGCCTCCCCCCTCCTCCAGGAGCTGCCAAGTTGCTTTCTTGTCCAGCTAGCATGTGTGGATGCCTTAACTGTTAAGTCAGGGGGCACTGTGCCATGTTCTGATGTCAGGGGGCACTGTGCCATGTTCTGATGTCAGGGGGCACTGTGCCATGCTCTGATGTCAGGGGGCACTGTGCCATGCTCTGATGTCAGGGGCACTGTGCCATGTTCTGATGTCAGGGGGCACTGTGCCATGTTCTGATGTCAGGGGGCACTGTGCCATGCTCTGATGTCAGGGGGCACTGTGCCATGCTCTGAGGTCAGGGGCCACTGTGCCATGCTCTGATGTCAGGGGGCACTGTGCCATGTTCTGATGTCAGGGGGCACTGTGCAATGCTCTTATGTCAGGGGGCACTTGTGCCATGCTCTGCGGGCAATCTGGTACTAACTGACACTGGCTGCCAGGGTCACGAACTGACACTGATGTCACTAGTGCAGTGATAATACAGTAATACAGTGATAATACTGTACACTGTACTAATGACACTGGCTGGGAAAGGGTTAACATCAAGGGGTTAACTGTGAGTCTACTGAAAAACTGTGCTGCTTTTACTTACTAGTCTGGCTGTGTTTTTTCCCTGCTCTTCAGGGACAAGAAAGCACCAGATCACTATTCCTATGTACACAGAGTTCTGTGTGTTTGGTTTGTGTGAAATATATATATATGTATATTATATATATATATATATATATATATATATATATATATATATATATATATATATATATATATATTCACGTGTGTTTCAGCTTTTGTTTGGCGTGCACACCCTAATGCAATAGGCTGCGCACACCTATGTAGATTGGACAATTAGGCGGACAGCGATGTACCAAATAACTGGTCTGGTAATATAGTGTAATTAGTGTAGTTAGAGATTTAAGATGGAATTAAGTATCAAGCCAATGCCTGGTGCAACATCCTTTAATATTAGCCAGAAACCGAGGGCGACAGAAGGAATCTGCGGAGTAAGAGCACAGTATATATATGTATGGATCAGAATATTAAGAGCATAGAAACCATAGGAGAGAGAGGAGAAGGAGTGAGGGAACGAAGAGGAGGGGGGTTACCAACAGATAAACTCCCCCACAGATCCCTAATGGTGTCCTACCTGTCCGTCATCTGTAGATAGTATGTCAGCAGCGCTCATCAACAGGGAAGGGCCTGTTAAATGAGCTCCCCAACCCAGAAGACTCCCCGCACTGCGCGAAAGGTGCTACTGCGCAAGCTCGTGCCGCGAGCAAGTGGACGGGGAGCCCAGAGTTCAGACGGAGCAAGATAAGGATGGACTCCATAGGAGAGCATCTTACCAGGGAGTCACAAGTCCACCCCTAGGGAAGAAGGATCAAGCCAAGGGAAACACAGAGCCTGTCGATTGGGGGAGCAACTGCACAAATGCAAAAAACACAATAATACAATTACAACATAGAAATACAAGATTTTGTACGACAGTATAAACAATGGGGATAAAACTCCCAAGGGTGGTGATCAATACAAATACATTTTCGGATTGCTATTAGGTTTGGGCTTTCAGGAAAAAGAATGGAAGGAGGTTGGTCACTGTGATGTCAGGGCCAAGGGCTAGCTCAACGCACTGCCAGGGAAAACAATGAAAGGCCCAGCCATTAAAATCCGAAAGGGGGGAGGTTGGGAGAAAGGAAGAAGGGAAGAGGGGGAGTGGGAGAAAAGGGGGGGGGAGAGGGGGGAAGGGTATGTCCTACAGGAATGATTTGTAAGATATCATCTCATTGAGCCCAGGGGGGATCGTTGAAGGATCGTTTTGTCCCAATCTCCTCCCCTTGGACTCTGTGGCACAACTTGGAGGACAAAAATTGAATGACTGTGACATCATAGCGGTGATAAAGACTGATATGTCTGCCTACAGTAGTAAGTTTACCATTGCCAGAGGAGTATAAATGATCCCCAATTCGCTGTCTCAATTCTCAAATTGTTTTACCATCATAGAACGCTTGACATTTACACAATATGAGGTAAATGACCCCCTTAGTGTCACAATTAGAAAAAATGCGTGCAGAGAAAATCTCACCGTTGGTTAACTGAAACTTCCTACTCTCCAAAATCCAGGGAGAGCGAGAGCAATCCCCACACTTAAAGGTGCCATTGGTCCAAATCTTGGTGTTTTAGAAGATGAATAGTGGCTATTGGTGAGACAATCTCTTAATGAAGGAGCTCTACGGAACACCGGTTCCGGGGCAGATCATTTTTATAAAAGTCAAACGGTCCATGGAGTCTGTGGACAGATGCGTTCTATGATCAGTAATGAAACCTCCTGCAGCACTAAATGCCCATTCTGAAAGCACGCGGAATGCAGGGCAGCCCAACAACTCAATAGAAGAAATGTTAATTAGGGGTGAGTGGCGCTACCTTTAACAGGGTACCTTAAAAATATTATATATGAATACCCAAAAATAAAAAATACTCATAAGTGCAAAGCCTCAATCACTCCAATTGAATAGTGAATGTGAGTGTGCAACTCTTAAAATAGTGAACCGTGCTACCATGCCAGTCTCATACCATGCATAAAGGTGTATAACGTGTAGTTGACCATCAAAAATGAATAATAAGTGACAACATAATAGTAAATAATAAATGACAGTAAATTAATTAAACCATTCAATAAACACCACAGTCTGTGACATAGAAGGGAATCAGTCCAATAGGAATCCCCCCTCAGGAAACAGTGTGTGATCCACTTTCCAAATGGCATTAATCAGCATGTGCAGCTGATACTATCCCATACCAAAATCCTATGTTGATCCACAAGTGTGTCCAAAATTACATAAGGAGAAAAATCTAAAGTGGCTAAAAAATATATATATGTATTATAAGTAGTCCCAACTTAGGCATAAGATGCAAAATGCAAACCTAAAAAATGGTGAAAGAAATTGGATGTGTCAGAATCCAGCATAAGCAAAAAACAAAAATGTCTGTGATAAGTGACTTTCGTGAAGGCAGCTGTTCAGATCCAGCGATTCTCAAATTGTTTTACCATCATAGAAGGCTTGACATTTACACAATATGAGGTAAATGACCCCCTTAGTGTCACAATTAGAAAAAATGCGTGCAGAGAAAATCTCACCGTTGGTTAACTGAAACTTCCTACTCTCCAAAATCCAGGGACAGCGAGAGCAATCCCCGCACTTAAAGGTGCCATTGGTCCAAATCTTGGTCTTTTAGAAGATGAATAGTGGCTATTGGTGAGACAATCTCTTAATGAAGGAGCTCTACGGAACACCGGTTCCGGGGCAGATCATTTTTATAAAAGTCAAACGGTCCATGGAGTCTGTGGACAGATGCGTCCTATGATCAGTAATGAAACCTCCTGCAGCACTAAATGCCCGTTCTGAAAGCACGCGGAATGCAGGGCAGCCCAACAACTCAATAGCATACTGGGCAAGTTATGGCCAGCGGTCTATTTTCTTGACCCAGTAAGTCACTGGATCGTCAGCTGGAAAGCTCTCCATCTCTGTTTTGCCCCCGAAGTAATCATCCACCATGTGATGCAGACGCTGCCCTTGGGATGTGGAAGCTGACAGCCCTGGGTGTCGAGGCCAAAAAAATTCCGAAATGCCTTACTTAGGCAGATGCCTTCTCCACTGCTCCTCTCTTGACCAACAGAAGACTCAAAACTACATTTTCCACAACACTGTAACCTACTGGGGTCATGAAAAATGTTCAATAAAATCCTCTTTAACGTGTCCTCAAGAGATTTTATCTTCTGCACTCTCTGTGGGGACAGGATGAATTCTGAGACCTTCCCCTTATAACGGTGGTCAAGGAGGGTTGCCAACCAGTAATCATCCTTCTTCTTTATGCCACGTATTCTTGGATCCTTTTGCAGGCTTTGAAGCATGAGGTTGCCCATGCGCCTCAAATTTGCCAAGGCTTGAGAAGCAGACCCCTCAGGGTCACTCAGGATGACAGCATCTGGAACTTCCTCCTCCCAACCATGTACTACTCCCAAGGATCCTGGGGCTGGAAAGCCATCGCTTACAGATTGACACATGTCTTCTTCTTCGAAGCCTATGAAAGTGCCAGAATCCTCCTCCTCCCCTCTCTCCTCCTGTGTGTTTTGTGACATAGGAAAGATGGTGTCTGAATAAAGTGGGCCTTGAGAGGAAAGGAAGTCCTCCTCTTCCTCCTGCTGCTCTGCCTCCAGTGCCCTGTCCATAATGCCACGCAGAATCTGCTACAGCAGGGTCACAACAGTGATTGTGTCACTGATGCATGCACTGTCACGGCTCACCATTCTCGTGGCCTCCTCAAATGGTGACAATACAGTGCATGCATCCTTAATGATCAGCCATTAGCATGGGGAAAAAAAGCCGAACAAAAGTTTGGCCCAAACTTATGCTTGGGCCGAACCATTCGCCTAACCCTACTAGTGATGTTCCGCACACTAACAGGAACTCGCCCCCAACTCCGGAACAGAGCCCGAGTGGGTATAATTTCTGGAACTAACTCCAGCCCTACTTCCTCCTCTGTGGGGTCAGCTTCTACCACCACATACGGACCTGGTTGGTCCCAGGAAAACTTGACAATGGGTTTGAGACAGGCTTCCTCTCCAGGCTGCAGCACCCTTTCTTGAGTGTCTAATCGCCACAACCTCCCCACTCCTTCAATGGGTGCCTTCTTTTCTTGCAATACCCTCTAAAATGCTTGCCTCAACTGAGGATGGATTTTCCCAACAGGGGCACCCTCTACGGCCAAGGGGGTGAGTGGTCTTCTCACTAAATTGGTACTAGTTCCTATCAGCAAAGAATTTCTGCCGGCTCCAGGCGGTCGAGGGCATACGGCGGCTAACGTGTTGAATGTCTCTGGCCTTTCAGCTAAAGTAGAGTCGAAAGTTATCTTTATAGGAATTAACCATTGTAAGGGCACTTCTGAGTTCCAATTCCCCAAATTTCCAGCTCATCATGTTTACACAAGGGGATGTGTTTCAAGTACTTATGATAGAAGTTTTGATACAGCAGCGTTACCTGAGCTCCAGTATCCAACAGTGCATGTGTATAGATGCTACTATTACTACTACTACAATGCTCCTGAACTTTTGCTTGGGTCTTCATTACTCACATCAGCGCGTGGTACATTTGAATCTGAGCCTGTGCTACCTGCGCCATCAGTTCCATTGGTCCTAGTTCTACAACGGTTTTATGGATGTCAGGAGGAGTCAATCCCTTGGGTTCAGATTTGGTTCCACTGTCATCATCGGAAAACTCTATTTCAGCATGAACAGCGTGGGCCACCACTTTCTTTTTGTTTCCAGTAACAGGATTCACATCTCTCGGTCTTTGGCTCTTTTCTTCCATCAGAGCCTCTTCCTCTCGAACCTCTCTTATCAATTCAGGATAGGTTGGTACCACCTGGGTCCTTTACAGTAACAGCTTCAGCCCAATAGGGTGATTGGGCCAGGCCCCATGTAGCACCCGATCCGGTCGTGCCTGGTCAGCGCCTTTGGGATCAAGACCTTTTTTGAGGATGATTTGGTGTAGCATCCAGTCTACCCAAGAGATGTATTCGGACAAACTTTCCCCTCTTTGTTGATGGGTGTTTTGAACTTGTACATCAGATCTGCAATGGTCTCAACTCTTCCAAAAACAAATGTTAAATGGGTGTGTGGACAAGGGATTATAGCGGTGCTAGGGTGGGGATCTCCTTGGGTGGCTGTGTTCCCCCTCTCCCTCTCTTCCCTCCCGTCTTGGGCACTGACGCCCCAGGTATGTCCGCAGTTCCGTTTAGTGGTGTGGAGCTTAGGGTCGCATGAATGTCCAGCCACAGTTGCAATGTGTTATTGTTTTTACTATGCAGTGTTTGGTCAAATTACTATTTCTAACATGTGTTTTCATGTCCACCACACAGAATTTTTATATATATCCACCCTATGAGCTCCTGTTCCCTGAAGAAGCCAATGTTTTGGCGAAACATGTAGGAAAACGAGCCCCCCCTCCTTCAACGGCCACTTGCCATCCGGCCCACTTGACCATCTTTAGGGTCACTTACAGTATATGTATCCACAAAATTTGTATAATTACTGTTTGAATTGTTTATAATGTACATTGTATTTATGATAGACTATTAATAAAATCTGTAATTTTAGTATTCTTTGTTTTATCTTTTCTTCTCTAATCTTCCTGACCCTAGCACCGCTATAATCCCTTGTCCACACACCCATTTAACATTTGATTATTTAGGGGATGAGGTGCTGTATCCTCTGGTACCATCTAGCCACTTTTACTTTTCTTCCAAAAACAGCACACAGAGCCTCAATGTAATCCACGGCAACACAAGTCCTCTTGCCCATCCTTAGGTTACGGACCACGTCGGCTGCTGGGCCTCAAAGGCTCTCACTAAGTCGCTGTTGTTTCACAGCCTCTGAAACACCCCAGTCTTCCATAGCCTGTAAAGCTTGACTCATCCAGGTTTCAAACTCGTCTTCTCCCACAGGCATCGGCAACTGTCCTGAGAAAAATCTAAGTCTCTGATGAATTTGATTAGCATTCCCAGGCCCATTCTTCACCAGGCTATCAACCAGACGACTCATATCTGTGTAGAAAGAAAGTGGAGGGGCGCTGGCCCCTTTGAGAGTCAGTCCCCATAGGCACAGGACTTTTCTTGTGAGCTTTTGTCAGAGGTGGCTTCTCACTGCCTACTCTCTCGCTTCTGAAGGGGAATACCCTTGCCATCACTTCCTCCGTTAAGCTGATCTCTTCCTCCTGAAAGCACACTGGCACTTCTTTCTGCCATTCTATCAGTGCCCTGACTTGATCCATCTCTGCGGAGGCTTCAGTTTCCACCAGGTAAGCCGGGTGTCCTGGCACTAAAGCTCTAAGCCACCTTCTGATCTTCCTCTCGGTATGTTCACTCCCCGAGATCTCCAGAACGGTGCTTCTGTCGTTGGGAGTCCCATAACTTCGACCCTCACACGACCTTGGCCATAGATGCGGCTTCCCACTCAGATTGTGGCTCCAATCTAGGTTGACTGGGGCCTGCTGTAGATAGCATCCCGGACGAGCCCCCAAATGTAGCACGTCCCCCTAAACCAAATAGGAAAAGTTATTTCACAAAGAAAGGAGTAAATCCGCTGAGCTGTGATAACAGCGCCAACTCAGCAAACAGACTCCTCCCAAAGATAAACCAATGTTTAAACAACGAATAATGCTATATACACAAGCATACACTATATTCACATCCGAAGTCACCTCCTAGTGGATGTTTCAGTTAACTACACATGTGGCCACACTGAAATAGATGTAATCTATACAGTCTATGCTATTTTAATGGGAGAGCTAATCTCCCACTGGTGTTATATGTATATATATTTACAGTATCTCACAAAAGTGAGTACACCCCTCAAATTTTTTAAAATATTTTATTATATCTTTTCATGTGACAACACTGAAGAAATTACACTTTGCTACAATGTAAAGTAGTGTGTGTATGGGGAAGCCCCTCTCTACACTATACCTATACCTGACAGTAGAGCACGATGCCAAACTAACTAAAACCTGGGAAAAGTGGAGGGTTGATATTCCCTCTTTGGAAGAGGAGGAATGGAAGGATTGTTTAATATCCTACATTCCTTCCATGATAGCTTCAAAGGATAGGTTCATACAATTCAAGTTCCTACACAGGGCGTATTTTACCCCACAGAGGTTGGCACGCATCTACCCTCAGAGAGATCCCAACTGTCAGAGATGCAGACAGGAATTGGGTACTTTCTGGCATATGGTCTGGTCTTGTCCCAGTCTCCGACTCTTTTGGTCTGCAGTGGCATTCACACTGAGCAATGTCATAGGATCAAACTTACAGGTGGACCCCCAAATACTATTGCTCAGTCATCTGGAGGATGTTGAGGGTGATAGGTATAGTAAATTGTGTCTAACCTTCGCATTATACTATGCTAGGCGGGAAATTCTACTGCGATGGAAAATGGTAGAGCCTCCTACCCTGGCCTTGTGGATAAGTTCGGTGAATAAGTTACTCCCTCTGTATAGATTGACGTATGAAAGTAGGCAATGCCCGGGGAAGTTTGACAAAATCTGGTCGTCCTTGGTCGACGCCTCCGGAGACCCTGAACCCCCTACCCCATAAGCAGGACGTGAAACATAATGGAGGACATCCTACATCTCACGTCTATTTTTCTTATGCCCGTTTCCCTTCATCCCATTCCTTCTCCTCCTTCCCTCCCCCCCTCCCCTTCCTCCTTTCTTCCCCTCCCCTCCTCCCTCCTTCTCTCTTCCTCTCATTGAACTTCATTTTTCTCGGCTCGTCGTATGTGTTGTACGTCACCGCATTTTTGATGTTCGGAATTTCCGACAACATTGGTGTGACCGTGTGTATGCAAGACAAGTTTGAGCCAACATCCTTCAGAAAAAATCCACGGTTTTGTTGTCAGAAAATCCTATCGTGTGTACATAGCATAACAGTGTAAATTTGCTGTTCCCTCAAAATAACTCAACACGCAGCCATTAATGCCTAAACCATTGGCAACAAAAGTGAGTACACCCTTAAGTGAAAATGTCCAATCTGGGCCCAATAAGCCATTTTTGCTCCCCCGTGTCATGTGACTTGTTAGTGTTACAAGGTCTCAGATGTGAATGGGGAGCAGGTGTGTTAAATTTAATGTTATCGCTCTCACTCTCTTATACTGGTCACTGGAAGTTCAACATGGCACCTCATAGCAAAGAACTCTCTGAGGATTTGAAAAAAGAATTGTTGCTCTACATAAAGATGGCTTAGGCTATAAGAAGATTGCCAACCCTGAAACTGAGCTGCAGCATGGTGGCCAAGACCATACAGTGGTTTAACCGGACAGGTTCCACTCAGAACAGGTCTCGCCATGGTCGACCCAAGAAGTTGAGTGCACATGCTCAGCGTCATATCCAGAGGTTGTCTTTGGGAAATAGATGTATGAGTGCTGCCAGCATTGCTGCAGAGGTTGAAGGGGTGGGGGGTCAGCTTGTCAGTGCTCAGGCCATTCGCGGCACACTGTATCCAATTGGTCTGCATAGCTGTTGTCCCAGAAGGAAGCCTCTTCTAAAGATGATGCACAATAAAGCCCGCAGTTTGCAAAAGACAAGCAGACTAAGGATGTGGATTACTGGAACCACGTCCTGTGGTCTGATGAGACCAAGATAAACTTATTTGGTTCAGATGGTGTCAAGCGTGTGTGGTGGCAACCAGGTGAGGAGTACAAAGACAAGTGTGTCTTGCCTACAGTCAAGCATGGTGGTGGAAGTGTCATGGTCTGGTTCTGCATGAGTCCTGCCAGCACTGGGGAGCTACAGTTCATTGAGAGAACCATGAATGCCAAAATGTACTGTGACGTACTGAAGCAGAGAATGATCCCCTCCCTTTGGTGACTGGGCCGCAGGGCAGTATTCCAACATGATAATGACCCCAAACACACCTCCAAGACGACCACTGCCTTGCTAAAGAAGCTGAGGGTAAAGGTAATGGACTGGCCAAGCATGTCTTCATACCCAAACCCCAATGAGCATCTGTGGGGCAACCTCAAACGGAAGATGGAGGAGCGCAAGGTCTCTAACACCCACCAGCTCCGTGATGTTGTCATGGAGTGGAAGAGGACTCCAGTGGCAACCTGTGAAGCTCTGGTAAACTCCATGCCCATGAGGGTTAAGGCAGTGCTGAAAATAATGGTGGCCACACAAAATATTGACACTTTGGGCACAATTTGGACATTTTCACTTAGGGGTGTACTCACTTTTGTTGCCAGCGGTTTAGACATTAATGGCTGTGTGTTGAGTTATTCTGAGGGGACAGCAAATTTACACTGTTATACAAGGTGTACACTCACTACTTTACATTGTAGTAAAGTGTCATTTCTTCAGTGTTGTCAGATAAAAAGATATAATAAAATATATACAAAAATGTGAGGGGTGTACTCACTTCTGTGAGATACTGTGTATATATATATATATATATATATATATATATATATATATATAGTCATGGCAGTAAAGTTCCACGTGGCAGATCTGTTATTCTTCGCTAACTAGTTGGAGCTCGTTAACTGTAATACATTTGGCTGCAGATGAAACAATAGATTCCAAGTAGTGAAGGCCTAAGGCATCTAAGAACAGTGTTCCAGCAATGCAGTAAAGTGTTCTTGGGTAGAGATGTGTGCACACTGTGTTCTGTAATGGTGGTAGTGAATAGATAAAGATTGAGCAGCTTGCTCTCTCACCAACGACCCAAATCGATCTGCAGACTATTAGACAGAAACATGGATGGCAACACTCTGGCATGGATCCTCTGTCTTGGCCTTCTGTAGTGACTTTCTCCACACGTCCGCACCGATGGGTAGGCGCTGTAAATTATGCTAGTAACAAGATGTCTGACAACGGGTAGCAGGACTAGGCCGCTCAGACCTCGCGGTGGAAGTAGCGTGGTGGGCCGCGACCTCTATCTCTGTCACACAGAGAGGTCCGTCTTGCGTCAGGGTCAGGAGAAAGAGAGCATGCGCGGGCTTCTAAGCTCCATTTATCATCCCTTCCAGCAATCTTCAGGCCACTGCAAGGGTGGCTGAGATTTGTAGTCTTAGGGCACATGGATGCATAGCAGCAGATTCAAAGAGGACTATACGCTCCATAACTCACTCCGTTGGCACACAGGTATGAGGTCACTGGCTGCAGGAATAATCACCGGGACAAACAATGCTTAGAACACCGGACGGTACGAAGCTTTCTGGCAACAGTCCATATCGCTACATTATTATTTCTGCCAGTGGCTTCCTTTTATTTTAATGAGCTCATTCATGAGAGAGCCTGTGACATCTGGATGGGGATGGGGGGGTGCTTGGACATGGCTGCTTGTACAGGGACCAACAACAGTACTAGCAAGTGCCTGTGTGCAGCCACATACACAGGGCCTAGGGTTGCCACCTGTCTGGGTTTTGAATCATGTGTCCAGGTTTCAGTCCACCTGAAACTTGGACACATTATTCAGACAGGAATGTGGTTTGGAACAGGGCTTGACAGGAGGGTGAGGGGGCACTATATGCGTTGCATTACTATTCTCTTTGAAGTGCCCAAAGGTGTCCCCAGGTCTGTTATAATCCTCCTATAGTGTATAGTAAAACAAAAAAAAATTACTGTGCACCGCTAAAGTGTTTGGGTTTGGCTTGAAGAAAGAGTGGCAACCCTAACAGGGCCACCATTGTCAGTAAAAGACAGGAGGGTTGCTGAATGTCTATATTAGACGGTTTTATCTAATCAGACCTCTCATCACCCTCCAGGCTTGGGTATTTGTAATCCATGGGCTATGAAGGGGGTTCTCCGACAGCGTCATTGGCAGAGCTCTACTGGTGACAGCAAGGTTCCAAAGACAAGAATCACATTTTAATAGAAATAAGGCAGGCCCCTCTCCACTGATGTTGCATAGGTGTCCTCCAGTCAGCAGTCTGTCCCTGTTGATCACTCCTATGGGTTGCGTGAAGGAAAATAAAGCTGTTGATCCATCTCATCTCTTTCCCCGGTGGGTCCTATGGGCGGGTCTAAAATCAGGTCACCGCTTTGTCCAATCAAGTCCTAATTCTTCCTATCTCTGATTCCCTATGCTGCACTGTTCAATACAGTGGTGGAAGACAGAATGATAAGCTGCAGTGTTGCCCAGGCTGTGTGGCTCTGCATTAAAGGGGCCACCAGCCAGGGCTACACCTGTAACAAAGAACAGTAATGACTGTCATCTTAAAAGAGAAGTATGGGTTTAAGCTTTTTTTAATATTAATACTTACCTAGGTGGATACAGCATCTGTCCGATGTGGCATCTGTCCCCCAGCACCTCTGCACTGAGAACTGAGTGATCGAACGCTGATCGCTCGGTTCTGACAGCTCCCCGAGCAGAGAGCTGCTGACTGTCAGTCACAGCTCTCTGCTCTGCCCCCTCCTCACTCACTGGAGCTCTGGGTTGTGAAGGGGGCGGGGGCAGAGGCGGCTGGCTCAGGCTCTCAGCAGATCGCTGAGAGGCTGAGCCGGGAGTTTGTCCATGCACCTGACGGATCTAGACTTTATTGTAGCAATAACCAAAAAGATAGCTGCGCTGGAATTAGTGAAATAAAGTCAAACAATGAAATAATGTGATCACCTTATTAAACACAAAAATAAAAATAAAAACATCCATACAAAGTGAATTCGCAGTGAAACGACAGTTGAATAGTCCTCTTGAGAAAAGAAAAACTAAATCCTAAAACCAATAAACATAAGAAGTCCAATTGCAAAATTGCATAAAGTGAAAAAGTTCATTAGGATGAAGTGATCTTGGCAAAGGAGAAAGTAACAGACAACCAAACGGTGTATGACATGCGTCCTTATCACCCGGGAAAATGTGGTGACAGAAAGGTTCCTCCACCTATGAATAGACTGCCCCTTACCGACTCTTTTGATCTCTTATCAGGAGATCGTACGGGCGTATGGCTGTCTACCCCAGCCTCAAGTATAGGTAGTGAACGGATCCCATGTGAACCTGCTTGACAGAAATCTTCTAAATGCTGGATGAGCACTCGTTCCCCATGGAAACATAACTAAAGAAAGCTCCCATAGCATAACACGTTTAAGAATTTATTAAAAGAATAAAATGGAAATACACTTACAATGTTGTAGAAAAAGATGCGCATAAAAATCGAACGCCGGCCGGCTTCAAAACTGCTGCCCATAGCTTCCGGGATCAGCGAGGATAGTGGTGACATCAGCACGCCGCTCCTCCCTACGCCATTTCGTCACAACTGACGTCTTCCAGGGGCACGGGCGGCGTGCTGACTCACCACCTATAAATATCCTATCAGTCAAACGGAACGCCCCCATCTGAGCTCAAGGTGTCCCGCGGTTGATATTGCCATTTTGAAAGAGGGGCGAACGCCCTTCCCCAGAGCCGGTATATGTGATGCAGTGTTATATCTATTAAGAAATCCTTAGTCCCCATTAGATCTCACAATACCCATCCGAAACTGTTAATAAGATGCAAAATATTAGGAGGCAACCCTCCTCATCGCCCCTTCTGTGGGCGATAAAGATTAAAATTCCTATATAATCCTATAAATTCATGAGGATTAATTTAGCAATGCCAATCCAGCTATACTTCGCAATCGCAACCCAAAAGGTGCCAGATATACCACTGAATTCTGTGCGGACACAGTGCATATACTGAAAAAAAGGCAAAGCTTATACGGTAAAGAACATTAACTCATCAACATCAATAGGACCGTACCACCGATCCCATATTTATTAAAGGGTTTTAAAACCTCCAAAAGGTTGGATAGTTTGTCTTACCCGAAAACACATCGTAATTAAGGGTCGCAGAAAATCAACGGGATGTATGCCTAGGTCCAACTCGTTCTATATGTTATCTTGTGTTCCCCCTAGCTACTTCTTAAGTAGGCCATAAATATTCAAATCAATGGTCATATTTAATGGATGGGACTGAAATTGATGTGGAAAAATTATTATCATGGACCCCAAAAAAATAAAATTAGGGGCCCCATTGTCATGTGGACATGAGTGATCACCCAATGGAGGCATTGGGTGAAAGGTTGGGACTCTAGCTTCCCCCGCCTATGGGTGATCCCCCCATATAAAGCATTCAGTCTTGGCCCCATTCTGAGCAAATGAACTGGTCAGCCTTGAGCTCAGAGTGGGGCCAAGATACAATTCTTAACCATTATCGATAAAGGCATTTACATCAGTATCAATGTTAAGACCATATGGGGTGTAACACCGAACCCAATGGATCCATGCCATCTCGAGTCTGGATAATTCCCTCACTAAGGAGCCACCCCTCCAATGAGCACTGTACCTGTCTATCCCCAAAAAAAGGGTGTTTGCAGGGTTACGATTATGATGTAAAGCATAATGCTTGGACACAGAGTGGAATTGGAAGCCGTTTTTAATATTAGTGATATGTTCTCCCAGGCGGACTTGCATAGGCCGTTTGGTCCTGCCTATGTATTGCAACCCGTATGGGTATTGCAATAAATATACAACGCCCTTCGAGCTGCACGTAACAAAGGGTCCTTTTTTTTGTTCCCTCGACGTACTATAAGAAATAAAAGATTCAGTTTTTCTTTGTTTGCTTTTGTTAAGTGAGCAGATCTGACATCTGTGACACTGATGGTAGCCTGAGAGATTCTGGAAGAACGACACCTTTTTAGTCGGTGGATCCACCACATTTGGAGCAATCCTATCATGAAGAGATGGGACTCCCCTAAATACGATCTGTGGTTTCTCAGGTAGAATGGTTTTGATAACTCTATCGTTTCCCAGTAAATGCCAATGTTTACGTAAAATATTTTTAATTTGGCGATGTTGTGTTGAAAAGGTGGTAATGAATGGTAGAGAGGGTCCCTTATTGTCCCCCCTAGGAACCTCGTTCAACAAGGAGGCCCTGTCAATAGTCTCCACTTGTTCCATAACTCTCACTAAGGAATCCCTATCATACCCCTTTTCCTCCAATCTCCTTGAAATAATTCCAGCCCGTGTCTTATAATCACTAATGTCTGTGCAATTACGCCTCATTCTAATAAACTGGCTTTTAGGTATTGACTTAAGCCATGAGTCGTGATGACAACTCCCTATAGGGATAAAGGCATTACGATCATTTTTTTTAAAAATGAAATTGTTTTGAATACATCTCCTTCCTTGGAAATAGTCAAGTTAAGGAAGGTAATCCTTTCTTGACTCACCTCATGGACAAACCTGATCCCCCTGTCATTGTTATTTATCAGGGAGAAAAAGTCGTCCAACTGGAAAGTGGATCCATCCCATAGGAGGAGGACGTCATCAATATACCTGGCCCAAAATCTCAAATGAGGGCTTCGGTCCTTATAGATGATGTCCTCCTCCCATTTGGCCATAAATAGGTTTGCTAGACTGGGGGCGTACTTAGCCTCCATAGCTACACCACGCTGCTGACGATAACACTGGTGATTAAACCAAATATAATTATGGCCGGCCGCGTATTCCAGCAGTTCAATGATAAACACCTGTTGTTGTTTAGGTAAAGATGAGAGTTTACTCATATAATATTCAACTGCGGTTATCCCTAGGTGATGCAGGATAATGGTGTAGAAGGATGTGACATCTGCCATCACTAACAAGGTATTATTATTAGGTGTTATAGTAGACAGCAGATTTATCACATGCCTCGTATCCTTCACATACGAAGGTACTTGATGTACCAGTGGTTGAAGGAAGTGGTCAATGTACTTGCCCACCCGGGACTTGATGGAATCGATCCCACTCACAATCGGACGTCCCGGGGGGCAAGTAAGGCTCTTGTGGATCTTGGGTAAGCAATAAAGTATGGGGACTCTTGGTGCCTTCAGAATCAGAAATTTTTTTTCTTTTTCATTAAGAATACCCATCCGGAAGCCTTTTTCTACCAGGGGCAGTAGTGTTTTCTTATACTCCCCAACTGGGTTAGCAAGTAATTGGACATACGTGTCTCTGTCCCCCACTATATTCTGCATCTCTAGTAAGTATGCCTCCCTATCCAGAACCACAATGTCCTCACCTATGTTTTTTTTATTGTAGAGTGAGTCTAAACCTTCTTCAAGATTCTTATCCATTCGGGGGTTGGGATTTCTTATCTGCTCCAAGTCCCTTATAAGGACATCTCTAAATACCCTCAATGAGGGGGCCAGAGTTCCAGGGGGGTTAAAAGTTGAGGCGTTGGATAGCCCAGAATGTTGAAACTGTTGCTGTACCGCCGCACTTTGTGCGGTTTGGTTAATCGCAAAGTGTTGTTTAATATTAACCTTACGAACGAATCTATGGATGCCTATATAAGTCTGAAATTTATTTAATTTCTTGGGGGGTGCAAACTTCAAACCCTTATTCAGCAGAGCCGTTTCTGCCTTGGTAAGGGTTTGAGAACTTAAGTTGAAAATCCCGTCACCTTTTACTTCATTAATTTTTTTTGACTGTGCTCTCCTCCCCCCTCTCTTTCCTCTTTGTTTTCCATGGGTCTTTTGACCCCTTGATTGGGTCTGGGAAAACCGCAATTTTGTTGTTGGTAATTCCCTTCAACTGGTCTGTTGGAATGTTCTCTAGATGGTCCTGGTCTTATATAATCAAAGTCCCGACTGTTATTTTCAAAGACCGGGGGTCCATATTCAGTGGGGCCCTCCCTGTCCCTCAAGGGAAAAAAACGATTGTGTGTATCGACACCATAGTCATAATCCCGGTCTTCCTCCCTCCCAGAGTATGAACGATTCCCCCTGTGGTATGTCTGATCATACTGTCTGCTGAAACCCTGATTGTGATGTGGCACACCATCAGGGTCTCTCCTGTTATAATAATACTCCCTTCCATGGTTATGTTGTGGACTATGATCAGGCCCGGATTTACTCCCTTTGCCGCCCCAAAGCCGGGTCCTTCGATGCTGCCCCCCCCATCAGTGTCCCCTCCCCTGCCCCTAAAGACACACATTAGACTGCCTTACCGAGATCCATTTAGAGCCAGGAAATGTGTAGGTCGGAGTTTGGGGTGGAGCGAAGCTGCTCTACTGTAGTGCTATTTTCCTTCTTTCCTTCCCTTGTGTGTGTGTGGGGGGGGGCTTGAAGAGAAGGCAAAGTAGAGGCAGGTGCTGCATCGCTGTGCCCAGTGTGTCGGCAGGACACAGGAATCAAAACACATGGCCGCATGCACTCACTTACAGGGCCGCTGTTAGGAATCATGGGGCCTCGCCCCCTGAGGGGGGAGAAGAGGTGGGGGAGGGAGGTGAGAAAGGGTGAGAGGAGGAGGTAAGGGGGTGAGGAGGCAGAAGAGAGATGGGTGAGAAAGAGAGGGGATTGGGGTTGTAAGGGGGAGAGGGGTGAGAGAGAGAGGAGGTGTGGGAGAGAGAAGGGGGCTGAGAGGGAGGAGGGGTGAGAGAGAAAGGTGGTAAGAGAGGGTGTGGCCTGACAGAGAGAGGGGGAATAGCTGATAGAGGGGGGAGTAGCTGACAGAGGGGGGAGTAGCTGACAGAGAGGGGAGTAGCTGACAGAGGGGGGAGTAGCTGACAGAGGGGGGAGTAGCTGACAGAGAGGGGAGTAGCTGACAGAGAGGGGAGTAGCTGACAGAGAGGGGAGTAGCTGACAGAGAGGGGAGTAGCTGACAGAGAGGGGAATAGCTGACAGAGAGAGGAGTAGCTGACAGAGGGGGGAGTAGCTGACAGAGGGGGGAGTAGCTGACAGAGGGGGGAGTAGCTGACAGAGAGGGGAGTAGCTGACAGAGAGGGGAGTAGCTGACAGAGAGGGGAATAGCTGACAGAGTGGGGAGTAGCTGACAGAGGGGGGAGTAGCTGACAGAGGGGGGTGTAGCTGACAGAGGGGGGAGTAGCTGACAGAGAGGGGAGTAGCTGACAGAGGGGGGAGTAGCTGACAGAGGGGGGAGTAGCTGACAGAGAGGGGAGTAGCTGACAGAGAGGGGAGTAGCCGACAGAGAGGGGAATAGCTGACAGAGAGGGGAGTAGCTGACAGAGGGGGGAGTAGCTGACAGAGGGGGGAGTAGCTGACAGAGGGGGGAGTAGCTGATAGAGGGGGGTGTAGCTGACAGAGGGGGGAGTAGCTGACAGAGAGGGGAGTAGCTGACAGAGAGGGGAATAGCTGACAGAGGGGGGAGTAGCTGACAGAGGGGGGAGTAGCTGACAGAGGGGGGAGTAGCTGACCGAGAGGGGAGTAGCTGACAGAGGGGGGATTAGCTGACAGAGGGGGGAGTAGCTGACAGAGAGGGGAGTAGCTGACAGAGGGGGGAGTAGCTGACAGAGAGGGGAGTAGCTGACAGAGAGGGGAATAGCTGACAGAGAGGGGAATAGCTGACAGAGAGGGGAATAGCTGACAGAGAGGGGAGTAGCTGACAGAGGGGGGAGTAGCTGACAGAGGGGGGAGTAGCTGACAGAGGGGGGGAGTAGCTGAGAGGGGAGGGGAGCTGACAGAGGGAGGGTAACTGACAGGGGGGGTAACTGACAGAGGGGGGAGTAGTTGACAGAGAGGGGAGTAGCTGACAGAGAGGGGAGTAGCTGACAGAGAGGGGAATAGCTGACAGAGAGGGGAATAGCTGACAGAGGGGGGAGTAGCTGACAGAGGGGGGTGTAGCTGACAGAGGGGGGAGTAGCTGACAGAGAGGGGAGTAGCTGACAGAGAGGGGAGTAGCTGACAGAGAGGGGAATAGCTGACAGAGTGGGGAGTAGCTGACAGAGGGGGGAGTAGCTAACAGAGGGGGGAGTAGCTGACAGAGGGGGGAGTAGCTGACAGAGGGGGGAGTAGCTGACAGAGGGGGGTGTAGCTGACAGAGGGGGGAGTAGCTGACAGAGGGGGGAGTAGCTGACAGAGAGGGGAGTAGCTGACAGAGAGGGGAATAGCTGACAGAGAGGGGAATAGCTGACAGAGAGGGGAGTAGGTGACAGAGGGGGGAGTAGCTGACAGAGGGGGGAGTAGCTGACAGAGAGGGGAGTAGCTGACAGAGGGGGGAGTAGCTGACAGAGGGGGGAGTAGCTGACAGAGAGGGGAGTAGCTAACAGAGAGGGGAGTAGCCGACAGAGAGGGGAATAGCTGACAGAGAGGGGAGTAGCTGACAGAGGGGGGAGTAGCTGACAGAGGGGGGAGTAGCTGACAGAGGGGGAGTAGCTGATAGAGGGGGGTGTAGCTGACAGAGGGGGGAGTAGCTGACAGAGAGGGGAGTAGCTGACAGAGAGGGGAATAGCTGACAGAGGGGGGAGTAGCTGACAGAGGGGGGAGTAGCTGACAGAGGGGGGAGTAGCTGACCGAGAGGGGAGTAGCTGACAGAGAGGGGAGTAGCTGACAGAGGGGGGAGTAGCTGACAGAGAGGGGAGTAGCTGACAGAGAGGGGAATAGCTGACAGAGAGGGGAATAGCTGACAGAGAGGGGAATAGCTGACAGAGAGGGGAGTAGCTGACAGAGGGGGGAGTAGCTGACAGAGGGGGGAGTAGCTGACAGAGGGGGGGAGTAGCTGAGAGGGGAGGGGAGCTGACAGAGGGAGGGTAACTGACAGGGGGGGTAACTGACAGAGGGGGGAGTAGTTGACAGAGAGCGGGAGTAGCTGACAGGGGGGGGGAGTAGCTGACAGAGGGGGGAGTAGCTGACAGAGAGGGGGAGTAGCTGACAGGGGGGGGGAGTAGCTGACAGAGGGGGGAGTAGCTGACAGAGAGGGGAGTAGCTGACAGAGGGGGGAGTAGCTGAAAGAGAGGGGGGAGTAGCTGACAGAGAGGGGGGAGTAGCTGACAGAGGGGGGGAGCTGACAGGGGGGTAACTGACAGGGAGGGTAACTGACAGTGGGGGTAACTGACAGAGGGAGGGTAACTGACAGGGGGGGTAACTGACAGAGGGAGGGTAACTGACAGGGGGGTAACTGACAGGGGGGTAACTGACAGAGGGAGGGTAACTGCCAGGGGGTAACTGACAGAGGGAGGGTAACTGACAGGGGGGTAACTGACAGAGGGAGGGTAACTGACAGGGGGGTAACTGACAGGGGGTAACTGACAGAGGGAGGGTAACTGACAGGGGGGGTAACTGACAGGGGGTAACAGACAGGGGGGTAACTGACAGAGGGAGGGTAACTGACAGGGAGGGTAACTGACAGTGGGGGGTAACTGACAGAGGGAGGGTAACTGACAGGGGGTAACTGACAGGGGGTAACTGACAGAGGGAGGGTAACTGACAGGGGGTAACTGACAGAGGGAGGGTAACTGACAGGGGGGGGTAACTGACAGAGGGAGGGTAACTGACAGGGGGGAGGTAACTGACAGAGGGAGGGTAACTGACAGGGGGGAGGTAACTGACAGAGGGAGGGTAACTGACAGGGGGGGTAACTGACAGAGGGGGGGAAACTGACAGGGGGGGTAACTGACAGAGGGGGGGTAACTGACAGGGGGGTAACTGACAGGGGGGTAACTGACAGAGGGAGGGTAACTGACAGGGGGGAGGTAACTGACAGAGGGAGGGTAACTGACAGGGGGGAGGTAACTGACAGAGGGGGGGTAACTGACAGGGGGGTAACTGACAGGGGGGGTAACTGACAGAGGGAGGGTAACTGACAGAGGGAGGGTAACTGACAGGGGTAGCTGACAGGGGAGGAGAGCTGACAGAGGGGGAGTGGCTTATAGAGGGGGGAGTGGCTGACAGAGGGTGGGGTGAGAGGGCAGATGAGAAAGATACCTCAGTGAGGACTCCAGGAGACACAGCAGAGCACACGCCAGGCAAGGAGGCGGGACCCCGGGCGGCCGCGAACACCCACAGTTCAGCTCCACCTCCACATGTGACCAATCACAGACTCTCGTGTTCGCCGCCCGCACGTGACCTATTCAGCCATTCACAGGCTGAATAGGTACGCCTGCTGCCTATCGCTGAGCTCGGCTCAGATGCGGAGCGCACAAGCAGTAAAATATGTGTAACAGTGATGGCAGGTGCGGGAATCGGGATGCTAAACTGCTGCTATATGTGTCCGGGTTTCAGGTGGCTTGAAAACTGGGCACTTGTGTCCAAAACCGGACAGGTGGCAACCCTAGCGGCGCCGCCCCTGCACCACTGCCGCCCCGAGGCCTGGCCTCGGTGGCCTTGTGGGAAATCCGGCCCTGACTATGATGGTATGAGGGGCCATAATCATAATTTCCTTTTGATCTCTGAGACGGTGGTTGATTCCCCCCCACAGGTCTTTTAGGGTATCCCCCTCTCCCTGGTCCCGTCCCCCTTTGTGGTGACTGGTATGATACCCGTCTCCCTGTCCTATCAGCTTTGGAGTTATTATGTGACTTTTTAGATGTCTTCTGTGTTTGGTGTGTGATTGGTAGATGTTGTACTGCTAAAGGGGTGGCCCCTAAGGCTTCAGCCCCCTGGGTAATGGCCTCCATTCTGGAATCTGAGTGGACGGCTTGTTTAGCAGCCAATTTCTTCTGCCACTCAAAAACCATGCTCGCCTGATAGTCCTCATAATCCCTATTATATTTCTTGTGTTTTTTAATTTTTTGCTCCCTTTCCTCTTTGTCCAGTGTTTTAATTAGATTACTGGTCCTTTCCTTATATCCCTCATTATCCTTATAGGGGAGCAAATTGTCTTTAAGAGTCTTTATCTCCAGATCTAATCTGGCCAATTTACCCTTTTTCTTTGATATTAAGAATTGTAGGAAACTGATCCCGGCATCATTAAAGTACCGGAACCATTCCTCCAACTCTGATTCTTCTTTTTGTGGACATACCTCCCACCTCAAACTCCTGGGAACCATTTTCAATCCAATGTAAGTTTCTAAAAATGCGACATCCCATTGGGTATGGATTTCCGAGACCATTACATTTTTTAGTCTCATGAAAAGTCCCCCCAAATCATTATCACTGTCCTTATACGTTTCAAACACCCCTTCAATATTGACTGTTTTGGATGCTCTGTAATCAAATATGTCCATATTCGTGCAAGAAATTTTCGCTCAGGGAATCAAATTAATGTATAAAAAATTGTTGAGTAAAAAATAAATAAATAATGTGACTGTGAATACACATAAAGAGGGATTGCTGCTGTAAATTGGTATCTCAATATGCAAACTTCAAACTAGAAAAAATTACTGCGCTATCCCCAAAGAGTAATAAATGTGAAATAATTATTAATGAAAAAAATAGTATCATAATATAGCTGCAACTATAAATGTGAGACACATCCACTATATAAGCAAAAACCAAAAAGATAGCTGCGCTGGAATTAGTGAAATAAAATCAAACAATGAAATAATGTGATCACCTTATTAAACACAAAAATAAAAATAAAAACATCCATACAAAGTGAATTCGCAGTGAAACGACAGTTGAATAGTCCTCTTGAGAAAAGAAAAACTAAATCCTAAAACCAATAAACATAAGAAGTCCAATTGCAAAATTGCATAAAGTGAAAAAGTTCATTAGGATGAAGTGATCTTGGCAAAGGAGAAAGTAACAGACAACCAAACGGTGTATGACATGCGTCCTTATCACCCGGGAAAATGTGGTGACAGAAAGGTTCCTCCACCTATGAATAGACTGCCCCTTACCGACTCTTTTGATCTCTTATCAGCAGATCGTACGGGCGTATGGCTGTCTACCCCAGCCTCAGGTATAGGTTTATTTTTATTTTTGTGTTTAATAAGGTGATCACATTATTTCATTGTTTGATTTTATTTCACTAATTCCAGCGCAGCTATCTTTTTGGTTTTTTCTTATATAGTGGATGTGTCTCACATTTATAGTTGCAGCTATATTATGATACAATTTTTTTCATTAATAATTATTTCACATTTATTACTCTTTGGGGATAGCACAGTAATTTTTTCTAGTTTGAATTATTGTAGCAATGGTGTGGTGCCTGGACTGACTTCTCTGACGTCGGCAGAGAGCGGACTTCAGCCAGCTCTCTGCTGAAAACGGGTCACAGGAGTGCAAAACGAATTGCACTTCTGTGATCCATAGGAGAAGTACAGCAAAACAAGCTTTGGCTATACCTATCCTTTAAATGTCTTTTTGAGTATGCCTTTTCCTGAGCCTCAGGGGCATATTTACCACGAGGCATACATGGTGTTTGCCCTGGGTTGCAGTGCAACCCCCAGCCAGAAGGGACACATGTGGGTGTGAGCGGCATTCAGGGTAGCTCAGTGGTTCTCGTGTGGTTTTTCCTGCAGCTCAACCAGCTCCCCTGGGCTGGACAACTGTCACAACCAAGCTCAATCTCCCCTGAGGACGGGCGACTCCGCTGCGATCTTATCATCTACACTCCACTGGGTTACTCCCAACTCCCTCCATCTGACTGGCTGACTTTTCCGAGTTCTGAGAGAGGGGGAAGTGGGATCTGCTAGTGCTAGTTTCCTGTGAGCGGATCATGCCCGGCAGCTTCCGGTGGTTGAGCTACAGTATCTCACAAAAGAGAGGACACCCCTCACATTTTTGTAAATATTTTATTATATCTTTTCATGTGACAACATTGAAGAAATGACACTTTGCTACAATGTAAAGTAGTGAGTGTACAGCTTGTATAACAGTGTAAATTTGCTGTCCCCTCAAAATAACTCAACACACAGCCATTAATGTCTAAACCGCTGACAACAAAAGTGAGTACACCCCTAAGTGAAAATGTCCAAATTAGGCCCAATTAGCCATTTTCCCTCCCCGGTGTCATGTGACTTGTTAGTGTTACAAGGTCTCAGGTGTGAATGGGGAGCAGGCGTGTTAAATTTGGTGTTATCGCTCTCACACATACTGGTCACTGGAAGGTCAACATGGCACCTCATGGAAAAAAGAACTCTCTGAGGATCTGAAAAAAAGAATTGTTGCTCTACATAAAGATGGCCTAGGCTATAAGAAGATTGCCAAGACCCTGAAACGAAGCTGCATCACGGTGGCCAAGACCATACAGCTGTTTAACAAGACAAGTTCTACTCAGAACAGGCCTCGCCATGGTTGACCAATGAAGTTGAGTGCACATGCTCAGCGTCATATCCAGAGGTTGTCTTTGGGAAATAGACGTATGAGTGCTGCCATCATTGCGCAGAGGTTGAAGGGGTCAGCCTGTCAGTGCTCAGACCATACATGTGAGGGGTGTACTCACTTCTGTGAGATACCAGCTGTGCACTTTCTAGAGGTCCCAATCCTACTCCTTCATTCCTTCACCCCACTATCAATTGGAAAATCAGATGAATGTTCTTACAATGAAAAATTTCTAGCTAATTTTACTAATGTATAGGCATGTAAGCAGTTTCAGTTTAATGGCGCATCAGCTGGGAGGGTTAGAGTTAACCTACTTCTTGGATCTTTCTTTGCAGGCTTTCCTGGGTCGGAATCACTGGTCCTGTGCTGTACAAAATAGGGACAGGGGTCCGATTCGGGGGTGCGCATAATACGAGACATGTTGCTGTTGCTGGAGTCCGTCCATCCAGCTTACTGCCAAGTCTGGAGCACCTATGGATAAAGAGCCTACTACAGAGTACGGGACCACTGAGATTTGCAAACCACCCAAAGATACAGTACCATGACTGGAGATCTGCCATAATGGACTCTATCCTGTGCAGGTATGCTTGGGCAGCTACAAACCCCGAGTTAGGGATTAGGGGTGTTAGGAAAAGACTGTTTTTTGTTCTATATGCTGAGAGTTTTCAGTAAAGCTTTTTCAATTTTGTCTGTGACTGATCTAAAGTTACTAAAGAGGTGTAATGCAAGTAATCGGAAAGCATAGTACACAGTTGGGTCATTTGAGACACACTGGGGTATGAAGACAGTGGTACAAGAGTTAATACAATGTGAAGACACAAGTGGTTACCAAGAGTAATGGAGGTTTCACATGCAGCCTGTTGTAAGTGTGTACATGTGACAGGTGGGACAACCTATGGCATTAGGAGTTGTTGTCGTCACTCTCTCCATGAGCAGTCCATCTCTCATAGCAACAGGAGCAGATCAGCACCACAGAGGTTCTCAGCCTGTGCCAAGGTACAGAAGATAAAGGGTTAAGGAAGTCTATGAGAGCTTACTGCACAGCTGTGAACAGAGTCGACGATGATTCCCGGAGGTTGTAAACAGTGGAGGAGGCTGCAGCTGTCATCAGGGCATCAGCTGAAATCATAGGGCCCGTACAGCCTACCTGATGGGGCCCCCTTCAGCCCCACCCTCTACCCCGGCCCCTCCCTAGACTCCGCCTTGAAACAATAATCGCATGTAAAAATTAGACAGCCTGGTTGCACCCAAGTCGGTCTATTACTTGGGTACAATCCTCCTGCCCATAGATGGTACAAATCCTAGCCAATTCCTGTTAACCTGGGCAAGATTTCTAACCATCTATGGCCGGCTTAACTGACACTGACATCATTAGTGACACTAATATAGTGATAGTGCTAAAATACTGTATAGTGTACACTATATTAATGGCAATGGCTGGGTTAATATCAAGGGGCATGAAGGGGTTAACTGTGTGCCTAACAAGTGTCATGTGTGTAACATGTGCTGCTTTTACTAACAGATCTGGCTGTTATTTCTCCCTGCTTCGCAGGGAGAAGAAATGGCCAGATTGCTGATCTGTGTACGGAGCCCTGTGTTTGTAAACACAGGACTTTGTGCTGTGATTGGCTACAGCTGATCAGCATGTCTCGGCCATAAATCATTGGCCAGGACCTGCTGACAAAATCCTGCTGTAGCCAATGACAAAGTGGGTTAGCATTGGGCACACGCATGTGCATCTCTAACCTGGAACAGGCTGGATAACGTACATGTACAGTATTGGATCCAGCCTGTCCATGTCACCCTGTCGCAGAAAATGTACTGAGGGCGGGCGGCAAGCAGTTAAAGGGAAAACGTTATAGGTGCGTTCACATGAAAAGTCTGATCAGGTCTGCCTGTCCATTTTTCAGGCGGACCTGATCTGTCCCTCCATTCACTACTATACGATGGATCTAAACGGACTTGTGTCCATTTACACCCGCCTACCTCCAATCTGATCCGCTAAACACAACAGAAGGGGATCCGTTCCCCTCTGTTTAGCGGATTGGAGGACAGTTGGGTGTAAACAGACAGCTGGTTTGTTTACACCAGCCTCCCTTTAAGCACAGCGGGCTGTGTCCGTGTCTCTGCATAAGCTGAGTGGAGTCATGTCAGCAGTTATGTCATGTGACACACTGTGACAGAGAACCTCTGCTGACTGTGTGTTATAGATGGTGACACTATACCACACACTGTACATTAGTATATCTTTTACCCACCCCCAGGCATCTCTGTGCTGCAGCAGCCACAATGAATTTCAGCTTCCCCTCTCCTCCTGGACCCTGTCAGCTGCCTGCCACCTCCGCCCGCCTTACAGCCTCCCATTCTCCATCTCTCTCAGTCCGACTGAGTGGGGAGCTGAGTGAAGGTAGATCACTCCGCCAGGGAACGAAAATGGGCAGCGGCAGGCGGACGGGACTTTAAGCACGTAGAGCGGGTGTGAAATGCACTGCGCATGCACCCAAATATGAAAAAAATGTCCCTCCACTCTCACCAGCACACATCATCAGATAGGGGCCCAGGTAATAGCAATAATATCCACCTAAGTTAGAGGTAGCGGCAGAGAGGGGATATCATTTAAAAAGTCTGTTTTTTTTATTCTGCACTGACCGTCTGTGAGGCTGCCCGGGCCCCCCTGCAAAGCTGAGAACGCCGGGCCCGGTATAACAGGGCTGGTTGTACTGGCTTATCAATGGCCCTGGCTGTCATGCTTAGTAAGTAGCAGCTAGGTTGAAATTCCTAGGTTTGTTTTGCTTAGGGAGTTAGTCTGACTTAGGTAGGGAGCTAGGTAAAGTAGACATGTATTTTTAACAAAAATACCCTTGTTGGAGTAGCAACATATAACAATATGAGGACAGTAATCCTTCTCAAATACCAGAGGAAAATATATAACTATATAACTACTAATTAAGGGGAGTGGTTAATTTGTCACAGGTGCTTCAGGCCCTATATAACGTTCTGTAGAGCACATCTGAATTTGCCAGATTTTCTGTTTGGAAGCAGAAGAGTGGGAACTTTGAGTGGAGAGTGAAAACCAGTTTTTGATTGCAGTGTTTGCATTTTTTAGGTTCTTTTTTGGGGTCTTTCCTTGCAGCTTGCTCTGTCACTTTTTAAACAGACTTTTTTTTCTTTCCTTCCTTCAAACTACTAATTAAGGGGAATGGTTAATTGGTCACAGGTGCTTCAGGCCCTATATAACTTTCTGTAGAACTCATTTTGAGCCTGCTCATCTTTGTGCTTGCCATCTTTTTGCTTGCTGGAACTTAAGCCAAGTGTAACTGGATTAAGTGGTGAGTTAAAAACCAGAGTTGAAAACAAGAGGTTATAACAGGAGCCATCAAACCTGTCAGTGACATCTCAAAGTTCCTGTTAGTAATATCATTATTGTAACTGGGAAAATAGGGGTTAGCAAGATTTAAGGTTTTGTGCAGTGCACAGTGTGTATTATGGACTACCTGAGTATTGTGAGTACCGGTGTATTGCAGGGTAATTGAGTATTGTAAGTAACCTGTGTATTGTGAGTACCTGTGTATTGTGAGTGACCTGTGTATTGTGAGTACCTGGGTTTTGTGAGTAACTGTGTATTGTGAGTACCTGAGTATTGTGTGTGTATTGTGAGTACCTTAGTATTGTGTGTGTATTGTGAGTACTTGCGTATTGTGAGTATCTGAGTAGTGTGTGTGTGTGTATTGTTAGTACCTGGGTATTGTGAGTGCCTGAGTACCTGTGTATTGAGAGTATTGTTAGTGCACATGGACTGTGAGTACACAAGTGCTGTGAGTGCACGTGGGCTGTGAGTGCATGTGTTTTGCGCATTAGTGTCAGGAGTGCACATGGGCTGTGTGTGTACGTGGACTGTGAGTCACTTGGACAATGAGTGCACCTGGGCTGTGAGTGCACGTGTGTTGTGAGTACCTGTGTATAGTCTTGTTGAGAACCTGTGTATTGTTGAGGATTAGTGTCAGGAAGCTAGTTATTAATTAAGTAGTTAATTTGGACAGAATATAACCCCCAATCCCTATTAAATTAGTGGGTACAATGCCCAGCGGGTGTGGAGATGCGACTCGGTGTACATCTTGTGGCATGTATGCATTCCTTGATCATCTGATCGAGGGCGAATACTGCTGTGCAAAATATAAGCACATTGTTTCCCTGGAAGCCCAGGTTCTGAATCTAGGGAAGCAACTGTCAACACTGAGAAGTCCCTCCATACTAAAGGAGAGTTGGGATTGTACCAGGCAGGTGCTGGCAGGGGCCAGCACAGAGGCGGGTGGAGACAAAGCTGTGCAGGCACCAAAGCAGAGTAGATGGGTGACAGTCAGGAAGGATAGAGGGGAAAGAGTCAGGGGCTGGAACATCCCAATAGGAACGCCCCGTTGAGTGACATTGGTGAAACCAGTCAGGGACCAGCACTGCTGGAGTCGAGTGACTCCCCTAGCTGCCAGGGGAATAACTCCTCCAGTGAGGTCAGGAGTAAAGCCAAGGGGAAGGAAAGACAGATTCTGGTGGTAGAAGACTCAATTCTTGGAAGGACAGAGAGGGCAATCTGTCACGAAGACCTGAAGCGCCGAACTGTATATTGCATACCAGGCGCTCGGGTTCCGCACATCACAGATCTGGTGGAGAGATTACTGGGAGGGGCTGGGGAAGACCCGGCTGTCATGGTGCACGTTGGCACCAATGACAAAGTCAGAGGTAGATGGTGTGTCATAAAAAACAATTTTAGGGACTTAGGAGCTAAATTGAAAAGGACCTCCAAGGTAGTATTCTCAGAAATACTACCCGTACCTCGAGCCCCACCAGAAAGACAGAGGGAGATTGGGGAAGTAAACAAGTGGCTGAGGAGCTGGTGTAGAAAGATAGAGGGGTTTGGGTTCCTAGAGAACTGGGGTGACTTCTCAGTCGGTTACCAGCTCTATAGAAGGGATGTACTGCACCTAAATGGGGAAGGTGCAGATCTGCTGGGAGTGAAGATGGCCAAAAAGTTAGAGGGGCTTTTAAAATTGACGACAGAGGTAGAGTTGGTCAGCGTGGAATATATTCCAGAGGGTAGTATTTGGGCCATTACTGGTAGGTTGACTAAAGTACATAAACCCAAGGTAAGTATAGTAACAAGTCCTATTTGCAACCCCAGAGTACCCAATAAGGAGATAGTATGCGACCAGTCTAAATTACATGGCATGTTCACCAATGCCAGGAGTCTGGCGGACAAGATGGGAGAACTAGAACTACTGTTGTATGATAAGTATTTAGATTTTGTAGGAATTACAGAGCCTTGGTTTTACAGCTCTCATGATTGGCTGGCAACCAATAAAGGGCATTCCCTATATCGCAGGGATAAAGAGGGTAAAAAAGTGGGAGAATTATGCCTGTATATCAAAAATTCTGTGCAAGTGAATGTGATTGATGACATCACTAAGGGAGCAAGGGAGGAGGTGGAATCCTTATGGGTAGAGCTACAAAGAGGAAAGTAATACTGGGAGTATGCTATAGGCCCCCTAACCAGAGGGAGGAGGCGAAGGCGGACCTCCTATCACAATTTGGATTAGTGGCAAGAATGGGAAGTGTCACTATAATGGGGGATTTTAATTATACAGACTGAGTGGAAGGAACCGCACATTCATCTAAGGCTCACCAGTTCCTATATGTCTTGCAGGACAATTTCATGGGTCAGATGGTAAATGCAACTAGAAACAAAGCGTTACTAGACCTACTGATTACCAACAACACAGACCTGATCACGGATGTGGAAATACAGGGGAATTTAGGAAACAGCGATCACAGTTCAATTAGTTTTAGTATAAATCACACAAATAGGAAACATAAGGGGAATACAAAGACAATGAATTTCAAAAGAGCCAACTTCTCTAAACTATGATCCTTGCTAGAAGATAATAATGGGATAAAATCTTAGGAACAAAGAACACAGAGGAAAAATGGGTATGCTTTAAGAGCATATTAAATAAAGGCATTAGCCTGTGCATCCCAATGGGAAATAAATTTAAAAGAGCTAATAAAAGTCCTGGGTGGTTTAACTCCAACGTAAAAATGCATATAAAAGCGAAGGAGAAGGCCTTCAAAAAATACAAGGCTGAGGGATCATCATCAGCCTTCCAACTTTACAAAGAATGCAACAAGAAATCTATGGGTGATATCAGGGCGGCTAAGATAGAACACGAAAGGCACATAGCGGAGGAGAGTTAAAAAAAAATCCCAAGAAATTCTTTAGGTACATAAATAGTAAGAAAGGGAGGGGGGGCGTGGCTTGGCAATGGCGCTGTGAGGCTGCTTCTTTAGGGAGCTCCGTGCTTCGTTCGGGCCGGGAACCGGATTTAATACACCTACCGGATAAATAACTACATGTCCATGACGGACAGACCCCCGGGATCTCCCGCAACAAACAAAACCGCGGACATTGCAGCCTATTTCTTGCGGAATTCGGCCACTCCGTCACAGGCCCAGGAATCCAAGATGGCGCCGCCGCGCAGCAACAACAACGCTGGCACTGCTTCGCTCAAAAAGACGGGTAAAGGACCCCCCAATACCACACAAGGTAACGGGTCTCTTCCCAACAGACCGGACTCCCCGATACTATCCCCAGAAATCCCGGGGTTAGACAGTTGCTCATTCGCGCAAACTATACAATCTGCTCGCACACAGGGGCCAGTACTCCCTGAAGGCTGGAAAGAGCTGATCGCCCTTCTCCCCACCAAAAAGGATATCTATGACTCTGCAGCTACAATTGTGAATACCCTTTCTAAAGAAATCCATGACCTTAAGCAGAGGATTGATACAGTGGACTCCAGGGTATCTGAAGTGGAAACATCCACCTCCCTGCTTGAATCCAGAATGTCAGCAATGGAAAAGGTTCATGTCGATTATAAAAAGCGCTTGATCCTGATGCAACTATCCATAGACGATGGCGAAAATCGCAGCAGGAGGAACAACATTAGGGTACGCGGCCTACCTGAAGCCACATCAGGGAATGATCTCAGAGCCACGATAGTAGCCATATTTAACCGACTGCTGGACAAACCTCCTACAGCTGAGCTGGAATTAGACCGAGTGCACCGTGTACAGGGTCCTAGGGGAGGAGAGGAACCCGCACCGAGAGATGTATTGGCAAGAGTTCATTACTACACAATTAAGGAGGAAATTCTGCAAAGAGCATGGACTCGGGGTCCCGTGGACTTTGATGGGGCGTCTGTGCAATTATTCCCGGATTTATCGCGACTCACTCTACGCATGAGGGGCCAACTACGACCATTACTTGAAGCAATCAGATCAACAGGAGCTACATACCGATGGGGACACCCCTTCCACTTGATAGTACAGAAAGGGAACAACTCTTTTGTTCTGCGATGGCCCGACCAGCTTCCTGATCTGTTCGGATTTTTGGCAATCCCCGGTTTCTCAGTACCCAACTGGCTGGACTTTCCAATAACCTCCAGCAACCCACGTTCTGCATCTCCGAGACCCCAAAGACCCAGTAGACGACAATGGCGTTCCAGATCCAGAACCTCTCCGAGAGACAACCTCACCTCACCAGAGTCTTGATTGGACTAACCTTCCTGATCTCACAATATATCCACACGGTTCCGTGAGTGGGTTATAGTTAGTCTAAGGGGCTTATCTTGTATATATACCAAAGAGGGGCCCTGCCTCTAGACACAGGGAGGCAATTGCCTAAAGTAGTCACTTAGACCCAAATGACATAGGGTACTTCGCGCTGCCCCCCCCTTCCATCACTTACCGCTTCCAACGGAGACATTTTTTGTTCGTGTTTTTGTTCTGTTGCCCTCCGTTTGCAGTTTATTGCAGTTTTTTCCTCATTCTATGTTGAGGGGGCGGGGGAGTGGCGCTGAAGGAGCCCTAATTCACAAGACACGGAATGGTATATAGTCTAATGATGTACTGAGGTTTGATACTAGAACTTACTGTGATAGCTTTATTGCTGACGGGAAGCTAGTGTGCGTGTTTCTCTGTGTTCTAATATGTTGCAATACAGGGGGATACATACAGGCGACCTGAACGGTTCTGCAATACGGCAAATTGAGTTATTTTTGGAAAGTTTTATTATTATTTTGTATGTTTTATTATAAACGGTAGTAGTCCGGTATCTCTTAACATGCCGGTTCCCACCTGTCGACACGTCTCCCGCTGTATCACAGAGTCTAGCCTTCCACTCCCACTAATAGGTAGCGCATAAGTGCGCAAGGCTTAGTTTAGCAACAGGGGGATAACTCGTTTATCCCTCTTAGCATTGTTCTTTTCCACCTTCCTGCTCTGTTTCTATACCTGTTTCTTTATTTTCTAGTCCTCCCCCCCTCTTCTTCTCCCCCCCCCCTTTTTTTTCTCCACCCCCCTCTTCTCCACCCCCCCCCCTACTCCTCTCCTTTCTTCACCCCTTTCACTCCTGTCTGCAACCCCCCCCATTGCCCCCAGCTTTATACCTCACTGATCAGTGCCCTTTTTTCTTGTTTTTCCGGTATGGTATTGGTGAGCGACATGGCCCCCCTGGGAATCCCCCCGGGTTCACGTAAGCAAGGTGAGATAAAGTTTACCTCTCTCAATGTTAGAGGTCTGGCGACACCAGAAAAGCGCTCCAGACTCCTCTCTGACCTGAAAAAAACGCGCTCACAGGTGGCGTTTATTCAGGAAACACATTTCAAACAGTCGGCAGTTCCCAGACTTGGCAACAGGGATTTCCCCAATGTATATCATGCCCCTCCCCCCTGTCGAAATCCAAGGGGGTTAGCATACTAATAGCAAGATCTATACCGTGGACGCTGTTAGAAGAGAGAGCAGACCCTCTGGGGCGGTACCTACTTTTGAAAGGCAAGATTAGAAATTCCATAGTGACCCTGGTCAATGTCTATCTCCCTAATTCTGATCACTTGTCCTTCTTGCGAGCACTCACTCCCTTGATCCTGGAATTCCGGGAGGGTCTGTTTCTGATGGGCGGAGACTTTAACTTTGCCCCAGAGCCGCTCCTCGACGTTTCAAGAGGGGCATCCCACTTGTCTTTCAACTACCTGAAAAAGCTCAAACAGGAGCTAGCTAGCCTACAGTTGGTTGACCCCTGGAGGGTCATGCACCCGGAGGAGAGGGATTACACCTACTTCTCCGCGGTGCATGGAACTTACTCCAGGATAGACTTCTTCCAGATCCAGCATAAAGATCTCCCATGTGTCACTTCATCCCAAATTGACTACATATCACTGTCGGACCATGCTCCCACACATGTAACCATGTGCTGGGATACGGACATAAGATCCCCCCCCACATGGAAACTGAACGAGTCCCTCCTACAAATTCCGGAAGTACGTGCAGAGATGAGTAGGACATTAACCAACTATTTTTCAGAGAACACAGACCCATTGTTGTCTTCTATGACAATATGGGAGGCCCACAAATGTGTAGTAAGAGGGGAACTAATTAGGATCGGGGCTGCCAAAAAAAGGGAAAGAACCAAACAGATCGAACTCATGATATCCCAGGTGCGATCTCTCGAGCAGCTACACAAGAAGTCCATGGCCGAAGCACATCTCAAGGCTCTACTGAAGGCCAGGGGTGAACTGAAAGACCTTTTGTACCATAAAACCATACAGAATCTGGCTTGGGCGAAAAGAACCATGTTCGAATTTTCCAATAAGCCAGGAACCATGCTGGCCAGGCTTCTAGGGGCTCCGAGACAGCGCACCTATATTCCATCTATAATGAACCCACAAGGAGCAAAAGTCCATACCTCTAGGGGTATAGCCAGAGAATTTGTTGAGTATTATCAACAGCTTTATAATATACATAGGGAGGAACCCATGGGCTCTTTAGTGGAGAAAGAGAGACTAGCGGGTGAATACATCAGGTCCTCGGGCATGCCTACTTTGCCAGCTGAAATAAGTGACGCTCTTAAAGCGGATATTACCCAGGAAGAACTATTGCTAGCCCTGGCACAAACGAAACCCAGGAAGGCACCGGGGCCGGATGGCTTCACCCTGACCTATTACCAGACTTTTGAGCCCAACTTATCGTCACACTTTTTGAAAGCATACAACTCACTAAGGGGGAATAATACTAATACTAACATGGTAGACCCCCTACGGGCATTTATATCCCTGATCCCAAAAGAAGGGAAAGATCCCAACGTAGATTTGAAACTATTTTCCAAAATCCTCGCCAATAGAATCTTACCACATATCCCTCAGTTGGTTCACCTAGACCAGGCGGGGTTTGTGCCGCTGAGGGAGTCGAGAGACAACACCATCAGAGTGCTCAATCTAATCCATGAAGCGAGATCAGTCCAGAAGCCTTTTCTGCTCCTATCCACGGACGCAGAGAAGGCCTTCGACCGGGTGGCCTGGCATTTTATGCGGGCCACCCTAGAACATATTGGTATGGGCCCAAACATGAGAGGCTGGATGTCGTCTCTGTACTCGACTCCCTCGGCGGCGGTACGGGTCAACGAGTGGCGTTCGGATTTCTTCAATATTACAAATGGGACGAGACAGGGATGCCCCCTGTCCCCACTGATTTTCATCCTCACCCTTGAACCATTCATGTGTAGCATCCGTGGGAACCCTAATGTTACAGGCATTGTCAAGCCCTCGGGGCATCACAAAATCGCGGCTTTCGCCGATGATCTGATCTTCTTTGTCTCAAACCCATGTATCACTCTTCCCAACATCTTGTCTGCTCTTAGGGTGTATGGGGAATTATCAAATTTCAAAGTCAACTGTGCCAAGTCCGCGGTGTTAAACATCACAGTACCAGCTAAGGAAGCAGTAAACATGAGCAAATCCTTCCCCTTTAGGTGGGCGGAGAAATCTATCCGCTATCTTGGGGTCGACATCACCCCGGACTTGGCAACAGCAATTTTGTACCCCTACTCCAGAGACTAAAGACGGATCTCCAGTTGTGGCACAAGCTTACCCTAACCTGGTTCGGGCGTTGTAACGCCCTGAAAATGACAGCCCTTCCCCGGATTTTATATATACTTCAAACACTACCAATTCAGCTACCAACTACCTTCTTTAAACAAATTCAGTCTACCATTAGAGAATTTATCTGGTCTCACAAATCCCCCAGAACGAAACTACAATCACTGACTAAATCTAAGGACAAGGGGGGGGTGGGGCTCCCGGATATATTTCGGTATTACCAAGCGGTTCACTTAGCCAGGATTGCAGACTGGCACTGCAATGGGGACTCAAAACAATGGGTGGGGATGGAAATTGAAGATGCCTCTATTCCCTTACTCCCATCACCATGGCTCTTGTCCACTCCGCCCGCAGATATGAAATCTCACCCGCTGATAGGGGCCACCCTTCGAGTGGTGAGGAAAATATTCCGAGCTACGGACATATCACCGCTACCCTCCCCCATGACACCTATCATAGGTAACCCCGACTTTTCCCCCGGACTCACAAGTCGTAGATTGAGACAATTAAAGTTTAATGAGAAGCAGTCTCTAGGCGAGATCTGGCCCCAGGGTGAGTTCCCAACTGCCTCCGCACTTTCCAAACTCATAGATCCCCCATTGGACGGCCTCAGCACTCTCCAACTTAGGCACTACCTGAAGACCCTCCAGGAACTATCATATGTCCCTCGGAGCTACACTCCTCTAGAGTCACTCTGCCGATCTGGAGAACCTATTAGACACACACTGTCCTTCTTGTACAGTCTACTTTCAGGTCAGAGAGGGGACTCAACCCCAGAGTTCCTCCTGAAGTGGGAAAGAGATCTGGGGACCCAGTTCTCCACTAAGCAAAGAGAGAAGGTCTTGATCTTGGCACACAAATCCTCTATAGCGAGCCAATATCAAGAAGCGGGATATAAAATCTTGACCAGGTGGTACAGAGTCCCATATGTGTTAAACAAAATGAATCCGTCGCTGTCGGATAGGTGTTGGAGATGTGACAGGGAGGTGGGCAATCTGTTCCACATTTTTTGGTCGTGCCCGCTTCTGAGACCCTTTTGGGAGGAAGTAACCTCGACCATCCAAAGTCTGACCTCGGTCGATCTCAAAGACAACCCGGCCGCATGCCTCCTACACCTGACCACAAGACCGATTCAAAAATACAAGAAAACGCTGACTATGCAGCTTCTTAACGCTGCTAGAACCTGCATCCCGGCGCTCTGGCGGGATCCTCTACCTCCGACTAGGGCTCTGTGGTATTCAAAAGTGAACTGTATTCTACGCATGGAGGAATTGACGGCAACTTTGCAAAACAAAGAGGAACAATTTATGGATAAATGGAGACCCTGGAGATATTTTGTCGGTACAGACGCCTATCTACAGGACCTAGTCCAGACACAATCCTCACCCACCTGAGCGATGACCCTAGTAACGCAGATATCTATATACAACCTCCTAGTGTGTGACGGGTGGGATCGGGGGGGGGGCGGTGTCGCAGCCACTCCTATATAAATCACCCTATTTTGTCCTCCTTCCTCCCCTTTCACGCATCCCCCTCCCCTCCGCTTACTTTGCTTTTCTATCCGTTTTCTAATCTCTTCTTCTCTATATTTTTCTGTATCTTGATCCGCTCACTAAGCAGCCGTGGTGACGGCGAAAACGAATAAAATGGGAATAATATTATTTTAGGATGAGCAGGTAACACTCATATATATAGCAATAGACATATCTCTCTTTGAAGATTTAAATACTACCATAAATATCAAAACTGTTCATAAACCAATCTAGTGTTATGCAAGGAAGCCCGCTGTAGGCAACCTTAATAGGTTTTTATATTCTGAATAGAACAGACATACTTTTGGCTAGAACTTATCTAGGCTACTATATCTGTTTGATCAATAACTTGGATTTTGGTTTACAGTCAGATTTTATGTGATTCAAAATGTTTCAACATGGAATATGTAAGGCACTGTAACCCGGATTGTATTTCTATGCCTTCAGTGTATTTTGCAATAAAGGAATTTAAAAAAAAAAAAAAAGAAAGGGAGGTCAGATCATATTGGTCCCATAAAGGTCGATCAAGGAAATTTGGTTGCCAAGGATGGAGAGATGGCGAAGGTATTGAATTTATTCTTCTCCTCAGTCTTCACAAGGGAATCGGGGGGCTTTAGTAACCAAAACTGCAATGTTTATCCTCATGACATATCACAGGAAGCAACCTTATGGCTAACAGAGGACAGAATTAGAATTAGAATTGAAAACCGTAACATTATTAAGTCACCGGGACCAGATGGCTTGCAACCGAGGGTCCTTAAGGAATGCAGTCAAGTAATTGCCAGACCATTGTTCCTAATTTTTACAAACAGTCTACTGACTGGAATGGTACCAGCTGGTTGGAGAAAAGCCAATGTAGCAACAATATTTAAAAAAGGGCCAAGTTACATCCCTGGGAATTACAGACTAGTTAGCTTAACATCAATTGTATGCAAGCTCTTGGAGAGGATGATAAGGGACTATATACAAGATTTTAGTAATAACAATGGTATCATTAGCAGTAATCAACCTTCTATTAACCTTCTATGAGGAGATGAGCTGCCATCTAGATAAAAAAAGGCCCGCAGATATGGTGTATCTGGATTTTGGAAAAAGCATTTGACACAGTTCCCCATAAACGTTTACTGTACAAAGTAAGGTCCATTGGCATGGACCATAGGGTGAGTACATGGATTGAAAACTGGCTACAGGGGCGAGTTCAGAGGGTAGTGATAAATGGGGAGTACTCGAAATGGTCAGGGGTGGGTAGTGGGGTCTCCCAGAGTTCTGTCCTGGGACCAGTCCTATTTAATTTATTCATAAACTACCTGGAGGATGGGATAAACAGCTCATTCTCTGTATTTGCGGACGATACTAAGCTAAGCAGGGCAATAACTTCTCCGCAAAATGTGGAAACATTGCAAGAAGATCTGAACAATTTAATAGGGTGGGCAACTACATGGCAAATGAGGTTTAATGTAGAAAAATGTAAAATAATGCATTTGGGTGGCAAAAATATGAATTCAATCTACTCACTAGGGGGAGAACCTCTGGGGGAATCTAGGATGGAAAAGGACCTGGGGGTCCTAGTAGATGACAGGCTCAGCAATGGCATGCAATGCCAAGCTGCTGCAAGCAAAGCAAACAAAATATTGGCATGCATTAAATGGGGATTGGGGATTCACTCCAGGTATAAAACGATAATTCTCCCACTCTACAAGACTCTGGTCCGGCCGCACCTGGAGTATGCTGTCCGGTTCTGGGCACCAGTCCTTAGGAAGGATGTGCTGGAACTGGAGAGAGTCCAGAGATGGGCAACAAAACTAATAAAGGGACTGGAGGACTTATTCTCTCTGGAGAAGAGTTGCTTGAGAGGGGATATGATTTCAATGTACAAATAACGTACTGGTGACCCCACATAAGGGATAAAACTTTTCTGTGGAATTTAATAGGACATGCGGCCATTCACTAGAACTAGAAGAAAAGCTGTTTAACCTTAAACTGCATAGAGGGTTCTTTACTGTAAGAGCGGTTAGGATGTGGAATTCTCTTCCACAGGCAGTGGTTTCAGCAGGGAGCATTGATAATTTCAAAAAACTATTAGATAGGCACCTGAATAACCACAACATGCAGGGATATACAATGTAATACTGACATAAAAGAACACACATAGGTTGGACTTAAATATATAAAACTGGCCCTCAGAATTGCTGATAAAAAGCAACAAACAGACAATAAAAGCTGTACAGAATTCAAAAATTATGTGTAGTGCAATAAGTCCATAAATAAGTCCATGAGTATAAAACCAATAATAGCTGATGATGGATGATTTGCTAGTAGAGGAGATAATTTGTAGCACAGTCAGCAAAGGGCAGCTCTTCTCAGGAGTGAAGTCAGCTCGGAGTCATCCAGGGAAAAAAAGAGAGAGAAAGGAGTGCCTCTAAGTAAAACTGCTTTATTCCATATAATAAAAGGGAAAATAGCCACTTACATATTGGCAAAGAACAAAGCTCTCCACAAGTAGGTAACTGATAGTAGACTGCAGATGAAACGCAAGCTGGGGGGTGTCACTGATCCGTAGCTGCAATGAGGAGGAGGAACCGGGACGGGAACAGCCGATCATGCAGGGAAGGAGAGGACAGCTCGCAAAGCCAGCGTGTGACGTCAGCCGGGTGAAGGAGACACAACGCGTTTCAGAGCATGCGCAACGTCCGTGAGGCGCATGCGTGCTCCTTTCTCAAGTGTAGTGATAGGAGAAACATTTATGTATGTGCGCCGGCTGAAAAACAACAAGCAGCTGGCCAAAAGGGAGCTCTATATGTGGCATTATAGGAACAAGAAATGGCAGGATATGATTGTGACCCATATTTACAAAGGGATATAAACATATATTGATAGATAAAAAATGTATGGGCAATAGCAATTGAACATTAAAATTTGGAAATAAAAATAAAAATTGGAAGAAGAAAAAATGATAATGGAAATCCACTGACCTATCCTGAAATAAGGAATGGAAATAAAATAAATAAAAATAATGATAAAAATAGTATGAAAAAATATAAATTTGCCAATATGTAAGTGGCCATTTTTCATTTTATCATCTGGAATAAAGCAGTTTTACTTAGAGACGCTTCTCTCTCTCTTTTTTTACACACACTATGATAAAACACAGAAATTGTCTTTACTGCAATATTTCCGTGGAAATATAACAGACAGTAACAGTATATATTCAGGTAATCGACTGAAGAGCAATAACTGAGATTAAGAGCAATATAGCTCTATATTCAGACTGCTTTTAGGGGATTCCAAACCTGAGAATGTCCCCAAGAGCAGAGGCACACTTAAATGGCAAATAAATCACAATAATACACTTTATATTGGATTGGTTACCTCTACTCAAATTTGGCTCTATGAGTCCAGGCAAGAGGAGAGCAGAAAACTGACCCTCTTTATGTCAGACTTCTCTCTTCTGTCTCCTGAAAACCACAGGCCCAAGGACAACACTGTATATAATTCAGTATTTAATGGCTTAACTTCCCTGATAAACTGTCCTGCACACCCACTGCATATACAGAGCCCTGAGTATGTGTGTGCGGGCCCATATGGCATTAGTAGCTTCAGTCCTTTTGAAGAAAAATGAGGCTTTGTATCTTTAGCTAGCCACTCTCGTTGGTGCACTTAATCTCCTAAAAAGCAGGAAAAAAGAGAAAAGGGGGAGGGGCTTTGGATAAAACGCCCCAGGGACTTTTAAGCAGTGCTGTGTCTTGGCCTAGGCCAACAAGGCCCAGGCCTAGGGCCCCCCTTTCTGTCAGCCTAAGGGAGAAGAGAGAGCGGCTCTAATTGGTTTCCCTGCGCCGTCGCCCAGCTTCCTGACCACTGTTTTCCTCCCCATGATTGGCCACAGCAGAGGGCCAATCAGAAGACTCTGGGGGGCATCATGGGAAAAGTAGTCCCTGAAGAGTGGCGGCCCCTGTGTGTCCACAGACATGCTACAGCCCCCAGCATGCATGCACTCTGCTGAGGGGGGGTGTTAGAGGAGAAAAAGAGAGTACTGTGCTGGGGGAAGCCAAAGAGGGAGCCACGCTGTACCCGCACCACCAGAGAGCCACGCTGTACCCACACCACCAGAGAGCCATGCTGTACCCGCACCACCAAAGAGCCACGCTGTACCCACACCACCAAAGAGCCATGCTGTACCCGCACCACCAGAGAGCCACGCTGTACCCGCACCACCAGAGAGCCACGCTGTACCCGCACCACCAAAGAGCCACGCTGTACCCGCACCACCAGAGAGCCACGCTGTACCCGCACCACCAGAGAGCCACGCTGTACCCGCACCACCAGAGAGCCACGCTGTACCCGCACCACCAAAGAGCCACGCTGTACCCGCACCACCAGAGAGCCACGCTGTACCCGCACCACCAGAGAGCCACGCTGTACCCGCACCACCAGAGAGCCACGCTGTACCCGCACCACCAGAGAGCCACGCGGTTCCCGCACCACCAGAGAGCCATGCTGTTCCCGCACCACCAGAGAGCCACGCTGTTCCCACACCACCAGAGAGCCACGCTGTACCCGCACCACCAGAGGGGGAGAAAGATAAAGCCACTGCCAGGGTACAGACATGCTACACTACTGACCAGAGTCAGCCTGGGCAACCCAGAGTGAGCGAACGTCCAGCCGGAGGGATCACTGTTGCGGTTTCACCGGGTCTGGTAAGAGCCTGTTGGCCATTATTCATTACTGTTCCCAGGGACTGAGCCATTAGGAAGTGCCTAACCTGATATCCTCTAGGCCTTGTTGACCGCCATAATGAACTCCAACGCTGGGCCTCCAGTCAAAAAATTAAGGGGGATGACACAATTTTTACAGCTCCAGGTGACACCAAACCTAGTGACGCCACTGTCCCTGAGCCCACAACAAGTTCCGGCACTGAGCTTCAGTAACTGGCAGCCAGAGTGCGCTAGCGTGGGCACCCAGGACATCTGCCACCCGGAGTCCCACAAGCGGCGATCGGCTTTCCGTAGCAACCGCCACCTCTCTCCTCACTGTCAGCCACACACACTCCTCAGCTCCTCCTCCTTCTCAGCTCCAATGTTCTAGTGTACACAGCCAGGAGGAGAAGGAGCCACAGAGGAGGGACACGACTTCAGTGCAAGAGCCGCGCTTCTGCTCTGAGGTCTGTGTATAGTTTACAGTGGAGGGGGACACAGTAACCGGGAAGGGGGCAGATAACAAATGCACACATGGATAAGGGGAGGGGGGGTAAGGGGATATGTGCTGGGTGCTTTGGGAGGGGTCATGCTGCATGCCTCTCTGTCCTCTTCCCGCGGCGTCCCTCTGTCCTCCTCCAATGAAGATGACAGGGTGGATCTTTAAAAGAAAGGGGTGGGTCATATTTAAATTAGGGGTTGCACAAGCTCAGTCAGGCCTAGGGCAGCACAAAACCTAAATACACCACTGCTTTTAAGGTGCCTAAATTATGTAGTAGACGAAAAATAGAGAAACATGTATTATGTATCTATAAAAGTATATAATTTTTATTGAAAATTAACTCTAAAAACATGTGTCCCTATAAACAAGACACCATCATAAAAAGGTAGTACATATATCTTAATAATTGAACCCTTCATGGGCACACAATAAAAGAACCACTTAGTGCAATAACAATCTGCCACTCGACATGTTTCGCTCAGTACGAGCTTCTTCAGGAGTTTATGGCATGGATTGTAGTAAGCTCTAAACAATGAATAGAAAAAACATGTATGAGACATTATATTAAATCATTTAACAGTAAGGCTAGCCCACTAAGGTTAGCACTTTGCATATGTCGGTAAAATGACCTGGGTGGCAGCACCTCTCCCCTAGGTCTAATCTCTTGTCCTGCCTTGTGGAGTCTGAATCCCCTCAGATAAGCAAGATGGGGTCTTTAGCTCCTTTTCTCCCAGAGCATGCTGGTCTTTGTAGTTCCTGCCCTATGCAAGACTATGGGGCCATTTTAGATGAAGACTGCACATTCAAGGATCCTTTGCAACTGTTCCTGCTGCTGGTAAAGTCCTTCTCATTGGCTCCTTTAATTAGCTTCCTCTGATTAGCTCCTGTATTGGCTTCTCTCTTCCTGCCAATAGGAGCAAGGGGAAGGGCACAAAGAGTGGCCAATGCCTGTGCGAGCGCCACTTGCTCTGCCTGAAGTCAGTGTCAGTGGAAAGAAGAAATCCCTCGCAGACATGACAGGCACACTCTCCCTCTCTCAGGCTGTGTGATTCCCACGGTGGACAGCTTGGTAAGGCGTGGGAGAAAGCGGGGCACCCACTACACATTCCCCCCACCAAAGAACCTTTGGTCCCCAAAGGAAGTAACCTTGACCTGGTACATTCTTTTAAATACATGAGGAGAAAAAAAACAGGTTAATGTACACAGGAAAACAAACAACTTGCACTATTATAAGGACCTGGCGGAGGAACCTCCTTTCCTAGGAAGGAAGGTTGTCCTGCCTACAGGACTCCTTAATTGGAATGGCCCAGCTAGTTTTGGCAGGGGGTAAGTTAAGGTTGCCCTTCACCAAATCTGTGGTGAGAAAGTCAGGCATGGAAGAAAGCGGGGCACCCACTACAATTGCTTGTAAGCATCCCCCATGGCTAGTGGAGCACAGGCAGCAGAGATAATATGGAGATCTGCTGCTGCACAGAAAGCTTCCAGCCCACATCTTATAGGCCATGTGCCCTCTTCCGTATAGGTTCCTCCTTTTAGGAAGTCAGATACATCACTCTGGTACAGGTTTTCTGGGGCAGGAAAAAAAATTATGTCTTTCGAAAACTTGCCAGTGGTTGCTCAGCAACAGGTATCCCAGTTAAAACTTGCAGGATTGTAACTTTTTTCAGCTCCCCCTACCACTCATCCAACCAAAACATATGAATTAGTTTTGAGTAGATTTACTGCTAATGCACTGTAGAATATCATTTCTGTTTCTTCTGACAGGTACAGTCAATATAAATCAGCACACCAGGGCATTCTAATTTGTATTGTTGAGATCTGCTATCTAGTGATCTGCCCCTGGTATAAGATCAAGGCGGGAAGTGATTTACAAGATGTCACCATCTTTATCCATAAACAATATTGTGGGCACCACTAAGCCATGCTCACTTCAGCAATTAATATATTGGCCATCAGAAAACATATGTGTTTAGAAATAAAATATAAATGTTTCATAGCTTGCAATGACAGCAGAACCCAATAATCCAAGTAACTTGATATACAACTTGATGTAAGATCAATGCCACTGAGTTACCCATGCAAAAATACAAATTGAAATAACCCCAAGACATGCAGTGTAGTGCAATGAGAATGGACTTCAACACAACATAATGTTTAAAGAAGATAGTTACATCTGTGTGATTCAAATCTATGTTTGTCCTCTTTTCCTCTGGACATTTTGGGATTGTTGTATATTGTTGCTTTATCTTTTTTTCCTTTGTCCTCCTATTTTAATATAGTTCTTTATTTTAGCTGAACATAGCCATCAGAAAAATATGTGTAGGGGTGCCCTCATAGGGGCTGCTAGTAATTGTGGGCCATCTCCCGCCCTGTACAGCCAGGCACATGAATTTCCAGACACACTTCAGCTAAGAAACAATCCTTGTACTTTGTTTTGCTTTATTAGGGGAATAGAACTTGGATGGGGATGGGGTGAATGTGGGATGCCCACTCGATTGAACATAGGAAATGTAGGGACTGAGCTACAGTATATACAACTCTGGTATATACAACCTCTTCTCTTCACCTCCAGCACTTATACTTGCTTGCAGACTATCACTCCCGAGACCAGCTAGCACTGCATTTGGGGCTTAACACTGGCTCAGCCAGGCCCATGCAAATGCCCTTTGCAGGCAGGAAACGCGGGCCCCTATGGTGTAGCAAAAATGGTAGTAGTTCTTAGTGCTAGCTGTCCCACATGTGGCTACTGCTCCCAATACCACCTCCTCTGGCCCTGCCAACCCTCCTGGCTGCAGCTGCCTCTTTCCACTGCCAGTGCCACCACATTCCTCTTTACTGGCTCTGCACCCATCCCAGACTGCTCCATCCAAGTCCTCTCTGGCGTGCCTCCGATTCCTCCTGACTGTGTATCACTCACCAGCCCTCTTGGATGTTCCTTGTTCCTCCTGGAGACTTGCCTGGCAGTGTTCTCCCGCTGTCCTCCTTGCTCCCGTGCCTCCTATCCAGGACACCTTAGTGGTTTTAGGAAGGTCCCATCCGCACCCGAGCCAAGGCCCAAGGTCACATCCCCCCCCAGACTGGGGAGCTCCCTCAAAGGCCATGACACCCTAACACTCCATCTCCAGCTTCCATCCGAACAACTCCTCCCCTGCTGTGCTGACCCTGAGTGGACCTGCCCCCTGCCAATCCAAGTTAGGGATTGGTCAGGGCCGTCAGAATACTCCAGGTAGCTCCACCTTACCTCCCATTCTTCTAGAAGCCAACAGAACATTTGAGAAGTAGGGGAGAGGTCTCTGTGATGCTGCCTGTGAGTTATCCAGCTCTCCCTGGATTTCTGCCCAACCCAGGACAAAACATAGACAGGCCCGACTGCCAGTCAAGCCTGCATAAATTTGCCCCTACTAGAAAAAAAACTATTTACACTTCTAGAACTAGAGGGTGCTACATATGATTCTGCATTACAACGTGTCATAATACAGTATGTCTGCTTCACAAACCATTCCCAGTTCTATGAACTGCCGCTCAAGGACAGAATTAGCAATTTGTTTAGCTAAGAAATCCCTTCACCCTTCTCCCATAGTCCAGTTTTAACCACCATGAGTGAGCAGTGTGCAACATAGTCTGGCTAGTCAGTGCTGTTTCCATTATCTGCCCCGTATTTTGTGCAAATTGTGTTCCCTATAACCAGTGGCGTAGCGTGGGGGGTGCAGGGGGTGCCGTGGCCCCGGGCGCGATATTTAGGGGGGCGCCAGTATGTGTCACTGGCTGCCTCCTCCTAATTTCTAATTTTGTGTCCCCGGGCTCCGGCCGCCATGTTAAGTGTCCGGCGCCCTGTGATTGGGTGTATGGGGGTCATGTGAGGCGTCCCGCTTCCGCACATGACCCCCATACGACCAATCACAGGGCGCTGGATACTGAACATGGCAGCAAACAGAGCGCAGGGGAGAGAAGAAAGTGAGCCGCCGCTGTCTTCTCCTCCTCCTCCGGATCGATGCAGCCAGGATAAGAAGGTGAGTGAGAGTCATGTTACTGGGAGGGGGAGGGAGGGGGGCGAGAGAGAGAGACTGTAGGCAGGACAATGTAGTGTAGTATAGTATGGAGGTCAGTGTAGTGTCACTATGGGGGGCAGTGTAGTGGACAGTATAGTGGTCAGTATAGTGGTTAGTGTAGTATAGTATAGTGGTTAGTGTAGTATAGTATAGTATAGTGGTTAGTGTAGTATAGTATAGTGGTTAGTGTAGTATAATATAGTATAGTGGTTAGTGTAGTATAGTATAGTGGTTAGCATAGTGGTCAGTATAGTGTAGTTTAGTATGGAGGTCAGTGTAGTGGAGGGTGTAGTATGGTGGTCAGTATAGTGTAGTATAGTGGACAGTGTAGTATAGTGGACAGTGTAGTATAGTGGTCAGTGTAGTATAGTGGTCAGTGTAGTATAGTGGACAGTGTAGTATGGTGGTCAGTATAGTGTAGTATAGTGGACAGTATAGTGTAGTGGACAGTGTAGTATGGTGGACAGTGTAGTATGGTGGTCAGTGTAGTATAGTGGTCAGTGTAGTATAGTGGACAGTGTAGTATAGTGGACAGTGTAGTATAGTGGACAGTGTAGTATGGTGGTCAGTATAGTGTAGTATAGTGGACAGTATAGTGTAGTGGACAGTGTAGTATAGTGGTCAGTGTAGTATAGTGGTCAGTGTAGTATAGTGGTCAGTGTAGAATAGTGGTCAGTGTAGTATAGTGGACAGTGTAGTATAGTGGTCAGTGTAGTATAGTGGACAGTGTAGTATAGTGGACAGTGTAGTATGGTGGTCAGTATAGTGTAGTATAGTGGACAGTATAGTGTAGTGGACAGTGTAGTATGGTGGTCAGTGTAGTGTAGTATAGTGGTCAGTGTAGTGTAGTATAGTGGTCAGTGTAGTGGTTAGTGTAGTGGTCAGTGTAGTGGTTAGTGTAGTGTAGTATAGTGGTCAGTGTAGTGGTTAGTGTAGTGGTCAGTGTAGTATGGTGGTCAGTATAGTGTAGTATAGTGGACAGTGTAGTATGGTGGTCAGTATAGTGTAGTATAGTGGACAGTGTAGTGGTTAGTGTAGTGGACAGTGTAGTATGGTGGTCAGTGTAGTATAGTGGTCAGTGTAGTATAGTGGTCAGTGTAGTGTAGTATGGTGGACAGTGTAGTATGGTGAACAGTGTAGTATAGTGGACAGTGTAGTATGGTGGTCAGTGTAGTATAGTGGACAGTGTAGTATGGTGGTCAGTGTAGTATAGTGGACAGGGTAGTATGGTGGTCAGTGTAGTGTAGTATAGTGGTCAGTGTAGTGGACAGTGTATTATAGTGGACAGTGTAGTATGGTGGACAGTGTAGTATGGTGGACAGTGTAGTATGGTGGTCAGTGTAGTATGGTGGTCAGTGTAGTATGGTGGACAGTGTAGTATGGTGGACAGTGTAGTATGGTGGTCAGTGTAGTATAGTGGTCAGTGTAGTGGTCAGTGTAGTATAGTGGTCAGTGTAGTATGGTGGTCAGTGTAGTATGGTGGTCAGTGTAGTATGGTGGTCAGTGTAGTATAGTGGTCAGTGTAGTGTAGTATAGTGGTCAGTGTAGTATGGTGGACAGTGTAGTATAGTGGACAGTGTAGTATGGTGGTCAGTGTAGTATAGTGGACAGTGTAGTATGGTGGTCAGTGTAGTGTAGTATAGTGGTCAGTGTGGTGGTTAGTGTAGTGGACAGTGTAGTATAGTGGACAGTGTAGTATGGTGGTCAGTGTAGTATAGTGGTCAGTGTAGTATGGTGGACAGTGTAGTATAGTGGTCAGTGTAATATGGTGGTCAGTGTAGTATGGTGGACAGTGTAGTATGGTGGTCAGTGTAGTATGGTGGACAGTGTAGTATGGTGGACAGTGTAGTATGGTGGTCAGTGTAGTATGGTGGACAGTGTAGTATGGTGGACAGTGTAGTATGGTGGTCAGTGTAGTATAGTGGTCAGTGTAGTGGTTGGTGTAGTGGTCAGTGTGGTGTAGTGGTCTGTGTAGTGTAGTATAGTGGTCAGTGTAGTGGTTAGTGTATTAGACAGTGTAGTATGGTGGTCAGTGTAGTATGTTGGTCAGTGTAGTATAGTGGTCAGTGTAGTATGGTGGTCAGTGTAGTATGGTGGACAGTGTAGTATGGTGGACAGTGTAGTATGGTGGACAGTGTAGTATGGTGGTCAGTGTAGTATAGTGGACAGTGTAGTATGGTGGTCAGTATAGTGTAGTATAGTGGACAGTGTAGTGGTTAGTGTAGTGGACAGTGTAGTATGGTGGTCAGTGTAGTATGGTGGTCAGTGTAGTATGGTGGACAGTGTAGTATGGTGGTCAGTATAGTGTAGTATAGTGGACAGTGTAGTATAGTGGTCAGTGTAGTATGGTGGTCAGTATAGTGTAGTATAGTGGACAGTGTAGTATGGTGGTCAGTATAGTGTAGTGGTCAGTGTAGTGTAGTGTAGTGGTCAGTGTAGTGTAGTGATCAGTGTAGTGTAGTGTAGTGGTCAGTGTAGTGTAGTGGTCAGTGTAGTATGGTGGACAGTGTAGTATGGAGAATAGTGTAGTATGGTGGTCAGTGTAGTATGGTGGTCAGTATAGTGTAGTATAGTGGTTAGCATAGTGGTCAGTATAGTGTAGTTTAGTATGGAGGTCAGTGTAGTGGAGAGTGTAGTATGGTGGTCAGTATAGTGTAGTATAGTGGACAGTGTAGTATAGTGGTCAGTGTAGTATAGTGGTCAGTGTAGTATAGTGGACAGTGTAGTATAGTGGACAGTGTAGTATGGTGGTCAGTATAGTGTAGTATAGTGGACAGTATAGTGTAGTGGACAGTGTAGTATGGTGGACAGTGTAGTATGGTGGTCAGTGTAGTATAGTGGACAGTGTAGTATAGTGGACAGTGTAGTATGGTGGTCAGTATAGTGTAGTATAGTGGACAGTATAGTGTAGTGGACAGTGTAGTATAGTGGTCAGTGTAGTATAGTGGACAGTGTAGTATAGTGGACAGTGTAGTATGGTGGTCAGTATAGTGTAGTATAGTGGACAGTATAGTGTAGTGGACAGTGTAGTATGGTGGACAGTGTAGTAAGGTGGTCAGTGTAGTGTAGTATAGTGGTCAGTGTAGTGTAGTATAGTGGTCAGTGTAGTGCTTAGTGTAGTGGTCAGTGTAGTGCTTAGTGTAGTGTAGTATAGTGGTCAGTGTAGTGGTTAGTGTAGTGGTCAGTGTAGTGTGGTGGTCAGTATAGTGTAGTATAGTGGACAGTGTAGTATGGTGGTCAGTATAGTGTAGTATAGTGGACAGTGTAGTGGTTAGTGTAGTGGACAGTGTAGTATGGTGGTCAGTGTAGTATAGTGGTCAGTGTAGTATAGTGGTCAGTGTAGTGTAGTATGGTGGACAGTGTAGTATGGTGGACAGTGTAGTATAGTGGACAGTGTAGTATGGTGGTCAGTGTAGTATAGTGGACAGTGTAGTATGGTGGTCAGTGTAGTGTAGTATAGTGGTCAGTGTAGTGGACAGTGTAGTATAGTGGACAGTGTAGTATGGTGGACAGTGTAGTATGGTGGACAGTGTAGTATGGTGGTCAGTGTAGTATGGTGGTCAGTGTAGTATGGTGGACAGTGTAGTATGGTGGATAGTGTAGTATGGTGGACAGTGTAGTATGGTGGTCAGTGTAGTATAGTGGTCAGTGTAGTGGTCATTGTAGTATGGTGGTCAGTGTAGTATGGTGGTCAGTGTAGTATAGTGGTCAGTGTAGTATGGTGGTCAGTGTAGTATGGTGGTCAGTGTAGTATAGTGGTCAGTGTAGTATAGTGGTCAGTGTAGTGTAGTATAGTGGTCAGTGTAGTATGGTGGACAGTGTAGTATGGTGGTTAGTGTAGTATAGTGGTCAGTGTAGTATGGTGGACAGTGTAGTATGGTGGTCAGTGTAGTATGGTGGTCAGTGTAGTATGGTGGACAGTGTAGTATGGTGGTCAGTGTAGTATGGTGGACAGTGTAGTATGGTGGACAGTGTAGTATGGTGGTCAGTGTAGTATAGTGGTCAGTGTAGTGGTTAGTGTAGTGGTCAGTGTGGTGTAGTGGTCAGTGTAGTGTAGTATAGTGGTCAGTGTAGTGGTTAGTGTAGTGGACAGTGTAGTATGGTGGTCAGTGTAGTATGGTGGTCAGTGTAGTATAGTGGTCAGTGTAGTATGGTGGTCAGTGTAGTATGGTGGACAGTGTAGTATGGTGGACAGTGTAGTATGGTGGACAGTGTAGTATGGTGGTCAGTGTAGTATGGTGGTCAGTGTAGTATAGTGGACGGTGTAGTATGGTGGTGAGTATAGTGTAGTATAGTGGACAGTGTAGTGGTTAGTGTAGTGGACAGTGTAGTATGATGGTCAGTGTAGTATGGCGGTCAGTGTAGTATGGTGGACAGTGTAGTATGGTGGTCAGTATAGTGTAGTATAGTGGACAGTGTAGTATAGTGGTCAGTGTAGTATGGTGGTCAGTATAGTGTAGTATAGTGGACAGTGTAGTATGGTGGTCAGTATAGTGTAGTGGTCAGTGTAGTGTAGTGTAGTGGTCAGTGTAGTGTAGTGGTCAGTGTAGTGTAGTGTAGTGGTCAGTGTAGTATGGTGGACAGTGTAGTATGGAGGATAGTGTAGTATGGTGGTCAGTGTAGCATGGTGGTCAGTATAGTGTAGTATGGTGGACAGTGTAGTAAGGTGGACAGTGTAGTATGGTGGACAGTGTAGTATGGTGGTCAGTGTAGTATGGTGGACAGTGTAGTATGGTGGACAGTGTAGTATGGTGGTCAGTGTAGTATAGTGGCCAGTGTAGTGGTCAGTGTAGTATAGTGGTCAGTGTAGTATGGTGGTCAGTGTAGTATAGTGGTCAGTGTAGTATAGTGGTCAGTGTAGTGTAGTATAGTGGTCAGTGTAGTATGGTGGACAGTGTAGTATAGTGGACAGTGTAGTATGGTGGTCAGTGTAGTATAGTGGACAGTGTAGTATGGTGGTCAGTGTAGTGTAGTATAGTGGTCAGTGTGGTGGTTAGTGTAGTGGACAGTGTAGTATAGTGGACAGTGTAGTATGGTGGTCAGTGTAGTATAGTGGTCAGTGTAGTATGGTGGACAGTGTAGTATGGTGGTCAGTGTAATATGGTGGTCAGTGTAGTATGGTGGACAGTGTAGTATGGTGGTCAGTGTAGTATGGTGGACAGTGTAGTATGGTGGACAGTGTAGTATGGTGGACAGTGTAGTATGGTGTCAGTGTAGTATGGTGGACAGTGTAGTATGGTGGACAGTGTAGTATGGTGGTCAGTGTAGTATAGTGGTCAGTGTAGTGGTTGGTGTAGTGGTCAGTGTGGTGTAGTGGTCAGTGTAGTGTAGTATAGTGGTCAGTGTAGTGGTTAGTATAGTAGACAGTGTAGTATGGTGGTCAGTGTAGTTTGTTGGTCAGTGTAGTATAGTGGTCAGTGTAGTATGGTGGTCAGTGTAGTATGGTGGACAGTGTAGTATGGTGGACAGTGTAGTATGGTGGACAGTGTAGTATGGTGGTCAGTGTAGTATAGTGGACAAAGTAGTATGGTGGTCAGTATAGTGTAGTATAGTGGACAGTGTAGTGGTTAGTGTAGTGGACAGTGTAGTATGGTGGTCAGTGTAGTATGGTGGTCAGTGTAGTATGGTGGACAGTGTAGTATGGTGGTCAGTATAGTGTAGTATAGTGGACAGTGTAGTATAGTGGTCAGTGTAGTATGGTGGTCAGTATAGTGTAGTATAGTGGACAGTGTAGTATGGTGGTCAGTATAGTGTAGTGGTCAGTGTAGTGTAGTGTAGTGGTCAGTGTAGTGTAGTGATCAGTGTAGTGTAGTGTAGTGGTCAGTGTAGTGTAGTGGTCAGTGTAGTATGGTGGACAGTGTAGTATGGAGGATAGTGTAGTATGGTGGTCAGTGTAGTATGGTGGTCAGTATAGTGTAGTATAGTGGTTAGCATAGTGGTCAGTATAGTGTAGTTTAGTATGGAGGTCAGTGTAGTGGAGAGTGTAGTATGGTGGTCAGTATAGTGTAGTATAGTGGACAGTGTAGTATAGTGGACAGTGTAGTATGGTGGTCAGTATAGTGTAGTATAGTGGACAGTATAGTGTAGTGGACAGTGTAGTATGGTGGTCAGTGTAGTATAGTGGTCAGTGTAGTATAGTGGACAGTTTAGTATAGTGGACAGTGTAGTATGGTGGTCAGTATAGTGTAGTATAGTGGACAGTATAGTGTAGTGGACAGTGTAGTATAGTGGTCAGTGTAGTATAGTGGTCAGTGTAGTATAGTGGTCAGTGTAGAATAGTGGTCAGTGTAGTATAGTGGACAGTGTAGTATAGTGGTCAGTGTAGTATAGTGGACAGTGTAGTATAGTGGACAGTGTAGTATGGTGGTCAGTATAGTGTAGTATAGTGGACAGTATAGTGTAGTGGACAGTGTAGTATGGTGGACAGTGTAGTATGGTGGTCAGTGTAGTGTAGTATAGTGGTCAGTGTAGTGTAGTATAGTGGTCAGTGTAGTGGTTAGTGTAGTGGTCAGTGTAGTGGTTAGTGTAGTGTAGTATAGTGGTCAGTGTAGTGGTTAGTGTAGTGGTCAGTGTAGTATGGTGGTCAGTATAGTGTAGTATAGTGGACAGTGTAGTATGGTGGTCAGTATAGTGTAGTATAGTGGACAGTGTAGTGGTTAGTGTAGTGGACAGTGTAGTATGGTGGTCAGTGTAGTATAGTGGTCAGTGTAGTATAGTGGTCAGTGTAGTGTAGTATGGTGGACAGTGTAGTATGGTGGACAGTGTAGTATAGTGGACAGTGTAGTATGGTGGTCAGTGTAGTATAGTGGACAGTGTAGTATGGTGGTCAGTGTAGTATAGTGGGCAGGGTAGTATGGTGGTCAGTGTAGTGTAGTATAGTGGTCAGTGTAGTGGACAGTGTATTATAATGGACAGTGCAGTATGGTGGACAGTGTAGTATGGTGGTCAGTGTAGTATGGTGGTCAGTGTAGTATGGTGGACAGTGTAGTATGGTGGACAGTGTAGTATGGTGGTCAGTGTAGTATAGTGGTCAGTGTAGTGGTCAGTGTAGTATAGTGGTCAGTGTAGTATGGTGGTCAGTGTAGTATGGTGGTCAGTGTAGTATGGTGGTCAGTGTAGTATAGTGGTCAGTGTAGTGTAGTATAGTGGTCAGTGTAGTATGGTGGACAGTGTAGTATAGTGGACAGTGTAGTATGGTGGTCAGTGTAGTATAGTGGACAGTGTAGTATGGTGGTCAGTGTAGTGTAGTATAGTGGTCAGTGTGGTGGTTAGTGTAGTGGACAGTGTAGTATAGTGGACAGTGTAGTATGGTGGTCAGTGTAGTATAGTGGTCAGTGTAGTATGGTGGACAGTGTAGTATGGTGGTCAGTGTAATATGGTGGTCAGTGTAGTATGGTGGACAGTGTAGTATGGTGGTCAGTGTAGTATGGTGGACAGTGTAGTATGGTGGACAGTGTAGCATGGTGGACAGTGTAGTATGGTGGTAAGTGTAGTATGGTGGACAGTGTAGTATGGTGGACAGTGTAGTATGGTGGTCAGTGTAGTATAGTGGTCAGTGTAGTGGTTGGTGTAGTGGTCAGTGTGGTGTAGTGGTCAGTGTAGTGTAGTATAGTGGTCAGTGTAGTGGTTAGTGTAGTAGACAGTGTAGTATGGTGGTCAGTGTAGTATGTTGTTCAGTGTAGTATAGTGGTCAGTGTAGTATGGTGGTCAGTGTAGTATGGTGGACAGTGTAGTATGGTGGACAGTGTAGTATGGTGGACAGTGTAGTATGGTGGACAGTGTAGTATGGTGGTCAGTGTAGTATAGTGGACAGTGTAGTATGGTGGTCAGTATAGTGTAGTATAGTGGACAGTGTAGTGGTTAGTGTAGTGGACAGTGTAGTATGGTGGTCAGTGTAGTATGGTGGTCAGTGTAGTATGGTGGACAGTGTAGTATGGTGGTCAGTATAGTGTAGTATAGTGGACAGTGTAGTATAGTGGTCAGTGTAGTATGGTGGTCAGTATAGTGTAGTATAGTGGACAGTGTAGTATGGTGGTCAGTATAGTGTAGTGGTCAGTGTAGTGTAGTGTAGTGGTCAGTGTAGTGTAGTGATCAGTGTAGTGTAGTGTAGTGGTCAGTGTAGTGTAGTGGTCAGTGTAGTATGGTGGACAGTGTAGTATGGAGAATAGTGTAGTATGGTGGTCAGTGTAGTATGGTGGTCAGTATAGTGTAGTATAGTGGTTAGCATAGTGGTCAGTATAGTGTAGTTTAGTATGGAGGTCAGTGTAGTGGAGAGTGTAGTATGGTGGTCAGTATAGTGTAGTATAGTGGACAGTGTAGTATAGTGGTCAGTGTAGTATAGTGGTCAGTGTAGTATAGTGGACAGTGTAGTATAGTGGACAGTGTAGTATGGTGGTCAGTATAGTGTAGTATAGTGGACAGTATAGTGTAGTGGACAGTGTAGTATGGTGGACAGTGTAGTATGCTGGTCAGTGTAGTATAGTGGACAGTGTAGTATAGTGGACAGTGTAGTATGGTGGTCAGTATAGTGTAGTATAGTGGACAGTATAGTGTAGTGGACAGTGTAGTATAGTGGTCAGTGTAGTATAGTGGACAGTGTAGTATAGTGGACAGTGTAGTATGGTGGTCAGTATAGTGTAGTATAGTGGACAGTATAGTGTAGTGGACAGTGTAGTATGGTGGACAGTGTAGTATGGTGGTCAGTGTAGTGTAGTATAGTGGTCAGTGTAGTGTAGTATAGTGGTCAGTGTAGTGCTTAGTGTAGTGGTCAGTGTAGTGCTTAGTGTAGTGTAGTATAGTGGTCAGTGTAGTGGTTAGTGTAGTGGTCAGTGTAGTGTGGTGGTCAGTATAGTGTAGTATAGTGGACAGTGTAGTATGGTGGTCAGTATAGTGTAGTATAGTGGACAGTGTAGTGGTTAGTGTAGTGGACAGTGTAGTATGGTGGTCAGTGTAGTATAGTGGTCAGTGTAGTATAGTGGTCAGTGTAGTGTAGTTTGGTGGACAGTGTAGTATGGTGGACAGTGTAGTATAGTGGACAGTGTAGTATGGTGGTCAGTGTAGTATAGTGGACAGTGTAGTATGGTGGTCAGTGTAGTGTAGTATAGTGGTCAGTGTAGTGGACAGTGTAGTATAGTGGACAGTGTAGTATGGTGGACAGTGTAGTATGGTGGACAGTGTAGTATGGTGGTCAGTGTAGTATGGTGGTCAGTGTAGTATGGTGGACAGTGTAGTATGGTGGACAGTGTAGTATGGTGGACAGTGTAGTATGGTGGTCAGTGTAGTATAGTGGTCAGTGTAGTGGTCATTGTAGTATGGTGGTCAGTGTAGTATGGTGGTCAGTGTAGTATAGTGGTCAGTGTAGTATGGTGGTCAGTGTAGTATGGTGGTCAGTGTAGTATAGTGGTCAGTGTAGTATAGTGGTCAGTGTAGTGGTTAGTGTAGTGGTCAGTGTGGTGTAGTGGTCAGTGTAGTGTAGTAAAGTGGTCAGTGTAGTGGTTAGTGTAGTGGACAGTGTAGTATGGTGGTCAGTGTAGTATGGTGGTCAGTGTAGTATAGTGGTCAGTGTAGTATGGTGGTCAGTGTAGTTTTGTGGACAGTGTAGTATGGTGGACAGTGTAGTATGGTGGACAGTGTAGTATGGTGGTCAGTGTAGTATGGTGGTCAGTGTAGTATAGTGGACAGTGTAGTATGGTGGTGAGTATAGTGTAGTATAGTGGACAGTGTAGTGGTTAGTGTAGTGGACAGTGTAGTATGATGGTCAGTGTAGTATGGTGGTCAGTGTAGTATGGTGGACAGTGTAGTATGGTGGTCAGTATAGTGTAGTATAGTGGACAGTGTAGTATAGTGGTCAGTGTAGTATGGTGGTCAGTATAGTGTAGTATAGTGGACAGTGTAGTATGGTGGTCAGTATAGTGTAGTGGTCAGTGTAGTGTAGTGTAGTGGTCAGTGTAGTGTAGTGGTCAGTGTAGTGTAGTGTAGTGGTCAGTGTAGTATGGTGGACAGTGTAGTATGGAGGATAGTGTAGTATGGTGGTCAGTGTAGTATGGTGGTCAGTATAGTGTAGTATGGTGGACAGTGTAGTAAGGTGGACAGTGTAGTATGGTGGACAGTGTAGTATGGTGGTCAGTGTAGTATGGTGGTCAGTGTAGTATGGTGGACAGTGTAGTATGGTGGACAGTGTAGTATGGTGGTCAGTGTAGTATAGTGGTCAGTGTAGTGGTCAGTGTAGTATAGTGGTCAGTGTAGTATGGTGGTCAGTGTAGTATGGTGGTCAGTGTAGTATGGTGGTCAGTGTAGTATAGTGGTCAGTGTAGTATAGTGGTCAGTGTAGTATAGTGGTCAGTGTAGTGTAGTATAGTGGTCAGTGTAGTATGGTGGACAGTGTAGTATAGTGGACAGTGTAGTATGGTGGTCAGTGTAGTATAGTGGACAGTGTAGTATGGTGGTCAGTGTAGTGTAGTATAGTGGTGAGTGTGGTGGTTAGTGTAGTGGACAGTGTAGTATAGTGGACAGTGTAGTATGGTGGTCAGTGTAGTATAGTGGTCAGTGTAGTATGGTGGACAGTGTAGTATGGTGGTCAGTGTAATATGGTGGTCAGTGTAGTATGGTGGACAGTGTAGTATGGTGGTCAGTGTAGTATGGTGGACAGTGTAGTATGGTGGACAGTGTAGTATGGTGGTCAGTGTAGTATGGTGGACAGTGTAGTATAGTGGACAGTGTAGTATGGTGGTCAGTGTAGTATAGTGGTCAGTGTAGTGGTTGGTGTAGTGGTCAGTGTGGTGTAGTGGTCAGTGTAGTGTAGTATAGTGGTCAGTGTAGTGGTTAGTGTAGTAGACAGTGTAGTATGGTGGTCAGTGTAGTTTGTTGGTCAGTGTAGTATAGTGGTCAGTGTAGTATGGTGGTCAGTGTAGTATGGTGGACAGTGTAGTATGGTGGACAGTGTAGTATGGTGGACAGTGTAGTATGGTGGTCAGTGTAGTATAGTGGACAGTGTAGTATGGTGGTCAGTATAGTGTAGTATAGTGGACAGTGTAGTGGTTAGTGTAGTGGACAGTGTAGTATGGTGGTCAGTGTAGTATGGTGGTAAGTGTAGTATGGTGGACAGTGTAGTATGGTGGTCAGTATAGTGTAGTATAGTGGACAGTGTAGTATAGTGGTCAGTGTAGTATGGTGGTCAGTATAGTGTAGTATAGTGGACAGTGTAGTATGGTGGTCAGTATAGTGTAGTGGTCAGTGTAGTGTAGTGTAGTGGTCAGTGTAGTGTAGTGTTCAGTGTAGTGTAGTGTAGTGGTCAGTGTAGTGTAGTGGTCAGTGTAGTATGGTGGACAGTGTAGTATGGAGGATAGTGTAGTATGGTGGTCAGTGTAGTATGGTGGTCAGTATAGTATTGTATAGTGGTTAGCATAGTGGTCAGTATAGTGTAGTTTAGTATGGAGGTCAGTGTAGTGGAGAGTGTAGTATGGTGGTCAGTATAGTGTAGTATAGTGGACAGTGTAGTATAGTGGTCAGTGTAGTATAGTGGTCAGTGTAGTATAGTGGACAGTGTAGTATAGTGGACAGTGTAGTATGGTGGTCAGTATAGTGTAGTATAGTGGACAGTATAGTGTAGTGGACAGTGTAGTATGGTGGACAGTGTAGTATGGTGGTCAGTGTAGTATAGTGGACAGTGTAGTATAGTGGACAGTGTAGTATGGTGGACAGTGTAGTATGGAGGATAGTGTAGTATGGTGGTCAGTGTAGTATGGTGGTCAGTATAGTGTAGTATAGTGGTTAGCATAGTGGTCAGTATAGTGTAGTTTAGTATGGAGGTCAGTGTAGTGGAGAGTGTAGTATGGTGGTCAGTATAGTGTAGTATAGTGGACAGTGTAGTATAGTGGTCAGTGTAGTATAGTGGTCAGTGTAGTATAGTGGACAGTGTAGTATAGTGGACAGTGTAGTATGGTGGTCAGTATAGTGTAGTATAGTGGACAGTATAGTGTAGTGGACAGTGTAGTATGGTGGACAGTGTAGTATGGTGGTCAGTGTAGTATAGTGGACAGTGTAGTATAGTGGACAGTGTAGTATGGTGGTCACTGACCACCATACTACACTGTCCACTATACTACACTGTCCACTATACTACACTGACCACCATACTACACTGTCCACCATACTACACTGTCCACTACACTATACTGTCCACTATACTACACTATACTGACCACCATACTACACTGTCCACTATACTACACTGTCCACTATACTACACTGACCACTATACTACACTGTCCACTACACTATACTGTCCACTATACTACACTATACTGACCACTGGTCAGTATAGTGTAGTATAGTGGACAGTATAGTGTAGTGGACAGTGTAGTATAGTGGTCAGTGTAGTATAGTGGACAGTGTAGTATAGTGGACAGTGTAGTATGGTGGTCAGTATAGTGTAGTATAGTGGACAGTATAGTGTAGTGGACAGTGTAGTATGGTGGACAGTGTAGTATGGTGGTCAGTGTAGTGTAGTATAGTGGTCAGTGTAGTGTAGTATAGTGGTCAGTGTAGTGCTTAGTGTAGTGGTCAGTGTAGTGCTTAGTGTAGTGTAGTATAGTGGTCAGTGTAGTGGTTAGTGTAGTGGTCAGTGTAGTATGGTGGTCAGTATAGTGTAGTATAGTGGACAGTGTAGTATGGTGGTCAGTATAGTGTAGTATAGTGGACAGTGTAGTGGTTAGTGTAGTGGACAGTGTAGTATGGTGGTCAGTGTAGTATAGTGGTCAGTGTAGTATAGTGGTCAGTGTAGTGTAGTATGGTGGACAGTGTAGTATGGTGGACAGTGTAGTATAGTGGACAGTGTAGTATGGTGGTCAGTGTAGTATAGTGGACAGTGTAGTATGGTGGTCAGTGTAGTGTAGTATAGTGGTCAGTGTAGTGGACAGTGTAGTATAGTGGACAGTGTAGTATGGTGGACAGTGTAGTATGGTGGACAGTGTAGTATGGTGGTCAGTGTAGTATGGTGGTCAGTGTAGTATGGTGGACAGTGTAGTATGGTGGACAGTGTAGTATGGTGGACAGTGTAGTATGGTGGTCAGTGTAGTATAGTGGTCAGTGTAGTGGTCATTGTAGTATGGTGGTCAGTGTAGTATGGTGGTCAGTGTAGTATAGTGGTCAGTGTAGTATGGTGGTCAGTGTAGTATGGTGGTCAGTGTAGTATAGTGGTCAGTGTAGTATAGTGGTCAGTGTAGTGTAGTATAGTGGTCAGTGTAGTATGGTGGTCAGTGTAGTATGGTGGTCAGTGTAGTATGGTGGTCAGTGTAGTATAGTGGTCAGTGTAGTATGGTGGACAGTGTAGTATGGTGGTCAGTGTAGTATGGTGGTCAGTGTAGTATGGTGGTCAGTGTAGTATGGTGGACAGTGTAGTATGGTGGACAGTGTAGTATGGTGGTCAGTGTAGTATGGTGGACAGTGTAGTATGGTGGACAGTGTAGTATGGTGGTCAGTGTAGTATAGTGGTCAGTGTAGTGGTTAATGTAGTGGTCAGTGTGGTGTAGTGGTCAGTGTAGTGTAGTATAGTGGTCAGTGTAGTGGTTAGTGTAGTGGACAGTGTAGTATGGTGGTCAGTGTAGTATGGTGGTCAGTGTAGTATAGTGGTCAGTGTAGTATGGTGGTCAGTGTAGTATGGTGGACAGTGTAGTATGGTGGACAGTGTAGTATGATGGACAGTGTAGTATGGTGGTCAGTGTAGTATGGTGGTCAGTGTAGTATAGTCGACAGTGTAGTATGGTGGTCAGTATAGTGTAGTATAGTGGACAGTGTAGTGGTTAGTGTAGTGGACAGTGTAGTATGATGGTCAGTGTAGTATGGTGGTCAGTGTAGTATGGTGGACAGTGTAGTATGGTGGTCAGTATAGTGTAGTATAGTGGACAGTGTAGTATAGTGGTCAGTGTAGTATGGTGGTCAGTATCGTGTAGTATAGTGGACAGTGTAGTATAGTGGTCAGTGTAGTATGGTGGTCAGTATCGTGTAGTATAGTGGACAGTGTAGTATGGTGGTCAGTATAGTGTAGTATAGTGGACAGTGTAGTATAGTGGTCAGTGTAGTATGGTGGTCAGTATCGTGTAGTATAGTGGACAGTGTAGTATGGTGGTCAGTATAGTGTAGTGGTCAGTGTAGTGTAGTGTAGTGGTCAGTGTAGTGTAGTGGTCAGTGTAGTGTAGTGTAGTGGTCAGTGTAGTATGGTGGACAGTGTAGTATGGAGGATAGTGTAGTATGGTGGTCAGTGTAGTATGGTGGTCAGTATAGTGTAGTATGGTGGACAGTGTAGTATGGTGGACAGTGTAGTATGGTGGACAGTGTAGTATGGTGGACAGTGTAGTATAGTGGACAGTGTAGTATGGTGGTCAGTATAGAGTAGTATAGTGGTCAGTGTAGTATAGTGGTCAGTGTAGTATGGTGGTCAGTGTAGTATAGTGGACAGTGTAGTATAGTGGACAGTGTAGTATAGTGGTCAGTGTAGTATGGTGGTCAGTGTAGTATAGTGGTCAGTGTAGTATGGTGGTCATTATAATGTAGTATAGTGGTCAGTGTAGTATGGTGGTCAGTGTAGTATGGTGGTCAGTGTAGTATAGTGGTCAGTGTAGTATGGTGGTCAGTATAATGTAGTATAGTGGACAGTGTAGTATAGTGGTCAGTGTAGTATGGTGGTCAGTATAGTGGACAGTGTAGTATGGTGGTCAGTATAGTGTAGTATAGTGGACAGTGTAGTATGGTGGTCAGTATAGTGTAGTATAGTGGTCAGTGTAGTATGGTGGTCAAGTGTAGTGTAGTATAGTGGACAGTGTAATGTAGTATAGTGGACAGTGTAGTTTAGTATAGTGGTCAGTATAGTGGACAGTGTAGTATGGTGGTCAGTGTAGTGGTCAGTGTAATATAGTGGACAGTATAGTATAGTGGTCAGTATAGTATAGTGGTCAGTGTAGTGGACAATGTAGTGTAGTGGACAGTGTAGTTCTCAGTGTAGTGGTCAGTATAGGAATCAGGTAGGTCAGTACTATTGTATTTGAAGGGACTCAGGGATAGCTAAAAGTCCGCAGGTTAGGGGGGGGGGGGCGCAAATTACTTGCCTTGCCCCGGGTGCTGACAACCCACGCTACGCCACTGCAGTCAACATAAATTAAATTCAAATTGAATACTCAACAGAAGACAATTGGGTCTCTTACAGACTTGCACTAATAACCCCCTCAGTATCATCTCTGGTGCTTATCTGGTCATTAAACCATACTGACTATATTTTTACTTTTTTGTTTCATTTGTATGTAGCACCCACCTAGGTAGGTGCTAGAAGAGAGTATAATTTTTGGTATTTCTGCTTACCAGAAAGATGGTCAGGTAAAACTTAGAGTGCTCTCTGCCTACCAGGGACAGAATCTATTGGTTAGGTTTGCTCATTGTGCTCGGGTGCAGCTCAGCATGTTTGACTGTCCCTTACTGGTCCAATAGGGAGGCATATTGGACAGTGAGTCAGTGCTGTTTCTTGGCCAAGGCTGACAGGGCCCAGGCCTAGGGCGGCACTTTACGGGGGTGGCAAAAAAGCCGGCCCCCGCATGCAAAAAAGCCCCCGTTCCATTTTCCCAAGTCCCAGTTCCCACGGCCGCCTCCCGCACAAATACAGTCCCAGCGGCCGCCTTGCTGTAGCACAGTACTTATGCTCAGTACACAGAGCGTGCTTGGCCGGCGGCGAAGGGGTGGGGCAGCAGCGACAACAGCTGGCACCCCCATAAGCAGCCGGTGATTGGCCAGGCTGGCTGACTGGCAGAGGCGGAGCTCAATGCTCCGCCCACTCTCCTCCACACAGCTTACTTTACTGAATCTTCTTCCCAGCCCGGACCATAGGAGGAGAGAGAGAGATAGAGGACCATGAGGGGAATCCTTAGCCAGCGAAGAGGACAGAAGGTTACCATTACTAATGTGCATGTGTCAAGTGCTCTTGAAGTTATTATACTGATGGCCACTGATATGGGCTGCACTGACATGGGGGACACTGATATGGGCTGCACTGATATGGGCAGCACTGATATGAGCTGCACTGATATGGGCACTGATATGGGCTGCACTGATATAGGCTGCATTGATATGGGCTGCACTGATATGGGCGGCACTGATATGGGTTGCACTGATATGGGCGGCACTGATATGGGTTGCACTGATATGGGCGGCACTGATATGGGCTGCACTGATATGGGCACTGATATGGGCTGCACTGATATGGGCACTGATATGAGCTGCACTGATATGGGCTGCACTGATATGGGTGGCACTGATATGGGCACTGATATGGGCTGCATTGATATGTGCGGCACTGATATGGGTGGCACTGATATGGGCTGCACTGATATGGGCTGCACTGACATGGGGGACACTAATATGGGCTCCACTGATATGGGCAGCACTGATATGAGCTGCACTGATATGGGCACTGATATGGGCTGCACTGATATAGGCTGCACTGATATAGGCTGCACTGATATGGGCGGCACTGATATGGGCGGCACTGATATGGGTTGCACTGATATGGGCGGCACTGATATGGGTTGCACTGATATGGGCGGCACTGATATGGGCTGCACTGATATGGGCACTGATATGGGCTGCACTGATATGGGCTGCACTGATATGGGTGGCACTGATATGGGCACTGATATGGGTGGCACTGATATGGGCTGCATTGATATGGGCGGCACTGATATGGGCTGCAGTGATATGGACTGCACTGATGAGCTGCACTATTAGGCCCCTTTCACATGGACGGATAGAATGGTGCTTTTAGCTGATTTGCTAGTTTTCTACCGCAGCTAAAAGCACACAATGCTTTCCTATGGCCCCATTCACACACTGCGTTTAGCTGTGATTTAGTTACATGCGGTTTTGTGCGGATAGAAAAAATTGAATTGACTGCGTCCAGGAGCGATTTAGCGCAGCTATCCGCACATAACCGCAGGTAATCGCAGTGCACTGTGTCAGCTGCGGATAGCAGCGCCGAGCTGGCTCGCTCATCGGGAATAGGAAAATGTTTTTTCCTTTCCCAATGAACGACAAGCAACACGGGAATCCGACTTGGATCTCCGCCAATACTAGGCTCTGTGTTTGGTATGAATCTTGACTGGTACTCCACGCCAAATTTTAAATAAAAACCGGCATGAGTTCCCCTCCAAGAGCATACCAGGCCCTTCGGTCTGGTATGGATTCCAAGGGGCAACCCCTACGCCAAAAAAACGGCGTGGGGGTCCCCCCAAATCCATACCAGACCCTTATCGGAGCCCCCATATATCAGGGCCCCCAGATCCCGCCCCCCACCCTATGTGAATGAGTATGGGGTACATGGTACCCCTACCCATTCACCTGGGGGAAAAAAGTGTCAATAAAAAAAACACACTACACAGGTTTTAAAAGTAATTTATTAGGCAGCTCCGGGGGTCTTCTTCCGACTTCGGGGGTCTCTCAGGCCTCTTCTCCCTCTCTCCGGTGTAGTCTCCGCGCTCTCTGGTTCTTCTCTGGTGCCTTCTTCCTTCTGCCGGGCTCCTCCGCTATCTTCTGCTCTTTTGCCACTCTTTTGCTAGCGGAGGAGCCCGGTCTTTTGAGACGTCTTCTTCCTTCTTCTCTTCCAGAGATGTTGACACGACGCTCCCTCTCGCTGTAATGCCGTGAGCGAGGTCCGCAACCAATTATATAGGCATGGGGTGTGGCCCTAGGGTGATGTCACCCTGTGACCCTGCCCCCTTATGACATCACAGTCCCATCATACCCCGGGACTATGACCTCATAGGGGGCGGGGTCACCGCCTATATAAGTCCATTGCGGAGCGTTCAGAGAGCATTCCAGCTGGAGAGAGCATCGTGTCGACATCGGAAGAAGAGAAGAGGGAAGAAGACGATCCAGAAGTCCGGGCCACCACTAGCAAAAGAGCGGCAGAAGATAGCGGAGGAGCCAGCAGAAGATCTGGACACCGGGAGAAGACGCCGGAGAGACCCCCGAAGATGGAAGAAGACCCCAGAAGTCGGAAGAAGACCCTGAAGTCGGAAGAAGACCCCCTGAGTCGGAAGAAGACCCGAAGTCGGAAGAAGACCCCCGAAGTCGGAAGAAGACCCCCAGAGCTGCCTAATAAATTACTTTAAAAACCTGTGTAGTGTGTTTTTTTTATTGACACTTTTCCCCCAGGTGAATGGGTAGGGGTACCATGTATCCCATACTCATTCACATAGGGTGGTGGGCCGGGATCTGGGGGCCCCCTTGTTAAAGGGGGCTCCCGGATTCCGATAAGCCCCCCGCCCGCAGACCCTGACAACCAACGGCCAGGATTGTCAGGAAGAGGCCCTTGTCCTCATCAATTTTTCGCATAGGGGGTGCCCCTGGGAATCCATACCAGACCGAAGGGCCTGGTATGCTCTTGGAGGGGAACCCATGCTGTTTTTTTATTTAAAATTTGGCGGAGTTCCGCCTCAAGAATTTTACCAAACACAGTGCCTGGTATTGGCGAGGATCCAAGTCGGATCCCCGTTCAATATGAGTCGGTACCCTGTTGGGTTGCTATGGAAACGCAACTGCAGCTAATCGCACTGTACAAATGCAGCTGATCGCAGTGCCTGGTGTTTTGAATTTCACAGAAAAAAAAAACATGCTTTTAACTGCGGCATGATAAGCCGTCCATGTGAAAGGCGCCTTAGACTGCACTTGTTGCCCCTGATAAAGCCACACTGATGAGGCTGCTCTGATGGGCACTAATAGGCTGCACTGGTTGCCCCTGATAGGCGGCACTGATAGGCTGAACTGGTTGCCCCTGATGAGGCTGCACTGATGAGGCTGTACTGATGAGCACTGATAGGCGGCACTGATGGACACTAATAGGATGCATTGATGGCCACTGACGAGGCCACTTGGTACCCATTTTTATTGTACAGAGCAGAAGAGGTGGAGCTCTAAAAGGAAAAGGTGGAGCCTAAATATGAAGGGGTGTGGTTTATAGATAGGTCGGGTCTTAAACAGGAAGGGGTATGGCCTTGACAGGGAGCCGTGGCCCATATTTTAATTAGAGGGTGCATGAGTTTAGTTAGGCCTAGGGCAGCAGAAAACCTAGATACACCACTGCAGTGAGTGCACAGACTTTGTTACAGTCCTGGCAATTGGCAGAGGAAAAGTGCTGCATCTCATGTTCAGATACTGTATAAAAACCCAGGGTACATGTGCTCAGAGTTGGTTGAGCCGGGGAACATAGTCCAGGAGGGAGGGGGTGGCTGCCCTCTCCTCTGAGGAGGTGGTCATGGGGCCTTGGGTGGTCGACCCAAGGGCCTAGAGAGAAAGAGAAGCTGAACCCAGAGGTCCTGCAGAGCTGACTGGAAGGGAGACACCAGGAAAGATCTGATTCTGCCTATTGTGAGTTCAGATCTGTGTCTTAGTGGCCTGTCAAGTGAGGGCCACCCCCTTCAGCTAGATAAGTCAGTGGATGGGTGTCAGTAAAGGGGATGCTAGAGAGTATCCTGAAGATAATGTAGTGCATCAAGTCTGCTGCTAGTGAGAGCAAGAAGACCTAATGCCTCCATACATGTGGCTCTATGGATAAAGCAGTGTGACTGCTTCCACAAATAATTTGGTGAGGCCAAGTGAGAGTTGTCCTGATCCATTGTGAATAGTTCCAGTTGGAGTATCCCACTAATCTCTTCTCCCATCCAAGTTCCAAAAAAAAATACATAAACCCAAAACGTGATGACGTACGACCGGACTAGAATAAGGAAGTTCATAGCCAGTAGCTAATAACTGCCCTTGCGTCGTTTTTGGTCCGTCGGACTAGCATACAGACGAACGGATTTTTCGATAGGACTCAAGTCCGTCTGAAAGATTTGAAACATGTTCTATTTCTAAAGTCCGTCAGATTTTTCGACAGAAAAGGTCCAATGAAGCCCACACGCGATCGAATTGTCCGACGGATTCGTTCCGTCGGACCTTTGCTGTCGAAAAGTCTGATCGTGTGTACACAGCATTAGCAACCAGCTACAGGTACCCAGAGAGAGGCCTATGAAGTCAACACTCAGCAAGCCCTATGGGGACAGTGCTAAATGTATATTTTACAAAGGTAAAACTAGCTATGCCCAGTAGATGACTATCACCAAGCCTACCCAAGCCTACCTTTTTATCTCTAGATAATAAATCCTTAGGAAAGACTGGTGGACCATTCTTTCCAAAATTTCCAAGACTGCTGCTGGGATGACTTCTACACAGATGATTGTATACACCTTCCTGGAAGCGAGACCCGGTAGGCTAAAAATACAGTTATTGGGTTGGTGTTCTGCATGATGCTTTAAGCACTTGCCGACTAGCCGCCGTCATTATACTGCGGCAGGTCGGCACGATCCCGCGAACTGTCGTAGCTGTATGTCGGCTTCTTTAAGCGGGATTTCAGGCGTGCATAACAGGAATGTGTGTGTGTAAATACACAAATCCCTGTTCTGTGAGGAGAGGAGAGGCAGATCAGAGTTCCTAATAGCTAGGAACTACGATCTGTCATCTCCTATAGTCAGCCTCCTCCCCCCACAGTTAGACCACACAGTCAGGGAACACAGTTAACCCCTTGATCTCCCCCTAGTTTTAACCCCTTCCCTACCAGTGACATTTACACAGTAATCAGTGCATTTTTATAGCACTGATCGCTGTATAATTGTCAATGGTTTCAAAAATGTGTCAAAGGTGTCCGATGTGTCTGCCATAATGTCGCAGTCCCGATAAAAATCGCAGATCGCCGCCATTACTAGTAAAAAAAATAAATAATAATAAAAATGCCATAAATCTATCCCCTATTTTGTAGATGCTATAACTTTTGTGCAAACCAATCAATATACGCTTATTGCAATTTTTTATTACCAAAAATATGTAGAAGAATACATAACGGCCTAAACTGAGGAAAAAATTAGCTTTTAAAAAAAAAAAAAAAAATGGGGTAATTTATCATAGCAAAAAGTACAAAATATTTTTTTGTTTATAGCGCAAAAAATAAAAACCATAGAGATGATCAAATACCCCCAAAGGAAAGCTCTATTTGTGGGAAAAAAAGGATGCAATTTTGTTTGGGTACAGGGTCGCACGACTGCGCAATTGTCAGTTAAATCGGCCTGGTTATTGAGCAGCCACCAAAAGTGGTTAAAAACTTACAGGCCTGTCATATAATGTATGAATTTATCTCAAAGTGTTCTCTGCTTTTGAGGAGCTGCATGTGCATATCATTGGTATATTTTTTACTTCCATTAAATTCTAGTTGCGCTGTTCCTCATTTAACATGCTGCAATCGCACAATAATTTAGACATTCAGCGATTATTTTTATATGTCATGGAAGCATGCCCAAAGTGTTTTGCAGCTGGATGAATAAGGACCATTTTATGGTATTTTTTTCTTCTAGGATTGAAAATAGGATAAATTGCCAAGCATAGCTGAGTGAAGCTGAGTTCCTTTGATCATTTAAATCCTGTTTATAAGGAGTATTATATCCATTTTTAAAATAATGTCCTAATAATGTATTTTTGGTGAGCTTCTATATTGTGTACTTTTTGTCATTCTTTCTGGCACCAACCACCACAACCCCCCCCGGTCGCTGTCTGCCGGTCGATCCGGCACTTACCCCATCTAGGTGGTGGGGGTGGGTTGAGGGCTGCGGCTCCAGTGTCTATTAAAATGTACAAAATAATACCTGTTCATCCTGCCAGAAAGTAGGGTTGTACTGATACCAATACCAGTTTTGGTATCCGTGCCGATACTAGGCATTTGCACAAGTATCGGTACTCGTGCAAATGCACCAATACTTATAACTGATACCTTCTGACTTGGTTCTATCAGTTGTCAGGGGACATGGGGACCCCGAGCAGAAGGCACAGCACAGTTCAGATCACAGCAACTTCAGGAGGGCTGAGCACTGCAGATGTGAATCCACAGGGAATGATTGTAATACTTCACCTGTAATATCTAAATGTTACACCGATGTCTGAATAGGGTGAAACCCGAGAGGGCCACGCTAAGTACACTTGAGAAAGGAGCGCGCATGCCCGTTGTGAGCTTCGCGCATGCTCAGAAACGCGTAGTGGATCCCAGCTACTAGAACTGCCCGATTGACGTCACCGACCACGTGACCCTGTTGGAACGCGGAAGTGTCTCCCTGCCCACCGCACAACAGCCGGCGTCTCCGAGCGGAGGTTCGCGGCCATCCGCCCGGCTTCTATCCATTCAAACATACACCTGGATGGTTGATGACAATGGGAATAGTTCTTCTTGGAAGTCTACATTCACCAGTTTACATGTAAGTGCTTTGATGTGATTTTTATACTACAATAAATCCTGATACTCAAGAGGCGCTTTCTTTTTGATTTTTTCATATCAGTTGTCAGGGTGCTGTGTTTCTTCATCACTTGATCTCATCCAGACAGTATTATTATACAGCACACTGATAGATGACGGAGACCCCCCTCCCTGGTCCTCCTCATCTTAATCTCCCTAAATGCCTGAAATAAGTAATTGGTATTGGCGAGTACTTAAAAAAAGAGTATTGGTACTCGTTGCTAAAAGAGTGGTATCAGTGCATCCCTACCAGAAATCTTTTGAACTTCCAGCGCTCTGTGCATATGCTGCACTCTTTTCATTCACATTGTTCTCAGCTATCTCTAAGCACTGGAGAACCCATCCACTCTATGTTATGGGGAACAGGAGAGATAGAAGTTATTGTAGACCTGTCCTAGGGTGACAGTGTTGCTTATACATAGAAGTGAGTGAGTGTTATCACCCTAGGGCAGGAAGTATGTTATCTAAGGCAGTGTTTCTCATCCTTTTTTGGTCAAGGCATCATTTAAAATGATACACAATCTCAAGGCACCCCATTCTAACCAATTGTTTTACAAAATGCAGCAGCCTCTACACATGTAGGACACCCAACATTAAAGGTGATTTGTTTTTACAAAGCAATATACCTTTGCACACTGCACACTGGTACTGAATAGTATTCTAGCATCTCTCTTCTCCCTCAGTTTCTCTCCTTCATTCAGCTGACCCCAGTGCTGATGGAGAGGGGCAGGAAACTGGTGGTGCCCAAGGTTGTAATGCAGCACAAGAAAAACCTGTGGCTTGGTGCAACAAAAAAGGCAGGCTTGATCCTTCTGCCAGCTTGATAACAATTTTTGAGTAATTTAGGGCACTTTTAGGCATTTTGCTAATGCACCACTAAAGAACCCAGAAGTCACCCTAGGGTGCCACTGCAGCCTGGTTGAAAAAGGATGATCTAAGGACTGGTAAGATGCAATATATTTCACCTTTTGTTAAAAAAAAAATGCAATATATGAATTTTTTGTTCTTTGATATAGGCTACCAGGCGGCATTTAACAGGGGGCGGCAGCCAGGCCGGCAAGAAGTTGCGTAGCGCGGAGGGTGCAGGGGGTGCCGTGGTCCCGGGCATGACATTTAGGGGGGCGAAATTTCACGCCAGTATGTATCACTACTGGCTGCCTCCTCCTAATTTTAAGTTCCTGTGTCCCCCCGCGCTCCGGCCGCCATGTTCAGTGTCCGGCGCCCTGTGATTGGGCGTATGGGGGTCATGTGAGGCGTAGGGCTGGCCTGTCCACCATCGCGGTTGCGCCTGAAGTCCCGCCTCCGCACATGACCCCCATATGCCCAATCACAGTGCGCTGGACACTGAACATGGCGTGAGACTCGTGAGAGTCGTTTTACTGGCCCTGGGGGGGGATGAGAGAGAGAGAGAGGAGGAAGAAGGAAGGAAGGAAGGAAGGAAGGAAGGAAGGAAGGAAGGAAGGAAGGAAGGAAGGAAGGAAGGAAGGAAGGAAAGAAGGAAGGAAGGAAGGAAGGAAGGAAGGAAGGAAGGAAGGAAGGAAGGAAGGAAGGAAGGAAGGAAGGAAGGAAGGAAAGGAAGGAAGGGAGGAAGGGAGGAAGGAAGGAAGGAAGGAAGGAAGGAAGGAAGGAAGGAAGGAAGGAAGGAAGGAAGGAAGGAAGGAAGGAAGGAAGAAATACTGTAGGCAGGACAGTATAGTGTAGTATGTGTTCAGTGTAGTGTAGTATAGTGGACAGTGTAGTGTAGTATAGTGGACAGTGTAGTATAATGGACAGTGTAGGGGTCAGTATAGTATAGTGGTCAGTGTAGTGGACAGTATAGTGGTCAGTGTAGTGGCTGTTGCGGAACTACAAGTCCCATGAGGCATTGCAAAACTCTGACATTCACAGACATGACTAGGCATAATGGGAATTGTAGTTCCTGAACAACTGGAGGGCCGTAGTTTGAGGAGCCCTGGTGTAGTGGATAGTATAGTGGTCAGTGCAGTGGACAGAATAGTGGTCAGTGTAGTGGACAGTATAGTGGTTAGTATAGTGGTCAGTGTAGTGGACAGTATAGTGTAGTGGATAGTATAGTGGTCAGTGTAGTTCTCAGTATAGTGGACAGTATAGTGGACAGTACAGTGGTCAGTGTAGTGTAGTGGACAGTATAGTGGTCAGTGTAGTGTACAGTGTAGTGTAGTGGATAGTATAGTGGTCAGTGTAGTGTACAGTGTAGTGTAGTAGACAGTATAGTGCAGTGGCGCTTTGCCGGCGGTTTGGAGTTGCTGCCCATTGATTTCAATGGGCAGGGGCGCTTTAGGAGCGGGGTATTCACCGCTCCTACATCGCCTCAAAGATTTAATTTTAGTTATCATGATATAAAATAATGAATGTGGGGGCCTTTTGGTGGGCGTGATTTTTATTTTTTTTGGGGGGGGGGGCAGTATTTAATTCTTGGTCCCAGGCAGCACTATGTCTTGGGCCGGCACTGATTGCTGATGTACTTCAAAGAATGCAAATTGCCTGACTATAGTGCTGATGTTGTGACTTCAGTCCTTTCTTAACCACTGACATGGAACAGATATAGAAATAAAGGTTACATGAACAAGTCCAGGAAGTAGTGATAAATTCTCTCATTCTCTTAATTAATTGTCTAAAGTTGTGAGTGATGTGCCCCAGGGTTCTGTCTTGGGGCCAATACTGTTCAATTTGCTTCTTAATGATATACAGTAGAGGTTGGAATCAGGAGCTCAGTTTCAGTGTTTGCTGAGGATATCAAATTATGCAGGGAAATAACATTAGCACAGGATATAGCATCATTAAGGAAAGACCTTAACAAAATAGGGAGTTGGGTGCTACATGACAGACAAGGTTCGGTACTGAGAAATGTAAAGTTGGGAGCTAAAAATACATATGCAAAACACTCATTAAGAGGGGCTCTCCTGGGAGAATCAGTGATGGAGAAAGATCTGGGGGTGCTTGTATATCGCACACTTATAAATAGCATACAATGCTAAGCTACAGCTGACAAAGCTAGTAAAATACTGTCATTGCATTAAAAAAGGCATACATTCCAGAGATTAATCAATAATTCTACCCCTTTACAAACACTAGTTCCATCTCACCTTGAATATGCAGTTCAGTTTTGGTCACCAATCCTCAGGAAAGATGTTGTTGAATTAGAAAGAGTTCAGCGAACATCAACAAAATTTAAGTGTCATTAAAGCGGTAGTAAAACGCAGCTGCTGACTTTAAATTTGTTGGTAGGGGGGCTGGACCTCCTCTTTAAATAAGGTATTTAGAAGTAGTTTATCATTATATTCAGCATACAGTAGCTTTTGCTGCTACATTTGCTATTCATAGATAAGTATTGGCTATGGGTTTATTGACACTTTAATAAGAGGAATGAAGGATCTCAGCTTATGATGATTGATTACATAGATTACAATTATTCACTCTGGGGAAGACTTTCTTTAGGGTGGATATGATTACAATCTGCAAATATATTAGGTATATACAGTATCTCACAAATGTGAGTACACCCCTCACTTTTTTGTAAATATTTTATTATATCTTTTCATGTGACAACACGGAAGAAATGACACTTTGCTACAATGTAAAGTAGGGAGTGTACAGCTTGTATAACATTGTAAATTTGCTGTCCCCTCAAAATAACTCAACGCACATCAATTAATGTCTAAACCGCTGGCAACATAAGTGAGTACACCCCTAAGTGAAAATGCCAAATTGGGCCAAAAGTGTCAATATTTTGTGTGACCACCATTATTTTCCAGCACTGCCTTAACCCTCTAGGGCATGGAGTTCACCAGAGCTTCACAGGTTGCCACTGGAGTCCTCTTCCACTCCCCTATGGTGACATCACAGAGCTGGTGAATGTTAGAGACCTTGTGCTCCTCCACCTTCCATTTGGGGATGCCCCACAGAAAGGTCTGGAGACATGCTTGGCCAGTCCATCACCTTTATCCTCAGCTTCTTTAGCAAGGCAATGGTCGTCTTGGAGGTGTGATTGGAGTCGTTATCATGTTGGAATACTGCCCTGCGGCCAAGTCTCTGAAGGGAGGGGATCATGCTCTGCTTTAGTATGTCACAGTACACGTTGGCATTCATGGTTCCCTTAATGAACTGTAGCTCCCCAGTGCCGGCAGCACTCATGCAGCCCCAGACCATGACACTCCCACCACCATAGAAGAAAAATAAACCGCGCTAAGTAAAAAATATTGTATACGGTTGATACGGTGGAAGTTTTCACTGCCACACACAACAATTATATATTGAAAAATCTTTAAAAAAACAAAAATCAAAAAACTAATGAACAAAAGAAAGTCCAGGTATTTCTAGAGATAGGATCAGTCACCAAATCACCAGAATAATTCAACTTAATGTAGGTACCAGTCCAAGGATTATGAGCTAAAATTGCCCTTACCAGAACATCAATAAAATTGAACGGATGGCATTAAACCCAGCCAGGGCCTTTGGGATGAAAACCAATCTGCACCGTCCGGTTTCAAGATGTAGTTCCCTCAATGGATACAGGAAAAAAGACAACACAAAAGACTGGCCATAGTGTAGTATAGTCAGATGTTTAGCATGGACATACAGACATACCAACACCCTGGTGAGCACACAAAGAACACACACCAAAAAAGGTGGGGGGGGGTGAAAAACCCACCACCGTGGCTGTAGATTGCGCTTACCGACTCACAGTGGTAACCAGGCTCTATATCAAATTTGGAACTGATCGATGGATGACAGAGAACGATTGATTCACCCGCTGTAGTCAGGAATCCATACCATCAGTACATAACCCAGAATAAAAATAATAAAATCTCCATGGTGAAATACGTATGAGACTAGTTTTAATGGATAAAGTAATGCACTTACAGAATAGAAGGATGTATATCGCATAAAATACAAATCACCGGCCGGCATAAAAACATAAGCGCGGAGCTCGTCCTACTTCCTGGTCACGTGGTAGCGTCGCTGTGTGCGTACTCAGACGCGTTTCGCCATTAAATGGACGTTCTCAATGGGGACGAGCAGCGCAGTGAGCCACCACCATTATATAGGCACCCAAGCCCCGTTCTGAAATGCAAGCACAAGGACGCCATCTTAGATATGGTCAAAATGCCCTAGCTTCACTGGAATGTATGCATAATTAAAAATTGCGTAGCTCCAGCGGAACAACTGACCGCACCATGATGGATATGGGCAGTCGCCCAAACTTCAACGGGACGTACAAACAGTGCGCCCCTTCAACGAGACACACAGAAGCACATCCCGGAAGCATGTACAGCAATTCCGCAGTTAACAAAAAAGCTTATTTTAAAAAGTGACATAAGATATAAAATAATAGTTAAGGAAAATCATATATAAATGATTTGATTATAATAGGCATGACCGAATATAATCGTGTATACTTAAATATGACCCAAATAAATAGTAAATAAACTTATGAAAGGGCTCAGTTAATCTTATCAAAACATTTTTTTAACTAAATAGTGTATTCATACAAATGTGAAAATGAAATAAGGTAAGAGACCCAAAATATAAATAAAAAATGGAAGGAAAAGTGATAAATAAAAATAAATATTTATGATTATAATATAGTGTGTTGTATGTCCAAAATAATTACTGTAAACCTCCACAATAAATAAATAAACTGTACCATACAGACCAAAAATTGTGTGGTGGTACAAAAGATGAATTAATATTATGTACATTACATGTATAAACATATAAAACTCCATCAGTATATGAATTTGTACACCATAGTGTCCTCTAGCAAGAATCTCAGAACGAGTTCACATCTTTATATAAAAATACAGTCAAAAAATAAAAATTAAAAATTAAGAATTATCAATAAAAGCATTAACATCCGTATCAATATTCAATCCATGGGGGGCATAGGTCCTCAACCTGTGGATCCAACTCATCTCTAATTGGGATATCCCCCTAATCAATGAACTACCCCTCCAATGGGGCCTGAACCTATCTATTCTCATGAAAATAGTTATGGAGGGATTCCTATCATGTACCAATCAATAGTGTTTAGACACTGAATGGTTCCTAAAACCTGTTAAAATGTTTGTGATGTGTTCATTAAGTCGCACCTGGAGTGGTCGCTTTATCCTGCCCACATATTGTAGGCCACATGGGCACTGCAACAAATAGACAACTCTCTCAGTGGTGCAAGTAATGAACGGTTTGATGTTATGTGTTTCTTGTGTACTGGTGGAGGTAAAGGTGGTAGTCCGTCTATGGGAACAAGCATTCAGAGTACAGACCCTACATTTCCTACATTGATAAAAGCCAGTTAATTGGTCAAAAAATGTTGGTCTTGTAATTGGAGGATTCAAAGTATTGGGGGCCAACTGATTCCGTACAGAGGGCGCCCCCCTGAAGACCACACGAGGCCTATCTGGCAAGATGGTTTTGAGAATCGTATCGCTTTTAATGACGTGCCAGTGTTTGTATACTAAATTTTTAATACTGTTGTGCTGTAAAGAAAAGGACGTGACAAAAGGAACACCCAAATTAAAATTATCCCCAACATTAGGGCCTCTCTCAGCTATCAAATCATTTCTGTCAACACGTTGTACAGTCTCAAGAGTTCTATCAAGGGAATCCTTTGAATAACCCTTTTGTGAGAACCTTTCGGTAAGGACCTTAGCCTGTGCAATGAATTCCATATGGCTGGAGCAGTTTCTTTTAATCCGAAGGTACTGACTCTTTGGAATCGACTCCAGCCATGGGCAGTAATGGCAACTATCAACTGGTATGAACGAGTTTCTATCAGTTTCCTTGAAAAATGTGGACGTGACCAACTTGTCACCGTCCACAGAGATCTTGAGATCCAAAAAATTGATGGTAGTCTGACTCGTTTAATAATTCAGTTTAATCCCAATACAATTGGCATTAAGGACAGACAAAAAACTCTGCAAGGCCGGGAATTCGCCATCCCATAGGAGGAGGATGTCATCTATGTATCTAGTCCACAGGACCAGCTGGGGGGTGTCCTGGGTATAGATGACATCCTCCTCCCATTTCCCCATAAAGAGGTTAGCCAGGCTGGGGGCATATTTAGCCCCCATAGCCACTCCCACATCCTGTCTATAAAAATTGTTGTTGAACCAGAAATAGTTGTGGGAGGCGGCATACCTTAGTAGATCCATCAAAAATGATATTTGGGCCTGGACAAGGCCAGAATCCCTATTCAAAAAATGCTCAACAGCCTGAAAACCCAATACATGTGAGATATTAGTGTACAGGGATGTCACGTCAGCAGTGAATAGCCACATCCCTGTACAATACTGGACCCCAGCAAGCAATTGAATGATGTGTCTGGAGTCTTTGACATATGAGGGCAACTTCTGTACTAGGGGTTGCAGAAAGAAGTCAATATATCTGCCCACCCGGGACGTCAATGAATCACCACCATCCCACTCCCACCACCATGCTTGACTGTAGACAAGACACACTTGTCTTTGTACTCCTCACCTGGTTGCCCTCACACATGCTCAGACACCATCTGATCCAAATAAGTTTATCTTGGTCTTATCAGACCACGGGACATGGTTCCAGTAATCAATGTCCTTAGTCTGCTTGTCTTCAGCAAACTGTTTGCGGGCTTTCTTGTGCATCAGCTTTAGAAGAGGCTTCCTTCTGGGATGACAGCCATGCAGACCAATTTGATGCAGCATGCAGCGTATGGTCTGAGCACTGACAGGTTGACCCACCACCCCTTCAACCTCGGCAGCACTCATAGGTCTATTTCCCAAAGCCATCCTCTGGATATGACGCTGAGCATGTGCACTCAACTTCTTTGGTCGACCATTGTGAGGCCTGTTCTGAGTGGAACCTGTCCTGTTAAACCGCTGTATGGTCTTGGCAACCATGCTGCAGCTCAGTTTCAGGGTCTTGGCAATCCTCTTATAGCCTAGGCCATCTTTATGTAGAGCAACAATTCTTTTTTTCAGATCCTCAGACAGTTCTTTGCCATGTTGAACTTCCAGTGACCAGTACGAGAGAGTTAGAGCGATAACACCAAATTTAACACACCTGCTCCCCATTCACATCTGAGACCTTGTAACACTAATGAGTCACATAACACAAGGGAGGGAAAATGGCTAATTGGGCCCAATTTGGACATTTTTACTTAGGGGTTTACTCACTTTTGTTGCCAGCAGTTTCGAGATTAATGGCTGTGTGTTGCGTTATTTTGAGGGGACATCAAATTTACTCTGTTATACAAGCTGTACACTCATTACTTTACATTGTAGCAAAGTGTCATTTCTTCAGTGTTGTCACATGAAAAGATATAATGAAATATTTACAAAAATGTGAGGGGTGTACTCACTTATGTGAGATACTGTAGATTTAGCTAAACATTTGTGGTGAATCAAGTAACTGTAAGTAATTGCTTATTTTAAGGTCCCTGAAGAGGACATGTGGCCACAATTTGAGGTTAGAAGAAAACAGGTTTAACCTAAACTTATATTGCAGGAAGGGCTCTTTACTGTCAGAACAGTAAAATGTGGGAATTCCTTCAGCAACTGGTACTAGCTGAGAGTGTCAACAACTTCAACAACAATGCTGTTTTTTCTTTTTCATTTCCCTTGCATCTTGCATGTGATTTGGTATTCTTTGCAAAGTGAAGCTTCATCTTAAATACTGCCCTCTGGAGCCACTGCCCTTGCAAAGTGCACAGTCTATTTCCCTTTATTAAAACCACCCATATGCAGCTATGAATTGATATGTATCTGACTTTCATTTGCAGTGCTTGCTCTGGTTCAATGTCAGAACCACTGAAGTAAGATACAGCCAAGGAATTAGCATTCTCGGACAGAAACTATTGTAAATGTAGGGATTTGCTGCCCTTTATTGTCTGTGTTTGTGCTCCTAATTGTACAAAATGTATTATGCTTGCACTTCCTGTTACTGGTAGGCTGAGTTAAAAATCCAAGAGAAAGGAAGTAGATAGAGAGGTTTGTGGAGACCACATGCCCACATACTACTGTATTTTTACCAAGACCGGAAGCAGAGACTATTAGGTAGGTATTCCTATATTCTATAGTTTAAGCGCAGATGCCTATAGCTTTTTGAACATGTAACTAAAACCTTGTGCCATACAGAATATCTCTGTGTTATTGTTATTATCTTGCATGCACAGTGCTAGATAGCTAAGTCTGTGCTACTGTATGTTTTTAGAGGTCATGCCATTAGTAGGTAAACTTGTTTAATGCAATAGAGTTTACAAGCAGCTCCTGTTACTTTAGTTAACTCTGTCCCTCCTGGTCTAGCATTCTATAGATAGTTTTAGCTTAGGGCTCAATAACCAGCATAGGCTATAGCTACTGTAGGTTGGCCATTTCCGCTGGTTAGAATGTCTAGTTGCAACAACAGATTAGACACTACTAGGGATAAGCGCTAAGTAGATAGGCTGACTCTGAGTTCCAGTGCCAAGCCACAGTCTCCGCTCGTGAAAAACTGCATTCCAGGAAGGTTGGACAACAGCTGGAGGGTTTCCTCATACTGCAGATCTTGTCTTCAGGTCCAACACAAAATGGACACCACATTGTGATTGTCCTTATTGTTCCCTGCTATTGGACTTTGGTGCAACATTAATTTAAAGGTATCTGTATTAATAATTATATATACCTGGGTATATGTGCTCAATTTCACCATTACTCATGTAGGCCCCTTTGCTGATAAAACCTGTTTGTACATTGAATATAGGTACTGTTATTAATCTTTTCTGATATTAAGCTCATATTAGTTCCATACTGGTGTGCATCTATATATTCATGGTTAATGTTATGTGCTGGTTGAAGTAGTTCCTCTGCTCCCAATTACTTTGATTCGATTACTGGCTAATTTCCCAGGAAGGGAATCCCCTTTGTTCACAGAGGCCCTGTCCTGGGTGGAGGCACTGCCAACTTTATTATCAAACCCACTCTTCCACTTGATAATGAAGGGTGGTGCTGCGCTACTATAATAAACTAAAATATATATTTATATATATATAAATATATATTTGAGTTTATGATATATATATATATATATATATATATATATATATATATATATATATATATATATATATATATATAAAAAATAAACTCAAAAAATATAATTTATAATTATAATATAATATTATATCAAGAAATAAATTAAGGGGGCGTATCTGGATGTAGAAGGAACAAGACGTGTTCCAGAGGAGCTCCGCCGATCCTGATCAAATCCGCAGCCATCCTACCGCTAACAGCATCAAGAGAGCCTCTAAACTCTCCCTAATCTCTGCCAGACTGCATCTGCACCAGCCCCAGCAGAAATTGAGGGATTTGACCGGCTGATTGGGTCTCCACAGGTCTGCGGCCTGCTGCACACCTCAGGGAACCGCCGCCATCTTGAGGCCTACTATCCCCCGGCCATCCCCGGGCTCCGGTGCCGTGATCCGCGGGAGGAGAGGCAGCGAATCTTCACACACCAGGGTCGGCTGTCCCTGGGAGGAGGTTGAACGGTGAGGGGGTCCGAACGGCCACCGAGGGACCCACATCGGCCGATTCCCGGAGTGGGCTCCCGGACACATCCTCCACCTCAAGGTACAGTGTCCTAGCATCAAGGTATTGCCCTCCCTGTGCCACAATCCGTCCCCGGGAATCACTTTACTGCCTCCCTCTGTGCCATCATCCGGCCCCCAGCAATACAGCTCTGCCGGCTGCCCACTGCCATACTGAATTTGGTTGTCCACGGTGCACCCTCCACACTGAAGTACTGTGTACCAGTATTGAAGTACTGTCCTTCCTGTGCCGCACTAAGTGCCCCGGACTCAATATTCAATCTCCCCGGTGCCATCATCCGAGCCCCAGCATCACTACTTCACCTCTCCTATGCCTACACCCTTTTGGAGGCTGTGCCTTGCTGAGGGCCCGGATCCAGTGCGGGCAGCTCATCATCACTACATCTGTCACCTTGATACCTGCACCCCAGAGCCTCCCTGCTGTCCCCCAACAAAGTAGCTTTGTTCCTGTACAGGCGCATTAACACTGACAAGGCTCTCATTCCATTTCTGGGCCCAGGGCTCTAGACCCATAGCCTCCTCCAGGGTCATCCTCCTTCTCAGGGTAAACCCTGGAAGGGTCATCCTAGGACCCGCTATTCCAAATCAGGTCCAAAAGCCCTCATGCCTCCCCTGCCCCCTCTGCAAGACAATCCATGGCTAGGATGGTGACCGGTGCGCAGGCGGTTGCGGAGCCTGGGAAGGTGGTGACTCCCACAGGGGCGGAGATCCTAGCGGCCATTACATCCTGCAAAGAAACCCTGACAGCGAAGATCGACTTCTTGACAGTAGACGTCGGTCTCATTCGGCAGGATATGGATAGGTTTCAGTCCCGTGTGGCTGAGGTGGAGGACAGGGTCTCCATGGTGGAGGACACAGTCCGGTCGGACTCCAGGAAGGTGAAGGCCCTGCAGCTCCAAGTGAAAGCCCTCCAAGAGCGGGCTATAGATACTGAAAACGGCCTCGGGCGGAACAATATCCGCATACTTGGACTGCCTGAGAGAACTGAGGGCCCTAGACCAGCTGAGTTTACTGAGAAATTACTGTCTACCCTCTTCGACCTGGGGGACGTACCGCCCACTTTCGTAGTGGAGAGGGCCCACAAAGTCCCGCCGCTCCCTCCGAAGCCTGGGGCTCCTCCACGCCCTTTCCTACTGCGGCTGTTAAATTACCAAGACCGGGACCGCATCTTGGCGGCAACACGAGCCATACCTGACATTTAGTATGAGAATACTAAACTGCTTTTTTGCCCGGACTTCTCTCAGGAAGTACAACAACGCCGTAAATCCTTTACTGATGTGAGACGTCAACTCAGAGAAAAAGGAGTTCGATTTGGCCTTTTGTATCCCAGCAAGCTACAGATCACTGACAGAGATAACACTCATTTCTTTGACACTCCAGAGTGGCAGAGTGGCTAGATACCCGCTAATCATATATGAAAAGGGGGAGGGGTGACCAACAGAGAGTAGCTAAGTATCTCTTCCCTTTTGAAAGGACCGTCTCCTGGTGATTTCCAGCAGCAACTGCTCTCTGTCCCCACTCCTTTCTCCCTACCACATTTTGCTTTTACCCCTGTTGAATGTTTTTGTCTTCTGTCGCTGCCTAGACAGCTGAACACTCCTGCCTGAGGAGCTCCAATGACAACCACTGCATCACCCCACCTTTGACCAGACGTGCTCCTCATTGCCCCCCTGTTTCCCTTCCGCACTCTGGTATCCCTTCCCTGAGTCGAGACGAACTGCCTAGGGAAGGGCGTTCTACACTTCCGGACCAACTCCTAGGAGTCCCAGTGGCATAAGGACTTTATGGTTTTTCTAGTTATGGGACAAAACCCTACATCAGGTTGTATGGTTCTCTGGCCTATGGTTTTGGTCCTTGAACTTGGTTTTTATGATGTTAGGGTAGGGTGTTATGTGTTATGGATGGAGGGGTTTCTCTACTTTAAAGAAATGAACAAGTATAGTGTTGCTCAAATGTCACTGAATACAAGTCCTCAATTTGGGTTGGTTTACATCTACTGGTTGTATAAGATTATCCTGTTTCTATTTCCCCCTGGTGTTCCATGATGGCCCACTCGGATGCTGAGTCGCTGGTCATTCTGTCTTGGAACGTCAGGGGGCTTAACTCCGAATACAAACATTCACTACTATTCCAATACTTAAAACTGCATAACCCACACATAGTACTGTTGCAAGAGATGCACTTAACTGGTAGTAAGGTTCTGGCTCTATAAAAGCCATGGGTGCAAAGGGCGCTTCATGCGACCTACTCCTCGTATTCTTGAGGAGTCTCCATATTGATTAGTAAACGAGTTCCATGCATAATTCATGAGGTTCATCTGGATCCCCAGGGGAAATTTGTTATGGTGGTGCTGAGTGTTTATAACAAGAAATATGTCATTGTGAATGTTTATCTGCCTCCTCCGAGCCAAATACACATTCTGTATGCACTGTATGAAAAGCTTGCCCCACATTGCCCAGCAGGTGTTCTGTTCAGGGGGGACTTTAATGCCACGATATCCCATGAATTAGATAGGCCTTCCCCTCAATCCACTTTTAATACTGATCTGGGTACGTGGGCTCAGGCAACAGAGTTCCAAGAGGCATGGTGGTGGCTTCACCACCATTATAGAATGTACTCCTGCTTTTCGTCCACATTTAAAACATCATCCCGAATTGATTTGGCTTTTGCCAATGCTGCATCCTGGCCAACATCCAGGTGGCTAGTTTCCTTCCCTCTGGCTTATCTGATTATCACCCTCTTAAATTGACCATTAGGACCATCAGGTCGAGGAGCAAAGCCCTCTGGGGACTGCAACCCTATTGGATCAACAATGAAGCGGTTCATGACAGGGTCTCCCCTTCCCTACAGGACTATTGGGTGCACAATGCAGGGTCAGCCTCCCTGGAGGTGACATGGGATGCTTCCAAGGCTCACAGTAGGGGTCAGTATATCTTGGCTGTGGCAGCGGTTAGGGCGGAACCTGGGGACAAGGTCTCTGACCTGCAGCACAAGGTCGAGGAGGCTCTGACTCAGTATGCGGCCTCGGCGTCAGTCCCCAATTTCGAGCACCTTTCCTCGCTTAGGCAGGAATTACATCTCCATGTTGCAGAAACTACCAGAATTGGTATACAAAATAGTAGTCAGAAATATTTTGAGCATGGAGATAAAAACAGCAAACTCCTAGCGATGCTGGAGCAACAGGATAGGCCCTTAGCGGTTGTATCTGAAATCCTCACGGCAGAGGGAGTATTAGTCATCTCTCAGGAGGGGGTTCTATCTGCATTCACCAAGTTTTATACCTCTCTGTATCTTTCCTCACTCCTTGACAGCTTTGATCCTGCACCTATGCTTTTTGTGTTGGACATGCTAGCACTAGGATGGCTCTCTGATGAGGAAAGAGAATTTCTTGTCTCAGAGATCACATCAGAAGTCCCAATGGCCATCAGGTCTTTCCCGGCAGGAAAGACCCCGGGACCGGATGGACTCCCCATAGAATACTATAGAGCCCACATAGAACTAGTCGCCCCCAAATTAGCTCAGATGTTCCAGGCCTGTCTCCGACAAGGCACCTTACCGCCCTCTATGAGGGAAGCTCATGTTGTTATCATTCCAAAGCCTAATAAAGACCCCAAGCTGTGCGCCTCTTATAGGCCGATAGCGCTCCTAAACTGTGACCTCAAGATACTAACCAATTACTAGCTGTTAGACTTAATAAGGTAATAGAATCCCTGATTGACACTGATCAGACGGGCTTTATGCCAGGTAGGTCCACTGACATTAATATACGTAGATTATTTTCCAATATTCATGTCCCCCATACTAATCAGGGCACTAGGACCATTGCCTCCCTTGATATGGAAAAGGCATTTGACACGGTGGAGTGGGTTTACCTGTGGGAGGTACTTAGAAGAATGGGTTTCCCACTGAAATTTATTGATTGGATACGCACACTATACACCGGTCCCCTGGCATGCATTAAAATGAATGGCTCCCTGTCTTTTCCGTTCCCCCTGCAGAGGGGCACCAGACAGGGATGCCCTCTCTCCCCGGCTTTGTTCGCCCTGCCTATGGAGCCCATAGTGGAGGCCCTCAGGAGCTCGATAGAGGTTTGCGGTCTTAGGGTGGGCTGGCTGGAGGAGAGAGTGGCTCTTTACGCGGATGATTTACTGATATTTCTAAACGACGCTGGTGACTCTCTGCGGGGCGCGCTTGGAGTCATGGACTACTTCTCTGTCTTCACCGGGTTGAAAGGAAAATTGGCATAAGTCTCAGCTCTTTCTGGTGGATGAGGGGGCCAGGTCCTCCACGTCCTCCTCTATCCCACTCCAGTGGGTCGATAAGTTTACCTATTTAGGTATTAACATCTCAAGAGAGAGTAAGGACTTTGCCCGGCTCAATCCTATACCTGTCCTGGCAGTAATTAAATCTAAACTAAAGGCGTGGGGCAACCTTCCCCTTTCCCTCATTGGGCATATCAACCTCCTTAAAATGAACGTTCTCCCCAAACTTACGTACATTTTTTGGAATTCCACACAGTGGCTACCCAAATCTCTTTTTAACTCTCTTAAACAGATCTTCCTTTCCTTTATTTGGGGGTCAAAGCTGCCTAGATTCAAATACGCCACTCTGACCAGGCCTGTGGACAGCGGGGGTTTGGCTCTCCCTGAGTGCCACAAATATTACTTGGCGACTCAGCTGGTAACCACTCATTGGTGGTTGCAGCCGGACCCGACCAACTCTGCAACGATGTTGGAGGCGGCTATAGTGGGGTCTCTGGAGGCCTCGAAGGGGTTGTTATTCAGGGGGCCAAAAACACCTCATAGCCTCACCCCTTCTATGCGTACCACTATGCGGGTGTGGAAGGCGGGTGAGGCCCTGAGGGCACCCCAACTCCTGGTCTCCTCACACCCCCCTGTGGCTGAATCCTAACCTATCACAGTTCAATACCATCCCAGACCCACAGGCCTGGGCCAAATACAAAATATTGACCCTTGAGCATGTAATCACCAATGGAGAGCTCACTCCCTTTCATATACTGAGTACCAAATTTAATGTACCTGTACGGGCCCATTTCAGGTATCTTCAGGTCGCTCATGCCTACAGGTGTCAGTTCTTAGGCCAACCAATTATATTGGAATACTTGGAACTTGAATCCACCCTTCGGGTGAAAGAGAAACCCACGTCCCAGATATATGGGTCCCTGTTGGTCGCTGCCATCCCCGAGCTGTCCTCCCTTCGCAGGAAATGGGTGGGGTACATACCAGAACTGGATGAGGATGACTGGAGAGAGATTTGGTATTTTCCATTCTCCCCTCTGGTCTCAGCCAGGGACAAACTGGTCCAATACAAAATTGTACACAGAGTTCATTACACGCCCCACAGGTTGCACCAGATATCGTTGCCGTGTTCCCCGGCGTGTTGGCGTTGCTCCTACCAGCCAGGGGACTTCTTTCACATTTTCTGGGCTTGCCCAGCAATTGTACATTATTGGAAAGAAGTACTCCAAGTGATCCATAGAGTCACAAAGATTATCATAAATAGTGGCATAACAAAATCAGCAAAATGATCATTATAACACACTAAAAACAGCGCTAGTGTTGAGCTAAACGGATAATGTGGCCAACTTCACATGCAAAAAAAGTCCTTAGAGAGAGAAGAGCAGTAAGCACAATTTAGACACAGCACTTCACCATAGTCAGCTCCAGCCGGTTCCGCTTTCCAAGCAGCAATCTCTAACTTCCTGGTTCCTGGCAACAAGGAAGTTAGAGATTGCTGCTTGGAAAGCGGAACCGGCTGGAGCTGACTATGGTGAAGTGCTGTGTCTAAATGCTTCCTTTTGATGTGCTCTTTTGATTAGATTAACAATGTACGTATAATGTTTGAAGGGGGGTCTTTGTGTGATGTGAAGGGCTTTTTATCAAATAAACAGGATTACGCTATGTGCGCTTTTCTTTTGTTGTCTGGTGATTTATGAGCCCTGACCGTCTTGGATTCCTCCGGAGGGTTGCTGACAGTGGCTGGTGGCTTGGATTTCTCCTTTCTTGGATGCTTATGATTATTAGGCTTTGGTGAGTTTAACCCCCTGAGGGGAGTGTGTTCTCACAGGGTGGAAGTGGATGGATCGGTGGAAGGTGCACGCTGAACTTCTATACTCTGATCACCTATGAACACTTTCTGAACCATTGTGCTTACTGCTCTTCTCTCTCTAAGGACTTTTTTTGCATGTGAAGTTGGCCACATTATCCGTTTAGCTCAACACTAGCGCTGTTTTTAGTGTGTTATAATGATCATTTTGCTGATTTTGTTATGCCACTATTTATGATGATTTCTCTGCAATTTTAAACGGCTGCTTTCCTGTTTAGTCTTATTTGAGACTTTTGTCACTTTTTTAACAAATCGGTGTCATCTTTATATATTTATATATGTTCTCTTTTTTTCATTTATTTATTACTGCTTTGGAACTGCTAGGGTCCCTGGCGCTGAGTGGTGTATTTTTGGGCCTGTAAATACACCTTTTCACATTTTGAGTCACAAAGATTGCTGTCCCTTATGATCCTAAACATTGTTTACTGGGACTGGTGGAACAAATGTCAGTGCTTAGGACTAGGAAAATACTCATATCTCTGTTATTGTACTATGCACGTAAAGCCATCACGATGCACTGGAAGCAAGCATCTCCCCCTTCTGTTATATTCTGGAAGAGTTTAGTGAACGCCAGTTTACTCCTTTATAAAGCCACCTACTCGGGCAGGGGTTGCCCAACAAAGTTTGAAAAGGTATGGACCTGTTGGCTAGATGATAACACTACGGCGACTGATGCAGTAACCAACCCCTAGAATATTATTATGGTTATAGTGTGTTAGTAAACTGACCCAAAATTTTTTTCATTATTTTTTTATTTTTTTGTCACATTATCCTGTCATTATAATACTGAGCAGAAATTCTCCTGAACAAAAACCTCTCCCCATCGGGGTTTAGATAAGTAAGGTTGTAAATGTTATATGTTGTACCCTGCTGCGGTTCTTGCTGTATCAGAGGATCCACCCCTGCGTGGGCACAGTTGGCTCATTTGTGGGCAATTTTTGTATGTCCAATATAAATGGTGAAAGAAATATATTAATGCAAAAATGTTCTAGGTGATGAAAGTGACACATATTCCTGTGCCTGGCTATCCCGACAACAGGCACACTGGAAGTGATGCAGGAACATGAGCTTGCTGCTCGTGGATTAGAAGCTGTATGTTGCATTTTCTAAAAACTACGTTTTTATTTAGCTGCTTTATTCAATAAACATATCAAAACGTTACTACACTATCTGGGAATTCCTCTCTTTTATACACTACATGGGGAAATCCGGGAAGAATCCCCATACCATGAGATTTACCTAGAGGAGCCGTAACAACCACCCTCGGGGAGTCACCTGGCTTAAGAGAGTGAGCTGGAATTTGCAGTGTGAGAGAACCATCAGCTGGGCTAATCACAGGAGAGCTGATCTAAGCCATTAGAGTTTGACAGATTATTCACATATGCTGTTACCTTACAGCAGAAAGGTGAGAGGCCAATCAGCACAGAGGTGTCACTGCACTGGAAGAAGAGACACTAATCACATTTTGGCTGTGTGTTGTGCATGTTTCATCACCTAGCACATTTTTGCATTAATATATTTCTTTCACCATTTATACTGGACTGTTTTTTAGAACTTTTATCACGCTGATTTGATATTGAGTTACTCTATGTCCATCACTAGCATTTCTATACACAAGTGTGTGTTATTTAGTTTTACTTATGGTAGGAGGGGCTGACATACTTCCATTTGTGTGATTTCACATCACTTATACACTTATTTTTTGGTTTATGTCCAGCCATATTCATTTATTTTTTGATATAATATAATATTTTTTGAGTTTATTATATATTATTATATATATTTTTTTGTTTAATAAGTTTTTATTAAAGACAAGAAACATAATACAATTGCTTTTAAACAGAGATGCAAGAAGATCTTGCAGAAATGTAACCTCCATAATCCAATGAGTCACATAGAAATATATTAATTATATGTCAGGCCATTTATTCATTTCCGTTGTGATCCTACTTTGCTTCAGTACCATATCTTGTCATTTACTTTATTATATATTATAAGAAAGGAATAAACGAAAAGAAAAGTAAAGAGAAAGTAAGAAAGGGGAGAAGAAAATTGGGGAGAATGAGGGTAAGAGGGGGAGAGGGGGATGTTCGCCTTGGTCAGATCTCTCACATCTGATAGTCAACTCATTATTGCATCACATAGTCGGAGCCATAATTTCCGCGTAGGCGGAGGTGTATTTGAAGGCAAACTAACAGGACCATATTTTTTTTCCTAGCTCAGCTTTATTTCTAAGAGAGTTTGTTAAGTCCTCCATAAAGGAAATGTGATCTACCTCCACGAGCCATTGGTGCAGTGTAGGTATTGATGATTTTTCCAAAACCGAGGTATGAGGGCTTTAGCTGCATTTAGTAAGCGTGGAGTTATAGATTTTTTGTATGATCCTATTGGTTTGTCTGTACAGTGCAGTAATACGATCCAGGGGTCATTAGGAACTTCAAAAGCCTGAATCTCCTTGATCCAGTAAAGGATAGTAAGCCAATATGGTCTAATAAGCGGACAGTACCACCAAACATGGGCATGTGATGCCCGTTCTCCACATCCATGCCAACAGAGCGGCGATGTTTGTGGGAATTATTTATGCAGAACCACCGGGGTATAATGCCACCTTGTTAAAAGTTTGTAGTTGACCTCTGCAAGTTTAGAGGACATTGAAGATGAATGAGATAGAAGGAGGATTGTAGATCTTTGAGTCTCAGTCAGTTCTTTGTGGAGATCCTTCTCCCAGTTGTGAAAGCTAGGGTAGCCGGTGGAGGCGAGTGATCTTAATGCGTGGTAAAAGTAGGAGATGGGTTTCTCAAACGGTTGATCTTCTGCAAAGGCTGTTTCTATCGATGTTAGATTAGAAATATCCCGCAAGGGTTTTGGAAGAGCCTGAATGAAGGCTGATAGTTGAAGGTATCTCCACTGATCCATTAGAGACATACCAGAGGCGGATGTGAGCGTGGACAAGGGTACAATGTCCGATGCCTTAGTGATATGATGTAGTGGGACTGCATTTCCAAGGTTCCAGGAATGAAGCCTGGGGTCTATATTCCCGGGCGGAAAGTAATTATGACCAGTCAAGGGCATCAGGGGAGAGTTGTATGGCCATTTATGTTTTTTGCACAATGAGTCCCAAATTATTAGGGTGGAGCGTGTAAGCGGGGAGGTATTGTGAATAAGGTTCTGTGTTTCCTTGGTATCCAAATTTGTGAATAAAGATCTGTACCGCTAAGTGCTATTTCTAAAGATACCCAGAGCTTGTAGTTTCTGTGATATTTCCAGTCTGAAATTCTGTTTAAAGTAACAGCCAGGAAATACAGTATTGTTTGATGTCCGACAAAGCCATACCTCCCTTAGATCTAGTGAGAAGGGACCTGGCAAGCCTGGGATGTCGTCTGTTCCACACATATCTGCATATCATAGTTCTTAATAATGTGAAAAAACCTGCAGGAATTCTAAATGGGATCATTTGAAACAAGAATAGCAACCTGGGTAAAATGTTCATTTTCACCACAGTTATCCTCTCCTACCACGAGTGTGCCAGTTGTGACCATTTCTATAGGTCGGATGTAATTGTATTTAACAATGGCATAAAGTTAGTACTATAGGGACGTAAGATTAGGGGTAAGGAAGATTCCTAAGTATTTTATAGCGCTTTTTTGTCAACTAAAGGGGAAGGAGTTCTGCAGGTGAGTCACAGTCTCCTTTGAGATTGATATGTTTAAAATTTCGAATTTTGACATATTAATTTTAAAATTAGAAACATGGTGGAATGTTGAGAAAGCTGACATTAAATTGGGAAGGGAGATTCTGGGTTGTTGTATGTAGAACAAAATGTCATCCGCATATGCTGCATATTTGTGTTCTGAATTGCCTACAGTGATCCTATGGATATCTGGGTTGTGTCTTATTGTCGATAAAAATGGTTCTAGGGAAAGGGCAAATAAGATAGGTGAAAGAGGGCAGCCCTGTCGAGTGCCGTTATATAGAGTAAAGGGATCGCTTAGAGTACCATTTATTCTCAATTGTGCGGTGGGGAAATTATATAGGGCCAATATTTGCCTTAGGAGGGATGGGCCAAGACCCAGATGTGATAGCGTCGCTAGTAGGAATTCCTAGTCCACCCTGTCAAATGCTTTTTCAGCATCTATCGATAATAGCAGGGTAGGCTGGGAAGAACCACGTACATGAGCAATCAGGGACAGATTATGTAGGGAGTTATCTCGTGCTTCTCTGCCACGGATAAAACCTGTCTGGTCATTCGAGATCCATTTTGGGACCAGGGGAAGGAGCCTATTGGCTATGATTTTGGCATATAATTTAGCATCCAGATTCAGGAGTGAAATGGGACGATAACTACCACAGACACTAGGGTCCTTCCCCAGTTTGGGGATGACTGTAATATGTGCATGGAGGGTTTCGGGCCAAAGGTCACCACCTGACGGGATCGCGTTGGCATAGTTAGTCAGTCGAGGGAGTAAAATTTCCGCAAAGGAGCGATAGTATGCCACCGTAAAGCCATCGGGTCCCGGCGCTTTGCCATTGGCCATGGCTTTTAGTGCCACGTGCATTTCCTTGATAGTGAATTCCCCATCCAGGGCAGGCAGGGTGTCAGGTGGAAGTTTGGGCAAATTGGCCAGTGCTATGTAGTCCTGGATAAGCAGTTTTCTGGATTCCTGATCTGGTATGTGTTGGTGGACGTGGTATAGGTGTCGATAAAATTATCTAAATTCTTCCGCTATTGCAGTGGTGTCGTGGACTAAGTTATCTGTCGTGGTCTTCATTCTAGACATAAAAGTTGCGTTTTGGTTTTTTTTGTTGTAGAGAACGAGCTAACAATTTACCGGGTTTGTTACCCCATTCGTGTAAGCGTTGGGTTACTATGCGGTATTGTTGTTTTTGTTCCGTATGAAAAAGGTTTTTCAAGTCTTCCCTCTTTTTGGTCAAAGCACATAACACAGACTGTAATAGTCCTGCTTTGTGCTGCTGCTCAAGTGCGCTTATATCTCGGATGAGTTCTAATTGTGGAGTCGTTCTCTCTCTTTTTTTCCTAGTGCCTAGTTCTATGAATTTCCCATGGATAAAGGCCTTGTGGGCCTCCCATAATGTGCCTGGAGAGATATCTGCATGGGCATTTTCCTGAAAATAATGTTTAAGTTCGTTGCTAATCATGTTGTTGTCAATTTCCTCTAATAATAACTGATCATTGAGTTTCCGGGTTAGCTGTCTCATGTGGAATGGATGGGATTTTTAATTTAAGCGTAATCGGTGCGTGATCAGATAAGGTGGATATCTCAATATCAGAATCTATAAGGAGGGGGAGGTGATGGTGGTCTATGAAAAAATATTCAATACGGGAATAAGTGTGGTGCAAACGCGAATAATGTGTGTAGTCTCTCAACTTACCATGCATTAGTCTCAACACATCCATCAACTGGACTTCATGTAGGCGTTTACGTATGAGCGCTAGACGCCTATGTCAGATGCAGGATTTACCAAGTGATGTGTCTAGGAAAGGTTCTAATGGTGAGTTAAAATCACCAGCCAGGAGGACACAACCCTGAGCGAAGTCAGTCAATTTTTTAAGAGTGACAGCTAGGAAACTCGCTTGGTCACGATTGGGTGCATATAGTGTTGCTAAGGTGCACGGCATATTACCCAGGTTGCCTTTTAGAAACAGGAAACGACCCAAGGGGTCACTTACCATGAAGTCAAGCATAAATGATGTACCCCTATGGAAGCCAATGGCTACACCCTTTGCCTTGTGTACATTAGTTAAGCTATAGTACCATGTAGGGAAATGTTGAGAGAAGAGTTTCACTGAAGTTGTGTGCGTGAGATGGGTCTCCTGCAGGAAAACAATATCTGCCCGCAAGCTATCCATCTCTCTGTATAGATTATGCCTCTTACCTGGAGCATGCAGGCCTCGAACATTAATAGACATCAAAGTCAGCTTAGCCATTGGTACTGCCAGGGAGAGCTTGCACGCTGTAATCACCTAGATGATCCGACCAGAGGCAGACATTAGATAGGGGAGGGAGTGGGAGAGCAGGGGGTAAATAAAGAAAAGAAAATGGGTGAAAAAAAGAAAAGAAGATGTATTGGCATCATTTCTCAACACAGTCAAAAACCACCATAACAGGAAGTAGATATGTGCACGCAAAAAACTGCTGTGCAAGTCAGGGGCAAGTTGCAGACCCCGAAACCCCACTCAACCCCGCCCCCGTGGGAATGGGTGCCTGAGAGCACAAGGCCCAACAACGCCCCAAGGGGGGTGGGTTCTCTGCTCGGGGCAACAGACAGTGAGCACCCAATACGGCGCATACGCTCTTGCGGTGCCCCGGCACCATAATGTACAAAACATAACATGTTTAACCCCTGAGTAACAGTAAAATAAACTATGTCTGAATAACTTATTACACTGGATAAAATTAGTCTTCATTTATCAGGAGCCTGCGGCTATCTGAACTAGGAACCCAGGTCATGAGTAAACAACTGTAGTAAAGAGTAGGACAACCATGTCTAAACAGCCACCATATACTTGCGGATACGTAGAAGTTGTGGGTTCCCAGGACCTTATCTAGGAAGTCTCAGATCTGTAGATCAGCCGAGTTGGGTAGAGGATCCAGGAGTGTCTGATCTGTGCTTACGGTCCACGTTTTGCCAACGCGGTTCAGAATGGTTGGCGAGAGGAGGGATGGTAGCCTGAGTTCCAGGGGGGAGATGTTGGTGTCTGAACAAAACTTTTCCAGGTCTTCTGGGAAGCGGAGTATCGCTGTTTTGCCATCCTTGTGGGCAATAACGGACGCTGGAAAGCCCCAGCGATAATTAATAGAAGCCGCACGGAGCTTCTCAGTAAGCGGTCGCAATGCCCTGCGACGTTCCAGTGTTTCCCTGGCTAGATCTAGGAAGAACAAGAGGGTTGCACCGTCAAAGTCCAGTGGGGTCTTTTCTCGGGCCTTCCGCATTATGAGCTCCTTTTCCCCATAATAATGAAACCTGCATATGATGTCCCGTGGGGTGTCAGAGGACAAATGTGCGCCCTCACTATTTTCAGGGGATAGTCTGCTGCCTGACCTAGTAAGCCATTAATGATACCTCGGAGGGACGAGAGGAGATCGTCATCACTGGTGGCTTCAGGCAGACCTCTTATCCTTATATTGTTCCTCCTGTTGCGGTTCTCCTGATCCTCGATCTTATAGAGAGCCATCCTGTGTGCGATGGTGAGGTTACGAGTGGTAGACTGCAGACTCCTAATGGCGGCCGCGTGGTGGTCAAGTCGTTGTTCCGTCTCCTCCACTCGTTCCAGCACATGCGCCAAATTATTATTATTATTACTATACAGGATTTATATAGCGCCAACAGTTTGCGCAGCGCTTTACAACATGGGGCAGACAGTACACTTACAATACAAATCAATACAGGAGGGATCAGAGGGCCCTGCTCGTTAGAGCTTACAATCTAGAAGGGAGGGTCAAGTGGAGACAAAAGGTAATAACTGTGGGGGATGAGCTGATGGAAAAAAAAATGAAAGTACAGTTGTTAGGTGTGGGTAGGATAGGCTTCTCTGAAGAGAAGGGTTTTCAGGGATCTTCTGAAAGCTAATAAAGTAGGAGATAAGCAGACAGATTGGGGTAAGGAGTTCCATAGGATTGGAGAGACTTTGGAAAAGGCCTGGAGGTGAGCATGGGAGGAGGTGACAAGGGAGCTAGAGAGCAGGAGGTCTTGAGAGGAACGAAGAGAGCGAGTAGGTTGGTATTTAGAGACCAAGCTAGTGATGTAGCTGGGGGCGAAATTGTGGATGGCTTTGTACTTAGTTGTTAGAATTTTGAATTTAATTCTTTGGCCGAGCGGAAGCCAGTGGAGGGATTGACAGAGAGGAGTGGCAGACACAGAGCGATTGGTAAGGTGGACGAGTCTGGCAGCGGCATTCATAATGGATTGAAGAGGTGATAGACTATGTAGTGGTAAGACAATGAGAAGGGAGTTTCAGTAGTCAAGGCGAGAGATGACCAGCAAGTGAATTAAGAGCTTTGTTGTGTCATTGGTTAGAAAGGGGCGTATTTTGGAGATGTTGCGGAGGTTGAGGCTGCAGGATTTAGACAGTGATTGGATGTGTTGCTTGAAGGAGAGTTCAGAGTCTAGGACTACACCTAGAACCTTGGCATGTGGGGATGGGCTTATAGTTGTGCCATCGATTTTGACAGAGAGATCAGGGGAAGAGGCATAGGGGGGAGGAAAAATTAGAAGTTCGGTTTTGGCTAGATTGAGTTTAAGGAAGTGGTGAGACATCCAGACTGATATATCTGAGAGTAAATTATTGATATGTGAGGAGACAGAGGGAGTGAGCTGAGGGGTAGAGAAATAGATTTGGGTGTCATCAGCGTAGAGGTGGTATTGGAAGCCTGATCACTCCTCGTGAGAGGAGCTCTGACCAATTACCATTTGGTATTGGCAGGGGGCAGGTCACCCATATAAGCTGGGGTCGCATGCTGCCAAGGGAGTTCTGATGGTGCAGGAAAAGGAGAATGGAGATGTAGGTAGGTGCCGCAGGGCGTCCCCACGTGGGGGGCGCACCAGGCGTGGAGGAGGGCCGGAGGAGCCGCTAGGATGGATTCCTGGATAAAGACCTTTTACCATGGAGTTGGTGTTAAGCTGCTGTGACTGGGAAACACAGGACTTGTACTTTGGAGATGGTCAGTGAGGAAGAAATCAAAGGAGGACTGTTGAGAATAGAACAGAGTCTGGCTGTGGCCGGGGAACGCAGTGTTTTCAGTTATGGACTGGCTGGGAACAGAAGTCCGCTTGTTACCATGTGCTAGGCCGTCGGGGAGAGGTACCGAGTATCTCTGGCCTGGTAAAGCACTCTGGTAATATCATCCAATAGACTGTGTAGCTACCAAATTCACTGAGCCACCAGGGAGAGGTATTGTATGCCTCTAGCTTATTGATTTGCTAAAGCAACACCATTCAAGAGACTTTATTACAGTAACAAATTACAGCCAGCAAGCTGGGGTTATTCAGAGTGATCCCTTCTTGTCTTATTGGAAAGTGAAGCAACAGGAATCTAACAGTTCGCAGTAGAGAATTTGTACAAGAAGAGAGGAATCTAGAGTAGTGATAATCTGCAGGAGTGAGTGCAAAGGAAGAGGAGCAATAGTCTGCAGTGGAGATATGCAGAGGAAATAGACTGTGAATGTTAGAGGTGCATCAATTTTCAGGGCTAAAACTGATAATCAATGTTCTACAAATGACAATTCAATAAGTGCTATGGGCATCCCATATCTTCCTTTACCCCACCCAAGTTGTATCCCGCAATAAACGCAACAAAACTACGCAAATGACTGCTCATTGTCTCAGAGGTGATAGATGGGGGTCTGGCAGCAGGGTGATTTGGTGGATGTTAGTAACTAGTGGTAACCAACGCTACATACTATTTGCTACAGATTTAGCTTATCAGTGGTTTTGGCTGTTATTCTTGTACTGGTATACAGTGATAGCGTGAGAGCATTCTTTTTACACTCTTCCACTTAGTGAAGGTTTTGGTTTTCCTATTTACCTACAGGTTTAGCACAAAATCCTGTTTAGAAGGGCTTTTTATTATATCTCCCACCCCCGCAAAAGAGGGCTACATAGGCATTCATTATTCTTCCAGGACACTTGTACTTTGAAGCTGTCTTGTTCCTTCAGAGGGTTTGTAGAAAGTTTACACATTTACTGAAAGCTGATAAATGCATCCAAAGTCCCCAGTAAACATTTTTGACTGATAAGTGTACTTGGATATCTATTGCGGTAGTACATCAGGATACAGATGGCTCAATAATACATTTTTCCATCTGCAAAATAGTTTATTAAGTATTTATACGTTTCAAACATCAATGTTTCAGTAGGAAACCCTCTGCGTATTCTACATGAAGTGCCATACAAATCTTAATTTTAGTCGAAGTATTTTTGAAGCATCATGTCCCACTCCTCATAAGAGATGACAACTCTTCAGCATAATAGCATGCTTGTCTCCTGCTAGTTACTACAACACACATCTGCCTGCCTGTTATAGAGCTTGTGATTGAAATGCCCTGACGCCAGATCAGTGTGTGAGTACAAATACAAATCACATCTGCCAACACTGACAGGAGGTGACGAGATATAATTAACATAACATTGCCTTATGGCATACATATTGTAAAGCCACTCCAGGCAAACAGCTTAATACAGAGTAGAAATATATGTCAACTGTCAAAAGATTTGCCATTCTGTTCAGCCAGTCTTGTTATCTCGTAACCCTCACAAGACAGATTACCTGGTGAGGTGACCTCACTTTCCTCCATTGTTAGGCAATACAGCCTGGTCACTAATCCTCTTCAAACTTGCACATGGGCTAATGATGAAACATCACCATAATAATGAGTTCATCAGTCTTCTCAGTCTGCTCTCTACTCTTGACAGCAAGCCACCAGTGTTAAATCCACAATAAATCCGAGCCTGCCAGCTCACATTACTGCCCCCCGCCCCCCCCCCCCCCCCAGGCTGATCCCTGCCGTGCAATTGATTGTAAAGGTGATATAAATTCAAATTCAGTTACTTGAACTGTCTGTACTAATAAATACACTATATTACCAAAAGTATTGGGACACCTGCCTTTACACACACATGCATTTTAATGGTATCCCAGTCTTAGACCGTAGGGTTCAATATTGCGTTGGCCCACCCTTTGCAGCTATAACTGCTTCAACTCTTCTGGGAAGGCTGTCCACATGTTTTAAGAGTGAGTCTATGGAAATGTTTGACCATTCTTCCAGAAGCGCATTTGTGCGGTCAGGCACTGATGTTGGAGAGAAGGCCTGGCTCGCAGTCTGAGCTCTACTTTATTCCAAAGGTGTTCTTTCGAGTTAAGGTCGGGAATCTGTGTAGGCCAGTCAAGTTCCTCCATCCCAAACCCGCTCATTCATGTCTTTATGGACCTTGCTTTGTGCACTGGTGCGCAGTCATGTTGGAACAGGAAGGGCCAATGCCAAACTGTTCCAACAAAGTTAGGAGCATAAAATTGTCTAAGATGTCTTGGTTTGCTGATGCCTTAAGAGCTCCCTTCACTGGAACTAAGGGGCCAAGCACAACCCCTGAAAAACAACCCCACACTATAATCCCCCCTCTACCAAATGATTTGGACCAGTGCACAAATCAAGGTCCATAAAGACTTGGATGGGCGAGTTTGGGGTGGAGGAACTTGACTGGCCTGCACAGAGTCCTGACCCCAACCCGATAGAATGTCTTTCTGAAATTCAGCCTCAAGATATCATGTTTTTTTTATGCTGTTACATTATATCAATTCTAGGTCATACAATGTATATTCATCCTTTCGATAAGTAACTTTATAATATTTTGGTACTGAGCCAGGTTTTATAATGGCATTATACTTTGCTGTCATGTTAAACAGTGTGACAGCTAAATCAGGATAATAACACTAATTTCATTATTCTGAATGTATATACACTGTGTTGATATTGAACACAGTCACAGCGCAGAGGGGGGTTTCTGTATATTCATCTGTAAGGGCCCTGTTATACAGTTGTGTTATTACTGCGTTAAAATGCATATTCATAACACCCCAAAACCATAGAGGAAATAGTTTCCACTATATTATATGATTTTTTTTTCAGATTAGTACATTACTTTATAGTGCAGTGAAGGGCGTTTTTTAAATAAATCTGCTTGATGCATCTTTTTTTTTTTTTTTTTTGCAGTTCATGATGATGTGATCTACATTATAGTCACACCAAAAAAACACTAAACATACAATAATCAACTTAACTAGTACATTTTCCATCACATGTCTATGCTTGCAGTGAGGAACATACCGGTATGTTAAAAAAATTAGGAAAATGCATTAAAAATGTACATGAAACCCATCTTGTGGTACCTTAAATTTACAACAGTGCATTAAAAATGTTTTATGCATTTTTAATAATAAGCACGTGTGTTATCCAATGCGCTATTGTGTTCACAGGCCTTAAAGGTTCCTACGGACATTAGAAAATTATTTACAGGGAATGTTTGTATGATTGTGCATAAGCCTGTTTTTTTCTGCCCAATCAGTAGTGCTTACCCCAGATGGGTCAACACCCAGAGTCCTCACCATTCCTTCCTCCCAAGGCACAAAGATACAAGTGTGCCCTATGTAAATTTGCATGTTAGTAGAGCGTACTGTTAGTAAACCTTTCCATAGAAAGACTGCTTAGTGGCTAGGTCATGCAGCTGGCTGATAAGTAATGTTTGTAGGCATTTTTAATCTAGCCAAGAATTTCCCTTATTGCCAAGGTCATCAGTGGACAGGTTAACTCCTAAATGATTCAAAGTGATTTTTTTTTTAAATAAAGGACCTAACTTACACTGTTGCTTATGTTTTTATACACAGTACATTTACCTTTTTTTTGTAAATGAGTTGGGGTACTGGCTTTGAGTTTTGTTTGGAACCCCCCACTTTTTTCATTTGTTGACTTTTGCATGGAGTTCCCTCTTATAATCCATACTGGACCTGAAGGGTCTAGTATAGAATTTGGAAGGAGGAACCACAAGATTTTTTGTGTGTGTTGGGTTCCCGTTAAAATGCATACCCATACTTTTTTTTTTTTTTTTAAACCAGGAGTCTCCAAACTTTCTGTCCTTCAGAATTTAGTGGGGGGGCAGACTGTGGCCAGTAGGAGTAGAAAATGCCCCAGCATCAGTGTAAGTAGACAATGCTTCAGGCTTGGTGGTCAGTGGGAATAAATAAAATACATAGCGCCTGTGGTCAGTAGGAGGACTAGTACCCCTTTGTTGGTTGCGAGTGGGAGGAATAATGCTCCATCGTTGGTTTCAGTGGGAGTAATTTTGCCCCATCATTGGCATCAGTTGGGGGTGTTATGCCCCACTGTTGGTGACAGTGGAAGGAATAGTGCCTCATTGTTGGTTTCAGTAGGAGGCTTAAAGCCTTATATCAGTAGAAGCATCAGTACCCCAAGAGATGGAAAAAGGCAAACAAAGGTCCGCAGTTTGGAGACTATTGCGTTAAACTATACTGGACAATTTGTTTTCATGGCCAGTGATTCCAGGTTAGTAAATTAATAGGGTCCGATGGTGTCACTGGCTCTTAAGAACACAGCGGATGCCGGGACCTGACACTTCCATAACGACTTGCCTACTAGGCATTTTCACCCCCTTCCTGCCCAGGCCAATTTTCAGCTTTCTGTGCTGTCGCACTTTGAATAAAAATTGCACAGTCATTCAATACTGTACCTAAATTACACTTTTATAATTTTTTGAGACAAATAGAGCTCTGATGGGCACTGATAGGCGGCACTGATGTGCTGCACTTATGGACACTAATATATAGCACTGATGGATACTGATATGCTGCACTGATTGGCACTGATGAGGCTACATTGATAATCAGGGAACTGATGATGATGGGACCAGTGAGAATGGTGACAGCGCAGTGCTGGAGGACTTCGCTTGACAAGTAAGTCTGTCATAATGTGCTAGTAGGCAGTGCATACAAGCACATTATGGCATAAACCTGCAGGGGGGTCATTTTTAAAACATTTTTTGGTGCAGTTTATTATCACTTTGACAACTTTGACAGTGGACGAAGGAAGCTGCCATACAGGTGATACTCAAAAAATTAGAATATCATGCAAAGGTTCTTTTATTTCACTAAAGCAACTTAAAAGGTGAAACAAATATATGCGATAGACTCATTACATGCAAAGCAAGATAGTTCAAGCCTTGATTTCTCATAATTGTGATGATTATGGCTTACAGCTCATGAAAACCCCAAATCCACAATCTCAGAATATTAGAATATTGTGAAAAGGTACAATATTCTAGGCTCAGAGTGTCCCACTCTAATCAGCTAATTAAGACATAACACCTACAAAGGGTTCCTGAGCCTTTAAATGGTCTCTTAGGTTGGATTCACACCTATGCATTTTTTTGTGCTTTTTCCATTTTGCAGATTTGCACTACAGGTCGTGTTCCATAGGAAGCCACGTTAAATGGACTCTAGTGCAAATCTGCAAAATGCAAAAAGCACTAAAACTGCATAGGTGTGAATCCAGCCTCAGTCTGGTTCAGTAGAAATCACAATCATGGGAAAGACTACTGACCTGACAGTTGTGCAGAAAACCATCACTGACACCCTCCATAAGGAGGGAAAGCCTCAAAAGGTAATTGCAAAAGAAGTTGGATGTTCCCAAAGTGCTGTATCAAAGCACATTAATAGAAAGTTATGTGGGAGGGAAAAGTGTGGAAGAAAAGGGTGCACAAGCAGAAGGGATGACCACAGCCTGGAGAGGATTGTCATGAAAAGGCCATCCAAAAGTGTTGGGGACTTTCACAAGGAGTGGACTGAGGCTGGAGTCAGTGCATCAAGAGCCACCACACACAGACGGATCCTGGACATGGGCTTCAAATTTTGTATTCCTCTTGTCAAGCCACTCCTGAACAACAAACAACGTCAGAAGCGGCTTATCTGGGCTAAAGAAAAACAGACCTGGTCTGTTGCTCAGTGGTCCAAAGTCCTCTTTTCTGATGGGAGCAAATTTTGCATCTCATTTGGAAACCAAGGACCCAGAGTATAAAGGAAGAATGGAGAGGCACACACTGCAAGATATATGAAAAAAATGCGCCGCGCCTAGGGGTGTAACTGAATAACTGTAAATCTAAGTACAAATCATAGATAATAAAGCGTGCAAATCAAATAGAGCCTAAAGCTCTGATCACTTACTAAGATCACCTGCTGTGTGAATCCTAAAGCTCTGATCACTTACTAAGATCACCTGCTGTGTGAATCCTATAACCAAACACACTAAAAAATATCTAGTGCAATAAATCACAAAGTGCAATGTGCCTAGAAAAACGTAATAAGATAAATATACAATCCACAGTGATTAAAATATAATCATTCCTAATAAGGTGTATATGCTAAAAAATGTTACACATATGTAGATCCACTGTGATTAAAATGAAAAAAGAAAAAAAAAAAAAAAATTTTTATAAAACAATATATATATTCGTAAAACACAAACAGAGTAAATCAATCACATGCGTGAGCGAATTGAAACTATAATCGCCCTAATAAAGGTGTTCAAATCATATCCGTGAAAAAATCTTCCAATCCAGTAACATAAAGTGACCAAGTTCAAATAAAAGTCAGTGTAATGGTGATGGTTCAAAGAAAAAGTTCCGGTTTTAAATCAAACGTGCCCAAAGAAAAACATGCTGTGAAGTGCCTTGGTGACCCCCAATGTGATTGCGCTCACCTTGGAGCATGTGACACAGGTTTTAATTGTGTCAATACACGCTTTTGGAGCCACCCCTGGGCTCAGTATTAGGTACAGCTGATTCCCACACTGGATTCTTTATGGCTCCACTCACATCAGACCATATAAAAGAAAAAGGCTAATATAGTATAATACCGTAGGATACTTTTATTAAAATCACATCCAATCCCCACATGGGGTACTCACATTTATAAGGTGCTCATGTGCACCAAACATAACATAGGAAAAAACGGCTGTGTGGCGTGCTGCGGGGTGTGAGAGCTCCACAACCCAGCTCTGTGCTGATCGCTCCGTCCTGGCCCCTCCCCTACGCGTCTTCGACACAGGGAGTCAGGTGTCTTCATCAGGGGGGGATCCCATGGAGTACCCCATGTGGGGATTGGATGTGATTTTAATAAAAGTATCCTACGGTATTATACTATATTAGCCTTTTTCTTTTATATGGTCTGATGTGAGTGGAGCCATAAAGAATCCAGTGTGGGAATCAGCTGTACCTAATACTGAGCCCAGGGGTGGCTCCAAAAGCGTGTATTGACACAATTAAAACCTGTGTCACACGCTCCAAGGTGAGCGCAATCACATTGGGGGTCACCAAGGCACTTCACAGCATGTTTTTCTTTGGGCACGTTTGATTTAAAACCGGAACTTTTTCTTTGAACCATCACCATTACACTGACTTTTATTTGAACTTGGTCACATTATGTTACTGGATTGGAAGATTTTTTCACGGATGTGATTTGAACACCTTTATTAGGGCGATTATAGTTTCAATTCGCTCACGCATGTGATTGATTTACTCTGTTTGTGTTTTACGAATATATATATTGTTTTATAAAAATTTTTTTTTTTTTTTCTTTTTTCATTTTAATCACAGTGGATCTACATATGTGTAACATTTTTTAGCATATACACCTTATTAGGAATGATTATATTTTAATCACTGTGGATTGTATATTTATCTTATTACGTTTTTCTAGGCACATTGCACTTTGTGATTTATTGCACTAGATATTTTTTAGTGTGTTTGGTCATAGGATTCACACAGCAGGTGATCTTAGTAAGTGATCAGAGCTTTAGGCTCTATTTGATTTGCACGCTTTATTATCTATGATTTGTACTTAGATTTACAGTTATTCAGTTACACCCCTAGGCGCGGCGCATTTTTTTCATATATCATTTATCGCACGGTCATGAATACGTGATCTGCGCCTGCAGCCGGGTAGCTGTTTGGTTGAATTTCCATTAAGGCACTGGATAATTGTGGCTCGCAAGATTTTTTTCCATAACACACTGCAAGATGCTTGAAGTCCAATGTGAAGTTTCCACAGTCTGTGTTAATTTGGGGAGCCATGTCATCTGCTGGTGTTGGTCCACTGTGCTTCATTAAGTCCGGGGTCAATGCAGCCGTCTACCAGGAGATTTTGGAGCACCTCATGCTTCCTTCCGCAGACGAGCTCTATGGGGATGCTGACTTCATTTTCCAGTAAGAATTGTCACCTGCCCACACTGCCACTAGGACCAAAACCTGGTTCAATGACCGTGGGATTACTGTGCTTGATTGGCCAGCAAACTCTCCTGACCTGAACCCCATAGAGAATCTATGGGGCATTGCCAAGAGATAGATGAGAGACATGAGACCAAACAATGCAGAAGAGCTGAAGGCCGCTATTGAAGCATCCTGGTCTTCCATAACACCTCAGCAGTGCCATAGGCTGATAGCTTCCATGCCACGCCGCATTGAGGCAGCAATTGCTGCAAAAGAGGCCCAAATCAAGTACTGAGCACATATGCATGCTTATACTTTTCAGAGGTCCAATATTGTTCTGTGTACAATCCTTGTTTTATTGATTGCATGTAATATTGTAATTTTCTGAGATTGTGGATTTGCAGGTATTCATGAGCTGTAAGCCATAATCATCACAATTATGACAAATCACGACTTGAACTATCTTGCTTTGCATGTAATGAGTCTATCTCATATATTAGTTTCACCTTTTAAGTTGCATTAGTGAAATAAATGAACTTTTGAACGATATTCTAATTTTTCGAGTATCACCTGTATATAGCAGCAGGAGAAAAACCTGCTACAACTTATGAAGTTCTATTGTACTGAAATTTTGTTATTTGGACTAACATCTGAACAAGCAGTTGCTGCGTCCACACAGAGGCATGGTGCAGAACAGAACATGGTAAGTCAGTAATGGGAAAAACATCAGCTACAGGGGGAGAGAGCTGCTTCCACGGTACGGGACCCCTTAAGCAGTTCAACCCATTGGAGTTGATCTTCTTAAGGCAAGTAGGCTGTTCACTTTGCAAAGGAAGTTACTCTTTGCAAGGGAATTTACACCAGAGCTTAGCTCAGCTCAATAGTGTTCAGTGGACCACTTAAGAAAAAGAATATGATACTGTATGTGACAATTTAATTCCTGGAATGGACCGTAAAAAAAAAAAAATGTTTGTAGAGCAGCATTGTCGAGGTAAAGAATCCACTTGTCAGGCCATGGTTCCAGTATTTAACTCCAAACAGATTCCCACAACCTTTTCAGAATTTCCAAGTAACAATGCTGGTTGACCGTTATACCATGTTCTATGAACTTGTAGTGAACTACCCCATTGTGATAAAAAAAAAAAATAGCATGGGTTTGCACTTCTTGCGTCATCATGGACATCTTTCTGCCCCTCCTTAAACCATCTATGCCATTCAAAAACATTTCTTTATGACATTTTCATCATAAGCCTGCTGTAACAGAGCTAAAGTTTCACTCACACTTTTACCAACACAAAATGTAATATTAATCCTCTACTCCGAATGTCTATCACTCATTTTTTGCTAACAGCGCAATACAAACACGCGTTTTTTCTTCTACTACTCTATAAAGAGTCAACTGGTCTGGGACATATGTGAGTACAAGTACAATGCCTTGAAAAAGTATTCATACCTCTTAACATTTTCTACATTTTGTCATGTTACAATAAAAAATTTAAATTTATTTTATTGGGATTTTATGAGATAGACCAACACAGAGCGGCACATAATTGTGAAGTGGAAGGAAAATGATAAATAGTTTTACAATTTTTTTACAAATAAATATCTGAAAAGTGTAGCATGCAATTGTATTTAGCCACCCATGTTTCACAGTGGGGATGGTGTGTTCAGGGTGATGTGCAGTGTTAGTTTTCCGCCATACATAGCGTTTTGTTTTTAGACCAAGAAGTTACATTTTGGTCTCATCTGACCAGAGCACTTTCTTCCACATGTTTGCTGTGTCCCCCACATGACTTCACACAAACTGCAAACGGACTTCTTATGGCTTTATTTCAACAATGGCTTTCTTTTTGCCACTCTTCCATAAAGGCCAGATTTGTGGAGTGCATGACTAATGCCCCGTACACACGGTCGGATTTTCAGACAGAAAATGTTCGATGGGAGCTTGTTGTCAGAAATTTCCAACTGTGTGTAGGCTCCATCAGACATTTTCCATCGGAATTTCCATCACACAGAATTTGAGAGCAGGTTCTCAAATTTTCCGACAACAAAATCCGTTGTTGTAAACTCCGATCGTGTGTACACAGTTCCGATGCACAAAGTTCCACGCATGCTCGGAATCAAGCAGAAGAGCTGCACTGGTTATTGAACTTCATTTTTCTCGGCTAGTCATATGCGTTGTACGTCACCGCGTTCTTGACGTTCAGAATTTCCGAGAAGATTTTGTGTGACCGTGTGTATGCAACACAAGTTTGAACCAACATCCATCGGAAAAAAATCCATGGATTTCGGATGTTGGAATGTCCGATCGTGTGTACGCGGCATAATAGTTGTCCTGTGGACAGATTTTCCCAACTGAGCTGTGGATCTCTGCAGCTCCTCCATAGTTACCATGGGCCTCTTGGCTGCTTTTCTGATTAATGCTCTCAATGCCCAGCCTGTCGGTTTAGGTGGACGGCCATATCTTGGTTGGTTTGCAGTTGTGCAATACTCTTTCCATTTGGGATATTTTTCTATAACCTAACCCTGCTTTGATCTTCTTCACAACTTTATCCCTGACCTGTCTGGTGTATTCCTTGGCCTTCGTGATGGTGTTTTTTCACTAAGATTCTCTAACAAACCTCCGAGGGCTTCACAGAACAGCTATATTTATACTGAGATTAAATTACACACGGGTGGACTAATTAGGTGACTTCTGAAGGCAATTGGTTCCCCTAGATTTTAGTTAGGGGTATCAGAGTAAAGGGGGCTGAACACAACTACATGCCACACTTTTCAGATATTTATTTGTAAAAAATGTTGAAAACCATTCATCATTTTCCTTCCACTTCACAATTATGTGCCACTTTGTGTTGATCTATCACATAAAATCCCAATAAAATACATTTACATTTTTGGTTGTAACATGACGAAATATGGAAAATTTAAAGGGGTATGAATACTTTCTCAAGGCACTGTAAGAACATGTCAGAACACTCTCGAGTGCGAATGGCTGTGTGACTCACCACCATACTGCCGGCGTTCCAGGAATTGAATCGTGGCACCTCGTATTAAGTATAAATGTTTGGTGAACTTATCCTCCCTGGTATGTATTAGGACATGTTCCTTTTCTTGAGATATAGCCACCCTATAGTGAATAAAGCTCATTTAGAGTTCCTTTTTGGCATTAAAACATTCCATATCTTAGACATTGCAAGACAAGATGTTCTATGGTACCAGCATGCACTGCCCTCCTTTGAGCCTACAGTATAATCTACACAAAATACTGCTGCAATTTATTATATATGCCATAGAGTAAATTGAATGAACACTTTCACTTTAGCATAAATATGATGATTCCTGGATAGAATTAGCAGGCCCCTGTTAAAACCCAGACCTATTATGTTAATTAGTATTTCCGCATGCAATGATTGTATTTAATATAGTTGTACTAGAATGAACCGAAGCCGCGTTTTATGAAACTTGAATACCTTGATCATCATAGTAAGATGAAAATTGATAAGAACACAAAAGAGCATGTGTGCAAGCTTGACATACCTTATTTACTTTTCCAATCAGAAGGAGAAAAAATGGCTTGCTCAAGGCCGAAGGGAAATGTCACAGGTTGTTCTACTGATAGATCACATGAACTGTATATTACTTGTAGCCTCGATCCTCGGTTGCTAGTAACATTTTTAGTATAAAATGAATAAGGAAGTAGTATCATGTCAACATAATTATTATAATTTTTTATTCAATATAATATTCAGGTGTGTCTGCCTACTTAAAATCAAAAATTATTTATTATTAATTTACTGTAATTTTACAGAACTTACATTATATATTTCATTTAGCAAAAATAGTAAGTGGCAAAACAAAGGTTAAAAGAACATTATAGTGCATGTGATATGTGACTATGTTTGAGGTTTTGTGCAGATAAATGATATTCTGTACTTAAACTGGTCAGTCCACTCAAAACTGATATTTCACATTTGGAACATGCTGGAGAATAAATCATTTGACAGTACTTTTTTATTATTTGAACTGCTACACTGTATTCCATGCTCTACGTACATAATTTGGCTGCTACATGCCCTGCTGTACCTTATTTACTCCAGACTGCTGCATTATCCATATTGTGTTGTACATTACATAATCTGAAACCCCTGTACTCATTATTTCATGCTTTATGTTACATACTCTGAACTACACTCTGTATACAATTGTTAACATTAGATACTTTGAACTACTGTCCCCTGTATTCTGTGGTATACATGGAATACTCTGTACTTATGCACTCTGTACACCATGTTGTACAACGTACATTAAATATTCTGGACCATTGTACCTTGCACACATTGGCGTGTGCACAGGGTGTGCCAGGTATGCCTAGGCACACCCTAATCACCCTATGTGGTGCAGATGTTTAGACTCCTGATATTTCACCAAAGCCCCCTAATGAGGCTCCTAATCAAATAAAAAAAAAAAAAAAAAGAAATTGTAAAAAATAATAAAACTAAAAAACTACTAACACCATCCACTGCCTTACTGGGACTGTCCATTGCTCTATGGACATTGTCAGTATATATACACATGTACACACATGCATATGTGTTTCAGCTTTGGGGTGCACACCATAATGCAATAGGCTGTGCAGACCTATGCCTGCACACTAGAGCTGCACGATTCTGGCCAAAATGAGAATCAAAATTTTTTTGTTTAGAATAAAAAGATGATGATTCTCGCGGTGTAAAATCTTTTACATTATACAAAAAAAATTGGGCTAACTTTACTGGTTAGTTTTTTTTAAATTCATTAAACTGTAATTTTTTCCCCCCAAAAAATGCATTTGAATGACTGCTGCGCAATTACAGTGTGACATAAAATATAATAATATAAACAACCACCATTTTATTCTCTAGGGTCTCTACTAAAAAAAATATATATATAATGTTTGGGGGTTCTAAGTAATTTTCTAGCAAAAAAAAAAATTTAACTTGAAACCAACAAATGTCAGAAAAAGATTTAGTGAAAAAATGATTTCAACCTGAAACCAACAAATGTCAATAAAAGGTTTAGTGCTAAAGTGGTTAAACTCATTTGGGGACCCGGGCGCTGCCCCAGGGGACATGTATCAATGCAATTTTTTTTTTTTTAAACATCCGTTTTTTTGTAGAGCAGTGATATTTTTAATGCTTAAAGTGAAACAATAAAAATTAAATATTCCTTTAAATATCATGCCTGGGGGGGTGTGTCTATAGTATGCCTGTAAAGTGGCAAATTTTTCCCGTGTTTAGAACAGTACCACAACAAAATTACATTTCTAAAGGAAAAAAAGTAATTTAAAACTGATCGCAGCTGTAATGAATTGTTGGGTCTTGGCAATATGGATAAAACTCATTGAAAAAAAGAGCATGGGTTCCCCCCAGTCTATTACCAGGCATTTTGGGTCTGGTATGAATATTAAGGGGAACCCCTAACCAAAATGTAAAAAAAAAATTGCATGGGGGTCCCCCTAAAATTCATACCAGGCCCTTCAGGTCTGATATGGAAATGAATGGGAACCCTTCAGCAAGTTTAAAAATAAATGGTGTAGGGGTCCTCCTCAAAATCCATACCAGACCCTTATCCAAGCATGCAACCTGGCAGGCCGCAGGAAAAGGGGGGACGAGAGCGCCCCCCCCCCCTCCTGAACCGTACCAGGCCACATGCCCTTAACATGGGGAGGGTGCTTTGGGGTCTGACCACAAAGCACCTTGTCCCCATGTTGATGGGGACAAGGGCCTCATCCCCACAACCCTTGCCTGGTGGTTGTGGGGGTATGCGGGCGTGGGGCTTATCGGAATCTGGAAGCCCCCTTTAACAACGGGACCCCCAGATCCCGGCCTCACCCCCAATGTGAATTGGACCCATACCATTTCACAAACAAAAGTGTCAAAAATTATCAAAAGACAAGAGATAGCTTGAGACAAGTCCTTTATTAAAAAATAAAAAAATAAAAATGTCTGCGATGTAAATTCACGCCGCCCGACGGACCGAAAAAGAAAAAAAAAATGCCGCAACCGTTCTGCCTCCATGAGAGGCTCCCACCGACTGATGCTTCTTCTCTGTAACAGTTCTTATATAGTTGAGGGTGGGGCCACTCGGTGACGCCACGAGGGCGTCCGTGCGCCACTTTACAGGCATACTATAGACACCCCCCAGGCAAGATATTTAAAGGAATATTTCATTTTTATTGTTTCACTTTAAGCATTAAAAAAATCACTGCTCCCAAAAAAACGGGCGTTTTAAAAAAAAAAAAATTGCATTGATGCATGTCCCCAAACACTTTTTATGACAATAGCTTGCACATAAGCCTTTAAAATGAGCACTTTAGATTTTTGATGTTCGTGTCCCATAGACTTTAACGGTGTTCGTGTGTTCTTCTGAATTTTTTGCCTGTTCGGTATGTTCTGGTGCGAACCGAACCGGGGGGTGTTCGGCTTATCCTTAGTTATGAGTGGGAGTCTAACATAGGGCTAAAGGATTAAAAAAAATATATTTAGAGTAATAACACTTTCTTGTTTAACAACCTTAACAAAGAAATCATTAGTTGCAAACTACACAGCAACGAAAAACTGTTGCTAAAATCCCTGGACTGTCCCATGGAATTCGGGAATGTTGGGAGCTATGACTGTGCTATACATAAAATACTCTGAACCACTGTTATTCCTTACTGTTGTAAATTACTGTATGCTCTGTTATATGTTACATTCTACTTGTGCTGCACATTACATACATTCTGCTTTGTATTTTGCAGTTAGCAGACCGTTGCCTCTGTATCTATGCGAGAAGGGGGGAGGGATTTACTAAAACTGGAGCACACAGAATCTGGTGCAGTTCTGCATAGTTAACCAATCGGCTTTTAACTTCTGCTTGTTCAGTTAAGCTTTGACAATAAAACCTGGAAGCTGATTGGTTTCTGTGCAAAGCTGCATCAGATTCTGTGTACTCCAGTTTTAGTAAATCACCCCAACTGTCTGGTATGTTACATTGTCTGAACTTTTTAATTCTGTAAGCTGTACTATCTATTGCATACTGCAGAGCACTGCAATTGCTTTGCTATACTATGCAAGATGTACACCAAACTGCTGCATCATGTACAATGTGCTATACAATCCCAATTCCCAAAAAGTTGGGATCCTGTGTAAAATGCAAATCTCATGCACCCGTATTCTATTCACAATAGAAAACATATCCAATGTTTAAACTAAGAAAATGTACCTTGTATATTTGAAATTGATGGCAGCAACACGTCTCAAAAAAGCTAGGACAGGGCCATGTGTAACACAGTGTAGGGTCCCCTCTTATTTTAACAACACTGTAAACATCTGGGTATTGAGGAGACCAATTGCCTGAGGTTTGGCAGAGGAATGTTGTCCCATTCTTGCCTGATATAGGATTCTAACTGTTCAACAGTCCTGGGTCTTCTTTGTCATATTTTTAGTCTTAAGATGTAGCAAATATTTTTAATTGATGAAAGGTCTGGACTGCAGGCGGGTCAGTTAAAGTGGTAGTAAACTCTTTTTGTTAACTTGTACCTACAGGTGGGCCTATAATAAGGCTTACCGGTAAGTACAGTGAATATATCCAAAACTTGCACTGTTTAGGAGATATTCTCACTCCATGCAGCCGGTGATGTCACCGCTTTGAAGGGACCGCATACCCGTGCCGGGCCTTCAGAGCTCCATGCTGTGGTCTGTGACTCCCATGCGCATGCACAGGAGTGATATCATCGTGGCTTGTCCATTCAGACGGCAGGAGCACATGAACCCAGAAGGAAGACCGGGTGAAGATGGAAGCCCTGTCAGCCTGTGACCACTGGAGGGCTTAGTTCTAAAGTATTTCATAATGTGCTAGTATGCAATGCATTATAGCACATTATGCCATTGTCTTTTCTTTTTAAAAAGGTGTTGTTTACTATCGCTTTAAGCACCCAGACACTTCTACTACAAAGCCATACCTTTGCCATAGTTGCAGTATGAGGTTTAGCATTGTTCTTCTGAAAAATGCAAGGCCTGAAAAAGATGTTGTCTGGATGGGAGCAGCATGGATGGATATATCTTGCAAGCTGCCCATTCCATATGCACTAATGCACCCCCATACCATTAGAGATGCAGGCTTTTGAACTGAGCGCTGAAAACAAGTAGGAAGGTCCCTCTCCTTTGTAGTCTGGAGGATGTGGTGCCCACATTTGCCAAAAAGAATGTGAAAGTTTGATCTCACCACATAACACTTTTTCACCTTGCAACAAACCATTTTAAATGAGCTTTGGCCCAGAGAAGACAGCAGTGTTTCAGTGTTTGGATCATGTTCAGATATGGATTCTTCTTTGCATGATAGACCTTGCATTTTTGAATGGCACAGGGAACTGTGTTCACAGACAGTGATTTTTGGAAGTTCTCCTGAGCCCAGGCAGTGATGTCCATCACAGAATTATGCCTGTTTTTAATGCAGTCCCATCTGAGGGTCTGAAGATTATGGACATCCACTATTGTGTTTCTGACTTGTCCCTTGTTCCTGAATCTTTTGATGATATTTTGTACTGTACATTATGATGTATTTAATGTTTTTACAATTTTACATCGAGGAACATTATTCTGAAACTGTTCTTTTCACAGATTGGTGAACCTCTGCCCATCTTTACTTCTGAGACACTCTGACTCACTAAGATACTTTGTCATACCTAATCATGTTACTGACCTGTTGCCAATTACAGTAACCTAATTTGTTGCAAAATGTTCTTCCAGCGCTTCTTTGTTGGTACTACTTTTTTCCAGCCTTTTGTTGCCCTGTTTTAACTTTTTTGGGACATGTTGCAGCCAACAATTTTAAAATTACCTTTTTTTTTCTTAAAATTGTACATTTTCTCAATTTAAAAATGTGGTATGTTTTCAATTTTCATTGTAAATAAAATGTGAGTGTATGATATTTGCAAATCATTGGATTCTGCTTTTATGTAGATTTTACACAGCCCAACTTTTTTGGAAGCTGGGTTGTACAGATTTATATGATAAAGAATGAAACAGAAGATATTGAAATACAAAAAGGTAGGCAGAAACAAGAAACATTACCAAGTGGACAGAAAGTGGCAAGGACATTTTACTGTAGGAATATCCAAGACATATGACTTAGCTCACTAGGCCTCCTATAATTAAACATTACATTTGAGTGGACTGACCCCTTAAATGCAAGCACTTTTTGGCATGTTAGTTTTTAAGCTGCAGCATGACATACTAGGCAACACATTGAACAATGAGTTCAGAATTTAGTTTCTCCATGGCTGGAAAGGAAAAGACTAGGACATCTTTACTAGATAAATAATATTACAGTACTTGATTATGTTATTTAAGTTGCAGTTCTTTGGCTCATTGAGGCTCTGGCCTGCAGAGGTTACAATCTAAGACACTCATCGTACTTGCCTAAGTAACTTTCATCTTTTGAAGTCAAGTTATTGGATGAGCTGTCAGTGTCACTCAAAACCTTAGCTGTAGTAATGACAAGTCTGAAGTGTTATTAAGATCTGTGATAAATCTTTTTTGACGAACTCCTTTCAATACTTTTCCATAAAATTACCTACATACAGTTCTTTTATAATAACGTTTTCTCAGAGTCAAGGGAAACTGAAGTTCTTTTTTTTTTAAATAAAGCTAATAGATATTCCAGAAAACAGGTCCCATAGAATCAAATAGACAAGGAATTGTATAATTGATATTGAAAAGTGATTTTCATTTCTTATTTAGAATACATTTTTTTCCTCAGGCCTTTTTTTCTGGCTATAAATAGCTTATGCCTAGCATATTTTCTTTTTCAGATGCCCCTAGCTCCTCTGGTAGAGCGTTTTGTGATGATGGTCCAACTTCCTGCTGCAGAGATTCTTCAGCTCCAGCTCTCTGCCCATTTTCATCCACTCTGTCCACTCTTGGACTTCTATCTTGAGAAATGCCACTAACTCTGCTAAGGTCTCTATGTACTGTTTCATTGGGTCCATTCATATCTCCATCAGCCACCCTTACGGATGTCCTACAGAGAACACGTCTCAAGCCTCGTTGGAATGGACGAGCTAGAAGGGCATAAATAATAGGATTCAGGCAGCTGTTAGCATAGGAGAGAGCTACCACAAAGGAGTAAAGTCCATACAACCTTGGACCTGCAGGTAGAGGCCACAACAGATTTATAATGTTTAAGGCATAAAAGGGCAGCCAACACAGGATGAAGGCAGTCACTGCAAGGGCCACCATCTTAGTTACCTTACGTTCAGGACCCTGTCGTCGAGTTGGAGCCACCCTAACCCGATTTCCAGATATTCTTAGCTCAGCCACAATAAGTATATGACATATGCAGATTACAAGCAATGGGCAGAAGAACCCAAGTGCAGCAGTGTACAAGATAAAACCAGTCCTCCAGGCCTGCTGTGGTTCAGGCCAGGCGATATGACACATTCCGGACTCCTTCGGAACTCCAGCAAAGAAAACTACTGGTAGTACAACCAAGAAAGAAGCAATCCAAACAGTTACATTGACACATTTAGCCACTTTGGGTCTTCTCCATTTTATTGACTTGATGGGACGAACCACAGCTAGATATCTATCTATACTTAGTACAGTTAAGCAGAAAATGCTTGTGAATTGATTGACAGCATCCAGAGCCATTACGATTGTGCATACTGGTGATCCAAACGGCCAGTAGGACAAAGCACTCTGGGCAGCAAGAAAGGGCAACCCCAACATGAAAAGGTCATCAGCCAGGGCCAAGTTTAGAATATAGAGAGCAGTGACCGAGTTCTGTCCAGCAGGACTTCGCCATGCTAAGTAAATAACCAAGGTGTTACCCCATAATCCTACTGCACATACAACTAAGTATACCAATGGAATGAGGAGCCCTGGGGCAGCCACGTTTGGAGTAGATGAAACATTGGCATATAGAGTTGTGTTAATGTCTGCGTAGGAGCTTGGAAGAAGGCTAGTTGGGGATGTTGGTGTCATTTTTAAGCACACGTCAGAACATGGTTGTTTTTGGTTATTGGTATTTTTCCATAAATAATGTCCCTCCTTATTTCTGTAAATCTTTTATTTTAATAAATATTGCCATATTCTATTTTTCTCTTTTGAAAAAAAATAAGCATAGATTGTGCATCTTCCACAATGAAATATTACCAGTTTTTAGATGCTTGAATGATTTCTTTTGGAATCACAACTGTTTCTTCCAAAGCCCTTTGGTTGGCCTTTCTCATCTGTTTTTTTTTTAATATGTTGACTTTGTGTTGTAACAAATCTAACTGTAGTGAGGAACAATGTGTTTTTTTAGCGTATTTCTTGATTGAACAGCGTGCTAAAACATGCATCAGTAAGTTTTATTTCTTCTCAGCAATATACTGCCATAGGGGTCTGTGGCTGTGCAGGATGTCCATTTTATGTTATGTCTTCTTGGCAGAAGGTGAATGATTCTCTTCAAATAGGCTGCATCCTCAGTAGGCCAAGAATCTAGCTGTTGATAATCTGTCAAGACAATGAAAGCATATCATATTATTGTAAACCTATCACATAGTATTAAAACCATTACAATTAATGTTTATCAAAAAAGTAGACATTGTACTTCAATTATACAACCATGTGCATGTTTATATTTATTTATATTTTTGTTTCTTTTGCACAAGACAGGGTATCTAAAATGGATACCGCTTCACCTTACTTACTTAGCTAAATGAACATTTATGTTCCAGAGTAACCAGCCTCTATTCCTTTAGTAAATCAGTAGACTAGACATTAAAGGAGTTGTAAAGGTAGAAGATTTTTTATCTTAATGCATTCTGTTCATTAAGATAAAAGTCTTCTGTGTGCAGGAGCTCACCCCAACCCCTCTAATACATACCTGCACCCCCTCTCTGTCCAGCGATGTCCACGAATGTCTCTGCTATCTGAGACTCTCCTCCCTGATTGGCTGAAACACAGCAGTGGCGCCATTGGGGCAGGGGGCGGGGCCGGCGGCAGGTCTGTGTCTGAAAGGATACAGGGAGCCGTGACTCGGCTCAGGTGCCTCCATAGCAAGCTGCTTGCTGTGGGGGCACCCGACAAGAGGGCAGGGCCAGGAGCACAGGAGAGGGGCCTGAGAAGAGGAAGATCAGGACTGCTCGGAGCAAATCTACTATAACAGAGCAGGGAAGTATGACATGTTAATAAATGCTGCGCTAAACTAGTGCTCATTAATGAAACCCATATAAGTGAGGGTAATAGAAAAAAAACAGTACTAAAGTAATAATAAATAAAGTGCCAAAGTGCTTTGTGACAAAATTCAATAATAATGTTCAAGGCATATTAATCAAAGTTGCTCCATAGTACGGATGAGCCAAACACCCCCCGGTTCGGTTCGCACCAGAACCTGCAAACGGACCGAAAATTTGCACGAATGTTAGAACCCCCATTGACGTCTATAGGACTCGAACGTTCCAATACCATTTGCATGGTATTGTCCTAAAAAGGGTTTGGGAACCCGGGTCGTGCCCCAGGGGACATGTATCAATGCATAAAAAACTTTTAAAAACGGCCGTTTTTTCGGGAGCAGTGATTTTTATGATGCTTAAAGTAAAAAAAAAAAGTGAAATATTCCTTTAAATATCGTACCTGGGGGGTGTCTATAGTATGCCTGTAAAGTGGCGCGTGTTTCCCGTGCTTAGAACAGCCCCTGCACAAAATGTCATTTTTAAAGGAAAAAAGGAAAAAGTCAATTTTTTGCCTCAGAAAAGTGCTTGACTCGAGTATAAGTCGAGGGGGGCACTTTCAGCACAAAAAAATGTGCTGAAAAAATTCGACTTATACTCGAGTATATACGGTACTTCTCTTTTAATGAATTATATCTTAATGAAATATATCTATGGAGCAACTTTGATTGATATTGTGTTTCCCCGAAAGTAAGACCTACCCCAAAAATAAGACCTACCCCGATTTTCAAGGAGGGCTGCAATATAAGCCCTACCCCGAAAATAAGCCCTAGTTTGTGTGTTTCTGTAATCTAACCTGTAGTCATATATCTTCGGTATACAGCACCACTCAGCGCTCAGCTGATCTCCTGCTCTTCCCCTTCCCGTCAGCGGGAGGATTTCGTCCTCCCTCCCTCTGCAATGCTCGGATCGATGCGGGCTATAAAAACGCCGAGGTGCACTCAGCTGATCTCCTCGTCTCCTACTTCTCAGCGACAATCTCGGCCCCCCTCCCTCTGCAATGCTGGATCGCGGCGGGCTATGGAAGCGCCGAGGGGCGCTCAGCTGATCTTTTCTTCTCCTGCTTGTCAGTGGGGGATCCCGGCCCCCCCTTCCTCTGCAATGCTCTGATCATGGGAGAGAGCTCCAGTGGGCTATGGAAGCACCGAGCGGCGCTGTAAGAAGGTATGTGACACAATTGAACAGAAATACACACCTTTTTCATTATATTCTACTGTAATAGAAAGGATTCTTGGAGTTTACAACCACTTTTGATTCACTTCACACTGGGGATTCCTGCCAGGCAGGGAGGGAAAGGGTGCAAGAAGACAGCATATTAAATAGCAAGCCCTACCCCGAAAATAAGCCCTACTGTGTTTTTGATTGCCAAAATTAATATAAGACCCGGGCTTATTTTCGGGGAAACACGGTATGTCTTGAACATTAATATTGCATTTTGTCACAAAGCACTTTGGCACTTTATTTATTATGATTTTAGTATTGTTTGTTTTCTATTACTCTCATTTATATGGGTTTTATTAACCTCCCTGGCGGTATGATTATTTCAGATTTTAGGTGCTGAAAGGGGTACAATTATTTTGCATGGAAATTTGGCGTTTTATATTGTAGGCCTGTAATTCTTGGGAATAATTCACTTAAATCTGTCAAAACCAGGGTCTAGTAGACATTCCGGGTATGATAAAGTTTGAAAAACGAAATCATAAATTATAATATAATAAATAACTATAAATAATTATACCAAATAATAATATAATAATAATAAAAATTATTCAATAATGTAATCAAATCAAAAACACTGAAATTTGCTCAGTTGCAGAATTGTCACTGTCATTACTTTTCAGTGTTTGATGACGGATCTCCCCACAAATCACTATCGCTTAATTCTGTGAGTGATTCTAATTTATTATCGCTGTTTTCTAGCTGGTCTAAAACCACTTTTGATGTAAAGGGACGGTTTTGGTTGCTATGGACAATCTCCAGTTTCCAGGCAGAAAGAACAGTTTTTATAATAGAAAACTGCATGCAGGGCACTGGACAAACCACTAGGGACAAAGGGGATGTGTAATTATTCGATACAGTATTGTAATCTGTAAGATTACTGTATACTGTATCTATACTGTGTGTTTTTTACTTTTTGAATTTTTGCGCCGAACTCCATCACGGTGCGTCGCAACGCTCGCAGGGAACAGAGCTCAGCACTGTGAATCGAGCGAGACACGGCGGCTCGCAGATCACAGCGGGGAGACATCGCAGGATCCAGGGGACAAGGTAAGTAACCTCTACATGGATCTACATGGATCCTGCAATGCGATCTCGAGTCTGGCTCAGGGTTACCGCTTTTGGTACTGAAAATCCACCCCGAGCCAGACTCTGGAATAACGCTAGGGGGGTTAATGAGCACTAGTTTAGCGTGGCATTAATACACATTTATTTGATATAGAACGAGCGTATGGGACATGACTAGTGCCAGTAGCTGATGATCAAGTATTTAACCACTTCACGGAAGATTTGGCTGCTCTATGACCAGGCCATTTTTTGTGATTCGGCACCGTGTCGCTTTAACTGACAATTGCTCAGTTGTGCGACGCTGTACCCAAACAAAATTGACGTCCTTTTTTTCCCAAAAATAGAGCTTTCTTTTGGTGGTATTTGATCATCTCTGCGGTTTTATTTTTTGTGCTTTAAACAAAAAAGGAGTGACAATTTTGAAAAAAACACAATATTTTGTACTTTTCGATATAATAAATATCCCCAATTTTTATTTAAAAAAGCTATTTTTTCCTCAGTTTAGGACGATATGTATTCTTCCACATATTTTTGGTAATAAAAATCGCAATAAGCATATATTGATTGGTTTGCGCAAAAGTTATAGCATCTAAAAATAAGGGGATAGATTTATGGCATTTTAATTATTATTATTTTTTTTTACTAGTAATGGCTGTGATCTGCGATTTTTATCGGGGCTGCGACTTAATAGCGGACACATCGGACACTTTTGACACATTTTTGAAACCATTGACAATTATACGGCGATCAGTGCTATAAAAATGCACTGATTACTGTATAAAGGTCACTGGCAGGGAAGGGGTTAACACTAGGGGGCGATCAAGGGGTTAATTGTGTTCTCTGGCTGTGTGTTCTAACTGTGGGGGGAGGGGACTAACTATAGGAGATGACAGATCGTAGTTCCTAGCTATTAGGAACTCATGATCTGCCTCTCCTCGCAGAACAGGGATATTTGTGTTTACACACACACACACAAATGTCCCTGTTCTGCCTCTCGTGCGCCTGCTTTCCCGCTTAGAGGAGCCGACGTTCAGCTATGACGGTTCGCGGGATCATGCCGACCTACCGCAGTATGACGGTGGCTGGTCGGCAAGTGATTAAAGTAAAGTTATTAGTGGTAGCTGGCAAGATTCTTAGATTACAAGTATGACATGTTTGTTATTTTTATAAAAATAAAAAAATGAGACTTTACAATCACTTTAATTATAGAATTGTATTCTATAAATCATATTTATATACTGTAACTTTCATTAAATTACCTTTAAATTCTATTCTTCTGGACAAGTTTTCAATATACCATGATAAGAACTACTACACTAAACTGTGCATGACTTTACATTGTCATGACCAGTGTAGACCAGATGTCCCAAAACCTCTTGTCTTATGGTCTGCCCGACCATACTCGTACTCCAACCAACTCTTTACCATTACCTATGATTAATGAGACCACACAAGGAATAGAGTACAAATGGCCATAGCGGCCTTTTTATTAACAAAATATTAATTTAACATAAACGATAAAATAATTCATTAAAACAGAAACATCCGAGAACAAACTATCAGTCACTAAGCCTGTTGGTCTTTGACGGCACCCCCAAAGTTATAGTATGTTCCACTTCTACACTGCGGGACCTTTTACCATGATAGGCCTCCAGCCGCAACACACCAGCTTGGAGACAACACACTAACCGCAGTACAACCATTACCATATTCCAGCTAAACCGTGTTAACTGGAATACACCAGAGGGACACATACCACCGATGAGTCCCGAACCCTTCCTTATCATAGGATTTTCTTACCACCATCAAAAACCAACAACCGTCACAGCACACAAGGGTAAACCCTTACCCTTGAGTGCCCCGCCACACCCTCAAAGCATGCTGAATCCCATCCTGCAATCCAAGGGACCATAAATCAATACCCACCGCAGATAGGTGCACTCCACTCCCCCTGAAGTACAGCCAGGTTTCTTTCTCCCGTTCCATATGTCGGGCCAGGCCCCCACAACCTTGTTTACTTTCTTGTGGTCCTTGTTGATCCTCTCTACCGACCTGGCCAGGCGCCAAGTCGCCCGAGCAAAAATGTCGGACCACAAGACAAGCATGTCGGGAAAAGCCGTGTGAAGCCGCAGGAAATCAAACTTGATATATCTATAATGAGCTCCCTTACAGACCTAACTCCCAGATCATTCCTGCCAACATGGAGCACCAGAATAGGCATGCAAAACAATGCACTTCAGGCATGACCCTGCTCCACATCATGCCTGGTACCCCCAACCAGCGGATACAAGCCTCCCACCTAGAAATGCCCAGCTGCCTGCCATTAGGCCTAACATCAGCTCGCCTGGCCCCCCAAAACACATATGAGTGGCCTATGATCCAGACGAGGCGCATCTGCTCACCACTTGAAAGAAAAGAACAAAACACCACGGAATAACACCAAGACGAACAACAGAGATGTACATAACACAAAAAGCACACACAGACAGGGCCCCCCAACTCCTTCCCCCTCCTCTTTTAATCTGACAACAACTGCGGACAAATGTAGATGTGGAATCTTCTGGAGTCCCATCTACCAATCCACTTACAAGCTGCCTCGTGCAACCTGCACCATGCCCCCTTCGTGGCCGCCCCAATGTGGAAGGAGTGCGAGGCGTACTGTTTGTCATATAAACCTGCTGCCCTGAGACACTTCCGGAAAATAGAAACAAACTGAAATTTAGATAGAGGAGACCCATCAACATGCAACAAAAATAACCCAGCCACAACTGGGCGTACCCTGAGAAACTCCCTTATCACTCCCACCGGGCACAAGGGAGAACCCGGCAGAGAAAACAGCTGCATTTGCGTGCTCTTACCCAACTGATCTGTCTTTGACCTGCGTAGCAGCAACTGGACACTGTCCTCCCCGCAGACGACATCCTGAGCCAACATGCCCACCTGAACCAGTTTAGATGGGCTGACAAGTTCACCAATTCGAAAGGCTCCAAAAAAGGCTAGAGAGAATGCTGTTTTAAATAAGGAAACCTCGTAAGCTGTTGCACACAAAAAGCCCAACTGAGCAAAAATGGCCTGTAGATTTGCAAAGGACACAGAATGCCGAGCATCCTGCCGCTTATGCGACCTACGATACCTTTTTAGAGCCTGTCGGACCCAAAAATCTTTTGTGAAATTGCAACAGCCCTGTTTGAAGAAAAACGCTAAACCCACCAGCTTCCGCTCAATGGAAGACACCGACACCCCCTGCTCCAAGTTCCTGGAAACAAAGTAAAGGATTATCAGCCTTACCTCCGAACCAACCACGTCCACCCCAGCCAGCCGAACCATTTTCAACCATTCCCGCCATACTTTGGCATAGGCCGCCCACGTAGCCTCACTCACCGACCATTTGATCCATCCTGCGATGACTCCCACAGCCATGTGGAACAAGGGACAAAACACCCTGCCCATGGGAATGCGACATGCAAAATTCAACTTACCTAACAAAGATTGTAGCTTTCTAAGCTGAATCTTGCGGAGTCCCAAGGTCCCACAAATCTCAGCCTTGAGGGCTATAAGCTTATCCTCCGGCAGGTGACATTCCATGGCACAGGAGTCCAGAACTATGCCCATGAAACTAAGAGTGGTAGTCGGCCCCTCCATTTTATCCGCAGCCAAATGTCATCTAGATAGATGACAACAAACTGGTACAGTAGATCCCTGAAGATTTCATTGACAAAGTTCTGGAACACAGCTGGAGCATTACACAAACCAAAAGGCATAACCAGGTATTCGTAATGCCCATCCCTAGTGTTAAACGCAGTCTTCCATTTGTCACCTTCCCGTATTCTAAGGAGATTGTATGCACCTCTGAGATCCAACTTGGTGAAAATGGAAGCCCCCTTCAACCTGTCAAATAACTCAGATATTAGAGGTAAGGGGTATCGGTTTTTGATAGTCACTGCGTTTAACCCTTAATAGTCGATGCAGGGTCTGAGGGTACCATCCTTTTTAGCAACGAAAAAGAACCCTGCTCCTGCAGGCGACAAGGATTTCCGAATGAAACCTCTCTCCAGATTCTCAGTGACATACACAGACATGGCCTGGGTCTCTGGAATGGACAGAGGGTAGGTACGACCCCTGGGCAGAGTTGCTCCAGGGACAAGGTCAATGGCACAGTCAAAAGATCTGTGGGGAGGAAGCACCTCAGCAGACTTCTTACAGAACACATCCCGGTAATCGCTGTATGCCGCGGGAAGATCAGAAGATACAGATGTTGTAGCAATGGGAAGTCTCTCCTTGGGGACCACCTTGAAAAGACAGGACGAGAAACACGAAGGACCCCAAGCCAGGATCTGCCCAGAGACCCAGTCCAAATGTGGAGAGTGGAGCTGTAGCCAAGGGAGGCCCAATACAATGGGGGTAGAGGCCTTGGGTAGAATGAGGAAGGAAATCCACTCCTGGTGGAGTATCTCTATCGACATCCTAATAGATAGCGCCTGGAAACAGATAGGGCCCCCTGGGAGCACAGTGCCATCCATTGCCGAGACTACCAGTGGTGTAGCGAGGGGAGAAAGGGTAAGCTTCATAGAAGAAGCAGTTCTCCAGTCCATAAAATTGCCGGCAGCCCCGGAGTCCAGATATGCTAGGACCGATTGGGGAGAAGGGCCTACATGGAGGAACACCGGAAGAAGAAGACGAGAAGGTGATGTTTCTGGGTCCAATACTCCACCTTCTAAATGTATTAGACCCGAGCGTTTCCCGGACGAAGCGAGCAGGAGTCACGAAAATGACCCTTGCCCCCACAATAAAGACACAAGCCCAGAGTTCTGCGTCTAGCACGTTCTTCGGGGGTTAGTCTGGTCCGGCCCAGCTGCATAGGTTCCTCAGCAGGCAGAGGATGCTCCACAGGGCGACGGGGGAAGAGTTCTGGCTGACTAGGACCTAGGAGGTGCTGGCGTCTTTTTTCTAGGGACCTCTCCTGGAAACGAATGTCAATCTGATTGCACAAGGAAATGACATCGTCCAGACCGGCGGGGATAGCTCTTCCTGCTAATTCGTCCTTCACCCGGTCAGAGAGGCCATGTAAAAAGGTTGCGACAAGTGCGTCATTGTTCCAGCTCAATTCAGCTGTGAATTGATACGGAACTGAAGTGCATATTGTCCCACTGAACAAGATTCTTGGCGAAGGCGTAAAAGGGTACTAGCAGCTGAAGAAACCCGAGCTGGCTCCTCGAAGATATTACAAAAAAGCTTCAAGAAGTCGGACAGGCTGGAAACCACCGGGTCATTCTTCTCCCACAGAGGGGCAGCCTAAGCTAAAGCTTCACCAGAGAGGATATGAATGTGTGGCTGCGACTGGTGCGATAGGTGCAGCTGCTGATTGTACTTGAGGCTGCAGGTTCGGGTTTCCCAAGGAGGCCTGGAGCTGCTCAAAGTGGGAAGCCAGATCCTTAGGGAATAGCATCACCTGAGTCTGATTAGATTCCTGGGTCTCGAGTCAGCGAACTATGCCCTGCAATGGATCGGCTGCAAGAAGCGGCATGTCAGCCGGGTCCATGGCTGATCAAACTGTCAGGTCACCTTGAGGTTAGGTGACAGATGCACACCGTTGGGATCAGGAGTGCACCGCAAGGCAGTGGACCCTACGGCTGACAGGAGTCCGGGTGATAAGAAAGGCAGGGCCGCTGGAACACCAACATGGATCCCACCGGGGTTAGAGTGTAGGATTCCCTGGGGCGCAGAGTCTAAGAGCCAGCAGGTGTTCCCCAGAGCCTCTAGTGGTGAGGATGGACTGGGCTGCAACTGGCTCCAGATCAAGACCCCCAGGGTCCCCCAGCTCACACCCACAGTAGGCAACAAGAGGATAGGGATAGTAAAGGAATAAGCCAAGGTCAGGGCCACAAGCAGACAAGGACAACAGAGTTCATGCCAAGGTTCAGGGTCACAGGCAAACAGGAATAGTCGGGGACACGCCAAAGGTCAGGGTCACGAGCAGACAGGAATAGTTGAGAACACGCCAAGGTCGGTAACAGAAACAAACGAAGAGCACACGGCAGGCAGGAACAGGAAGCCAAAACACACAAAGCTTGATCAGCAGGACTGGCCTGCAGTGCAGAGGTTAATATAGAGTTCTCTGATAGGAGCTGGGGTGGAGCCATGTTAGAGGAGAGTTAATAAAAGCAGTCAGGTGAGAGTCAGCTGGTCTTTAGAGATGAACACATGGAGACAGGTAAGCTGACAGACAAACTCTATTGCATAACCATGACAATCTGGTTACAAAGGATGGGGAGATGGCAAAGTTATTGAATTTTTTCTTCTCTTTGGTCTTAACGAGGGAATCGGGGGGTTTCAGTAACCAAAACTGCAGTGTTTATCCTTATGACACATCACAGGAAGCACCTCCATGGTTATACGAGGACAGAAATGGAATTAGACTTTGGAAACTTAACATTAATAAATCCCTGGGACCAGATGTCTTGCATCCGAGGGTACTCAGGGAACTCAGTCAAGTAATTGCCAGACCATTTTCCCTAATTTTTACTGACAGTCTACTGACTGGAATGCTACCAGCTAATTGGAGAAAAGCCAATGTAGCACCAATATTTAAAGGGCCCAAAATATATCTCTGGGAATTACAGACCAGTTAGCCTAACATCAATAGTATGCAAGCTCTTGGAGGGGATGATAAGGGACTATATACAAGATTTTAGCAATGAGAACGGTATCATTAGCAGTAATCAGCATGGATTCATGAAGAATCATTCTTGCCAAACCAATTTAATAACCTTCTACGAGGAGGTGAGTTGCCATCTAGATAAAGGAAGGACCGTAGACGTGGTGTAACTAGATTTTGCAAAAGCATTTGACACAGTTCCCCATAAACGTTTACTGTACAAAATAAGGTCCATTGGCATCGACCACAGGGTGAGTACATGCATTGGAAACTGGCTACAAGGGCGAGTTCAGAGGGTGGTGATAAATAGGGAATACTTGGAATGGTCAGGGGTGGGTAGTGGGGTCCCCCAGGGTTCTGTGCTGGGACCAATCCTATTTATTTTGTTCATAAACGACCTGGAGGATGGGGTAAACAGTTCAGTCTCTGTATTTGCGGACGATACTAAGCTAAGCAGGGCAATAACTGCTCCACAGGATGTGGAAACCTTGCAAAAAGATCTGAACAAATTAATGGGGTGGGCAACTACATGGAAAATGAGGTTTAATGTAGAAAAATGTAAAATAATGCATTTGGGTGGCAAAAATATGAATGCAATCTATACACTGGGGGGAGAACCTCTGGGGGAATCTAGGATGGAAAAGGACCTGGGGGTCCCAGTAGATGATAGGCTCAGCAATGGCATGCAATGCCAAGCTACTGCTAACAAAGCAAACAGAATATTGGCATGCATTAAAAAGGGGATCAACTCCAGAGATAAAACGATAATTCTCCCGCTCTATAAGACTCTTGTCCGGCTGCACCTAGAGTATGCTGTCCAGTTCTGGGCACCAGTCCTCAGCAGTGGCAGCTGGTACTCAAAATTTCTGGGGGGCACAAACAAACTGAAAAATACTGAAACCCCCCCATCAATTGCAGCCTCACTGTGCCCATCAAATGCAGCCATTGTGCTTATCAAACGCAGCCACTGTGCCCATCAAACGTAGCCACTTGTGCCCAAACGCAGCCACTTGTGCCCATCAAATGCAGCCACTGTGTCCATCATATGCAGCTACATGTGCCCATCAAACGCAGCCACTTGTGTCCATTATATGCAGGCCATTGTGCCCATCATATGCAGCCACTGTGCCCAGCACCCCCCCCCCCCCCCCCACGAGCACATCTCTGATAGAGCCAAGGAGACTTATCGCAGCACTACAGTAGCTCCTCTCAGAGCGGCGGCGACCTCTGCTCCAGCGAGTGTCTCCTCCACTCCTCTTCCTAAGCGCCAGGCATCCAATGGGGCTGCCCCGCGCTTTGGCCAATCAGGAAGCAGGTCTGCCTCCTGATTGGCAGGGAGGAAGGTTAGTGTGGAAATAGCGAAATTTTAATTTGCTATGGTCACACAATTGGGTGGGATCAGGGAGCACTCTCTGCGCCCCAAGCCCACCCTATTTTGAAGCCTATTAGAGCCTCTGGCTCTAATCAGGTGCTTCAAAAAGTACCACCCCCTCCCACCCCCACCATAGAAATCCATGCGTCTGGCATCCTGAAAGGGGTCGGGTGCATGGATGGGGGGGCAGCGCCCGTGCGCCCACAGTGCGTGGGCCGCCACTGGTCCTCAGGAAGGATGTACTGGAAATGGAGCGAGTGCAAAGAAGGGCAACAAAGCTAATAAAGGGTCTGGGGGATATTAGTTATGAGGAAAAGTTGCAAGCACTGAACTTATTCCCTCTGGAGAAGAGACGCTTGAGAGGGGGTATGATTTCAATTTATAAATACTGTACTGGTGACCCCACAATAGGGATAAAACTTTTTCGCAGAAGATAGTTTAACAAGACTCGCGGCCACTCATTAAAATTAGAAGAAAAGAGGTTTAACCTTAAACTACGTAGAGAGTTCTTTATTGTAAGAGTGGCAAGGATGTGGATATCCCTTCCACATTCGGTGGTCTCAGCGGGGAGCATCGATAGTTTTAAAAAACTATTAGATAAGCACCTGAACGACCACAACATACAGGGATATACAATGTAATACTAATATATAATCACACACATAGGTTGGACTTGATGTATCTTCTTTCAACCTCACCTACTATGTAACTATGTAACAATGAGGCTCTCTTGGGCACCACCCACAGAGGCAAAATCACTAAATCCAGCAAAGGCTTAACCGGGAAAGGCCCACCCAATGCGACCCAGGGCCACTTCCTTCCCCAGTTTTTCAGAAACCACCCCAGAATGTTGCAAGGCCGAGTGGAAATTCTGCTCCATAGGTGGGACAGTAGCCAAGGAACACGGGATCGGAAAACCCTCTGATGATCCCACACTGAGCAGCCGAGCAGCATCCCGGTCTGGATATCTATTTAGGAAAGGTTGCATCCTTTCCCCCATCACCGGAATCATCCTTCTGGTTAGCATACTCTCCGGCACGGCCTCTAACTTTTTTGAAACAGCGGGACACCGGATGCAAACCTCCGCAGCCAGAGCATTCATGTTTAAAGCGGCAAGCCTATTCAAACTTACATGATCCCTCGTTGTACTGCCAATATAAACCCCACTTCTTTGTGGTCGGTTGTCCAGGGGCAGCTGCACCACTCCCCCCCCCCCCCCCCCCTGGAAAAAACAGGTTCGGGGCCCGCGCTGAGGACATAAGTCGCATCCAGAGGCTAATGTCCTTGTGGTCCCAGCGCAGGAACAGACGGATGGCCCTCCGCTGCCAGAACTGCTCATCATACCGTAGCCATGCGGATCCCCCGTAGACCCTGTGTGCCTCGCAGATGGCATCCATGTAACAAAAGAGCGCTGAACAATGTTCAGGATTCTTTTCCCCAATGACGTCGCCATAATGGCAAACGCTTGCAACTAATTAGTGAATGTACGCGGAATCAATCTGTACCGCTGCTTCTCCTCATCCTCCTTCTTGCTGTCGTCGGGCTTGAGCCTATCCAAATTAAATATTTCCAGGGGTAGTAAAGAGAAGATTTCTACATAGTCACCCTTACAAATCTTGTCCCTTACCTCAGGCTTCAAATGCTCCCCCAACTGCCCCTCAAAGCAGACGTAAAATTCGCATTTAGCCACGTCGGCAATCCGAACTGAATCTGGTTTTCCTGCGACATCCTGCATCGATCCAGCCTTGTCCCCCAAAACTGAACCTACAGACACTGAGGCCGGAGGATAACCCTGCAGAGGATAGGATGGGCACTGTAACAGGGAAGAGCACCAACCCCCCGGACGCAGACCCTGGGCTGCCCTCCACAGACCCACTGCCCGGCGCAATCACCACTGAAGCAAACACCCTAGCAAGTCCTGCAATACTGCGTCTGACCCAGAAGTGGCGGGCAGCGTTCCCGCCACTGGGGGGCAGCAGCTGAACCCGCAGCAGACTGTGGTGCGGCTCTAGTAGCCTGTGAATCACTCCCACCCCCTACCCCCAACAGCCCACACAATGCAGCATTCAAAGACCCATTAGACAAAGAAGAACACTCACCAGGCTGACCAGGGGTGCCCCCACCAGCCGCAGATCCCGAATCCACCGGTGCAGGACGGCTGTGCGACTCCTTTGAGCAGGACAGCTCACCTTCCAACCGAACGACAGGCAACTATTGTTCCACCTTTGGAAGCATCCTAGGTGAAGAGGACCTAGATGCTGAGGATCCGTGCTGCCGCTGGACCCTCCACCTGGCACCGGACCCACCGGGGCCCTGGGCACCCGCCGACTCTCATTTGCCGCCCCTCCTCTGACCATCCCTTACTGCAGTGGCAAGTGCTGATCCAGTGGAGCCGCTGGCCACGGTGGGTAGGGGCCCGGCGGCCGTAGCAGAACTTCTCCCTCGCTGAGACTCCCCATGAGCAGGATCATCCAAAGGGGAGGAGTCCGCTTGCTCCTGACTGTGCCACCGAGAGGGCTGGGAGAGACACACACATGTCCTGGTGCCCCGCCCGCCGAGCTCCGCCATTGAAGAGGATTCTGTCCAGGCACACCACCCGCAGAAGCCGATGGACGCTTCGCCGGTGGGCCTGACTGGTCCTGGTCAGGGCTCATACCGTGGCGCAAAGCTCTGGGGGAGGATCCTGGCGGAAAGCGCTCCGGAGGCCGAGACCTCCGAGCATGTGGGAGCTCCTGTCCCCCCACCACTGTCCTGGAGGCCTGGTCCCCCAGCAGGGAGGAAATCTGACCTTGCAGCCATGCAGTGCCCCTCGTAGCAGCAGCTGACTGTAGCTGGGAAAGGATCTGATCTACGTCACCATAGTGTCACCAGCAGCAGAGTACCTGGGGAAGCTGCTTCCTGCGTCCGTTGTCTCCACTGATGCCAGGGGTGCCCCACCTCCCCTTAAATCACCTAGACCCCAATCAGATAATTCCTCACTTCTTCCAACTCCAGCAGGTAACCCTCTGTTGTCTCCCCTTTCCACACTGTCATGCCGGCCCTGCGCTATGCTTGCTTTCTTCCTCTTCGCTCCGGGCCTCACTTTCTGGAGGTTCTGTTGTAACTTGGGAAACTTCTTTAGGTCCTTGCATGCACAGCGAGAATGCTTTGTACCAGGCACTTATCACAGATCAGCAGAAGGTTCTGTACTAACCATGAGAAAAGCCAATTTAAAATAATCCCATTGGATGTAAGTACAAAGATTGTTTCATACACCAAGTGCAGTAAGGCACACTATACCAGAATATGAATTTACTCCTTTATCATGAGTATTTGTTTATATTGCAATCTGCCAATACAATTAGTAGTGTTTAAATATATGTGATGTGTTCTCTGGCTTGGTATAGTGAGGATAACTGGTCCAGCTAAAACTCACAGTGATGCCTTGATATGCCTCCTTCTGAACTATGAAATATAAGCCTGCATTGAATTGTTCAAAGCTATCAATTAAATACACAATACACAATATCAGCTAAATACACAAAGCATTTTTTTCTTGATGTGTTTAGATCACGGGTTAGGTTGCAGGGTATCAAGAGCAGGTTTTGGGGTTTAGTGTGTAAATTAGACCCATACGTATCGCTAGTAATAATTTAAAATCAGAACTTTTAGGCTATTGGAGCTGTTTTTCCTTTCCTGTTTTTCCCTGTTGCAGGCATCACTCAGATACAACCAACTTGAAGCCAAATGACGTACAGATATGTGATTTGGCGGCAAGTGGTTAAGCTTTGACAACAAAAAAACTGGAAGCTGATTGGTTTCTATGCAGAGCTGTACCAGATTTTGCACACTCAAATTTTATAAAATCAACCCCTAAATGTTTAGTCTCAACTTCATATGGGAAGGCCACATCCCCAAAAACTGCAGTCCAGTAGGGTAAGGTATGAATCTGCAATAAAGATTGCTAAAACCCTTGCAATATATTTCTGTTGCGGAATGTTCATTTTCATGCTCAGATGCAAACTCTTTTTTCCCCACAACTACCTGGATTCTTGAATATGCCCAGAAAAAAATGGTTTCTTTGCCTCCCTCCCTCAGCAGCTCAGAGAGGCCACACCAGATGAGGCAGAGGCAGCTTAGCAAGTGATATGCAGCCGAGTGAGAGGCAGAACTGGCATGCCAGCAGCCAATTGCTACCAGAGTACTGCAATTCCAGTAGGGTGGCACTTGATCCTTGAGCCTTGGATTTCAGCTGTTCACCTGTGTTACCAAAATAATCCTGGACTTTACTATGGGGGACATTTTCTATGAGGATAATCACAAGTAGCTGTTTGAGCCTGGACCAGTTTTACTGAAATAGTGATTCTTAGCTTGACTTTCTGTTGTTATAGAGTCTTACAGAGACTTTGCTATGCAGATACGTTACCCTGGTTGAGTCACAGAGACATTTCTGCAAAAAGTCAGTGTTTGTGCAGCTTTCATTATTCTACAGTTTATGCATTTTTTGACACTTTGCATCTTTTTAGTAAACTGCAAGTGACACTTACCCTCTCTCTAACCATTGGCTGGGTAAGAAAATGTGACACTTTAATACAATTATTTGAAAATTTTATTCAAAGGGAAGTGAGACGATAAAAACCAATGTCAATTTGATCAAAAACAAACAGATTTTCTGCTGAATTCGACTGAGGCCATTTTAATCCCATCTCCTTGTGGTCAATCCAACCTACCATTTTATGTGTTTGCTTATTCATTTTGACAAAAAAATAAAAATAAGAATCAAAAATGAAACTGCCCTATATACCATATATAGGGTCAGCAGTACAGAGTATCCCACCAAAAATTGAACTATTGCAAGAGATTGCCTGCAATTTGATTTCAACCATTGCACAGTCTTCTTGGGGAAAACTAAACCAGTCACACAAGCAGAACAAGGTCAAACAGTGTACAAACGTCCCCCAAGTTGAACTCTTTTAAGACTTTTGGCAGTCTTGGAATATTATAGTACAATGTAAAATTGGAGTTTTCCTTTTAGTTGTATCTAAAGATAAAATTTTTTCTCATTTTGCATGGTTTAAACCCCTGATGTTTTTGGGGTATTTTGTCATCTATGGCCCATTGTGAACGCAACAGAAAGTGAGTTGAGATCTCTGATAGTAATAATTGATATATTGTTGACAAGCCATTCAATCAATATGCCATGCACAGGGAGGAAGATTTTAATTGATCATTGAGATACAAGATTAAGATACAAGATTTCATAATCTGATTGATTATATTCATAAATAAAGTATCTCAGTGCTACCGACTGATGTAAAACAATCAATAATTTTCTGCCTTGATGAACTCAGTTTGAATGAATTCAATCTAAATTGGGTTTAAATCGATCAGAAGGGAAGTTATTTGAATATTTATGAATTCGAACAATATGATCAAAGTGCACATTGATCGATAATAAAATCAAAGCATGTGTGGCCACCATTATTGAACAATTGGACTTTAAGTTTCAAAGACTTTCTAGAAATTGGTCAGGAAGGATTTTTTTTTACCCTTTTTTTTTGCTTTGTCTAACACTTTACTCCACAGTGGGGTTTCTTTTTATTAACTTTATTTATACTATCAGATCCTCATATGTAATAGTTAGCCATGCCTTGCATTTTTAAATAGTAATGGGTCGATCTAAAACCTTTACCTTTTCACAGTGATATTAGTTTAACATTTCAGGCATTTACCATTGAATGTACAACACAGCTCAACCTTATAATAAATGACATTTGATAGCTCAATGGGGCAAGAACTGACACCTCGAATATGGCTTCACTCTGGGGCTTTGGATGTTGCTATAGTGATGATGTTAGTGATGATGTTAGTTGTTGAACTGAGGCCTTGTGTATTTCAACAGTAAATAATTAAAAAGATAAGTGTTGCAAAAGCAATAGGTTTGACGGAGGAAAGCGACTGCCAACTGTTCCCAAACCACTTTCTTTTAACGATAATGTTAATGATACGGGGTCTATTTTCCGTAATATTTTTAGCAGCTTCTACTGCAGTTGAACAAATATGTGAAAATAGATTTGGTTATAACTTAATGACATCAGCCATAAGCATACTTAGTATGAAGTGCTGCATGAAAACCATACTGATAATATAATGCAATCGCTGGTGCTGCAAAGGAAGTATTGCGCTATGTTTTCAACTGCAGATATTATGTCACAGAGCCTTACATTGTGTAATGGCTTTTTAGATGTATCAGCCTGTAGCGAAAGCTTAACTCCTTAGGGCTCTTACAGATGGGCACCATAAAAGCCACGTTTTTAGGCATTCATGCAAGTGCGTAAATATCAGTAAACTAGTGCGCATTTAGATCAGTAAAAGAAAAAAAACTGCATTACTGGTCAGTATTTTACATGCGTACACGTGTATGTCTTTTCCCTTGAATAGTAGAATATAATATTATATTACTATATATATATATATATATATATATATATATATATATATATACAGTGCCTTGAAAAGTATTCATACCCCTTGAAATTTTCCACATTTTGTCATGTTACAACCAAAAACGGAAAATGGAAAATTTCCTATCAAATACTTACCATAGTTTTCCTTTCCTGATGGACTCCATGGCAGCCTACGTATGGGTTAATCCCGCCCCCTCATACCTCATAGGACCCCTCTCCCATAAATCTTTGCTCCAGGCCAGGGGCCATGTTCGGTAACTTAGCCTACTCCAGTAAATGGGAGGGAACTCCTGCTGCCATGGAGTCCATCAGGAAAGGAAAATTATGGTAAGTATTTCATAAGAAATTTTCAGTTTTCCTGACAGACTCTATGTCAGCCTTTATATGGGAAATAACGAGCCATACACACCCGGTGGGCAATTGCTGGTCAAAAGAAAAAAGGTTTAATTGGCACCGTCAACAGACAGGATATGCAAACCAAAATTAACAGAAGACAAAGAGGCCGGTTCTATGCAGTAGTGCGCCATGAACGTATTGAAGATCATGAGGCCGCCTTGCAGATAACTTCTGGGGCGTCGTGTCGGGAAGTCGCCCATGATGTAGAAACGGTCCTAGTTGAATGAGCAGTCACCACCTCTGGAGGCGTCAAGCCCTTAGCCTTATAGGCCCATTGGATGGCCTGAACAATCCATGCTGCGATAGATCTGGAAGAGGCATGCAAGCCCTTGTTTTTCCCATGAAAAAGAATGAAGAGATGATCAGACTGAGGAAAAGGAGCTGTGGCTTCTAAATATTGTTTCAGAGCTTCTCCAACATCTAGAACACTAGATTCCTCAGCTGACCTAAATGTTGGAAGAGCAATCTGATTCTCGTGACAGACAGACTATACTTTAGGGTTTGAACTCAGCATAGGAATCAAAACTACCCGATTAGGAAAAAAGGTTAGGAATGGCTCTTTGTATCCCAGAGAGCCAATTTCGGAGTCCCTCTTGGCTGATGTTATGGCCACCAGGAAGGCAACTTTTAGAGAAAGTTACTTGATAGAGAACTGATCTGTGTGTTCCATCTCTCTTCCTGAGAATAAATCTGAGAAGGTCTGAGCCTTATTTCTCCTCTGACGAACTGCAGAGTAACAGGGTGTTTAGCCCAGGATACGCCCGTGAAGGTAGAAATTGCATAGACTTGGACCCGCAAGGAGACATCAGCCCAGCAGCCAGGGAGCTTGCAACATGAGTACTTACATTTGGCAAGAGAAAAGGTTACCCGGGGAAGCCGCAGCATAAACCGGCAGAACATCCCAAGTAATAGCTGCTTTGACAGCTATTTAAATCTGCCACCATCTTACTGGAACTGCGCACGCACAGCCCATGCCTCACTTTCACTCACAGCTTGTGGCTGAAGAGGGGAAGAGGAAGACACACAACAAACACAAACTGCCAAAAAAAGGTCAGTACATTACCACCACAGCACAACTATGGGGTGTTCAGAAAGGATGGCCTCCCGCTAATAGCTGGGAAGTTTGACCATATTGCCGCTTGTCTGCCAATGGCCAGGCCAGTAAGCTCTTCATGGCATCGGACATGTCGCCCGTGTCCACCCCGCTAATAGCTGAGCAGGGCCATCTTTAATGAAGGGCAAAAGGGGCAGCTGCCCTGGGCCCTGTGCTGTCCGCAGTCTTCCCGGAGTAGCGGGTGCAGCCGATCCCCCCCCCCGCTCTCCCAAGCCGCGGCCACATTAATTATACAGGAGAGTGGAACAGCTGAGGGCTTCATGTGTTTGAGCCTGCTCGTCCAGCTTCTCCCTCTGTCAGGAGCTGCGGACCGGAGTCAATGAGAGAGTGAGAGCAGCGCTCCGTGTTCCTCCCGCCCCCACCCCTGCCTGGCGGACCTGTGTAGCACACAGCCGAGTGAAGTTTTCTGGCTGTGTGCTGGGTCTGATAGGCGGAGACTATGTTGCACTGCCATGTGATCAGTTAAGAAAGAACAACGTGGAGAGAAGGGAAAGGGGATTCATATGTGCAAACTGCAGAGAATTGCTGGTACAGAGGTGGACATGGGGGGGGTACAGAAGTGAGAGGTGGACATAGGGGGTACAGGGGTGGAGGGGGTACAGAGATGGACATGGGGGGTACAGAGGTGGAGGGTGTACAGAGGTGAACATGGGGGGGTACAGAGGTGGAGGGGGTACAGAGCTGGACATGGGAGGTACACAGGTGGATGGGGGGAACAGAGGTGGTGGGGGGGTACAGAGGTGAACACAGAGGTGGACAGGGGTACAAAGGTGGAGGAGGGTACAGAGGTGGACATGGGGCAGTACAGAGGTGGACATGAGGGGGTACAGAGGTGAACACAGAGGTGGACAGGGGTACAAAGGTGGAGGAGGGTACAGAGGTGGACATGGGGGGGTACAAAGGTGGACATGGGGGGTACAGAGATGAACATGGGGGGATACAGAGGTGGAGGGGGTTACAGAGATGAACCCAGAGGTGGACGGGGGTACAAAGGTGGACATGGGAGGGGTACAGAGGTGGACATGAGGGGGATACAGAGGTGGAGGGGGGTTACAGAGATGAACCCAGAGGTGGACGGGGGTATAAAGGTGGACATGGGGATGTACAGAGGTGGACAGAGAAGTACAGAGGTGGATGGAAGGATATAGAGGTGAACGTGGATAGGGGGGTACAGAGGTGGACATGGGGGGGTACAGAGGTGGATGGGGGGGAAAAGAGGTTGGGGGGGTACAAAGGTGGAAGGCGGGTACAAAGGTGGATGGGGGGTACAGAGATAGACATGAGGGGTACAGAGGTGGACATGAGGGGGTACAGAGGTAAACACAGGTGGACGGGGGTACAAAGGTGAACATGGGGGGGTACAGAGGTGGACATGGGGGGATACAGAGGTGGAGGGGGGTTACAGAGATGAACCCAGAGGTGGACAGGGGTACAAAGGTGGACATGGGGATGTATAGAGGAGGACAGGGGGTACAGAGGTGGATGGAAGGATATAGAGATGAACGTGGGTGGGGGGGATACAGAGGTGGATGGGGGATACAGAAGTGAGCTGTGGATAGGGGGGGTACCGAGGTGGACATGGGGGGGTACAGAGGTGGACGGGGGAACAGAGGTGGGGGGTACAAAGGTGGAGGGGGGTACAGAGGTGGACATGGGGGGTACAGAGGTGGACATGAGGGGGTACAGAGGTGAACCCAGAGGTGGACGGGGGTACAAAGGTGGACATGGGGATGTACAGAGGAGGACGGGGGGGTACAGAGGTGTACTGAAGGATATAGAGATGAACGTGGATGGGGGGGATACAGAGGTGGGTGGGGGATACATAAGTGAGCTGTGGATGAGGGGGTGCAGAGGTGAACATGGATGGGGGGTACTACAGAGGTGGATGGGGGGTACAAAGGTGGACATGGGGGGGTACAGAGGTGGACGGAAAGATATGGAGGTGAACGTGGATGGGGGGTACAGAGGTGGACATGGGGTGTACAGAGATGGAGGGGGGGTACAGAAGTGAACACAGAGGTGGATGGGGGGCACAAAGGTGGACGGAAAGATATAGAGGTGGACATGGGGGGGTACAGAGGTAGACAGGAGATACAGAAGTGAGCTGTGGATAGAGGGGTACAGAGGGGAGCTGTGGATGGGGGGGGGGGACAGAGTTAGACAGGGAATACAGAAGTGAGCTGTGGATGGAGGGGTACAGACGTGAACGTGGATTAGGGAGCAGAGGTACGAAAAGTGATGTGCAGATGTGACCAATAGATGGTTACTTTGGGGGAGGGGTGGATATGCAAGTACTGCCCCTTGTGCTGATTTTTTTCTGTGCCCTGTATGATACAAACACCTCAAAGTACACACCCCTAATCCCTGTGTGTCATCCTGGACTCCTATCTCCCTCCTTCCCCCCATCATCTTGAACTCCCCCATCCCCCCCCCCCCCCCAATCATCCTGGACTCCGCTATCTCTACCCCCCCCACCCATCATCCTGGACTTCTCTATCTCCTCCCCCATCATTATTATTATTATACAGGATTTATATAGCGCCAACAGTTTGTGCAGTGCTTTACAACATGAGGGCAGACAGTACAGTTACAATACAATGCAATACATAAGTTTACGTGTGTGTTTTGTTTTTTCGAATGTTGGGGTGGAGAGATAATTTGCATGGGGGGGGCCCAAGAATTTTTTTTTGCCCAGGGCCCAATCAATAGTAAAGACAGCCCTGTAGCTGAGGATTGCTGGACCCCAGAGAAACACCGCCTGAATCCACAATATGTGTGCAAACTGCCAGGACTGGATCGCAAAAATCTTCACAAAGGTAATGCCGCGTACACACGGTCGGACTTTCTGGCATACTTGGTCCGGCGGACCAGAGTGTGCCGGACAATCCGCCCGTGTGTAGGCTACGGCGGACTTTTCCGGCGGGCTTTTGGACCAAGATTTGAAACATGTTTTAAATCTTTCCGTCGGACTCAGGCGGAAAGTCCGCTCGTCTGTGTGCTGGTCCGACGGAAAGCCCGCTCGTGTGTATGCTGGTCCGACGGACCAGATACGACGCAAGGGCAGGGTATTGCATTTCGCACTCGCTGCAATAGGAAAAACAAATTTTCCTATTGCGGCGAGCGCGGGTCATGCCAGGCCCTTGGGTCTGGTATGGATTATAAAGGGAAACCCCTACGCCGAAAAAACGGCGTGGGGTCCCCCCTAAAATCCATACCAGACCCCGATCCGAGCACGCAGCCTGGCCGGTCAGGAAAGGGGGTGGGGACAAGCGAGCACCCCCCCTCCTGAACCGTACCAGGCCGCATGCCCTCAACATGGGGGGGTGGGTGCTTTGGGGGAGGGGGGCGCCCTGCGGCCCCCCCACCCCAAAGCACCTTGTCCCCATGTTGATGAGGACAAGGGCCTCTTCCCGACAACCCTGGCCGTTGGTTGTCGGGGTCTGCGGGCGGACCCCTAGGGAAAAAGTGTAAATAATAAAACACTACACAGGTTTTTAAAATATTTTATTAAACAGCTCTGGGGGGGGGATCTTCCTCCGGCTTCGGGGGTCCCTCCGGTTCATCTTCTCCGCTCTCTTCTCCCGGTGTTCCAGTTCTTCGGCCGGCTCCTCCGCTGTCTTCAGTAGCTCTCTTGCCAGAAGCCCAGAAGCCCGGACCTCCGCTGGCAAGAGAGCTACCTGAAGACAGCGGAGGAGCCGGCCGAAGAACTGGAACACCGGGAGAAGATGAACCGGAGGGACCCCCGAAGCCGGAAGAAGACCCCCGAAGCCGGAGGAAGATCCCCCCCCGGAGCTGTTTAATAAAATATTTTAAAAACCTGTGTAGTGTTTTATTATTTACACTTTTTCCCTAGGTGAATGGGTAGGGGTACCATGCACCCCATACTCATTCACATAGGGTGGGGGGCCGGGATCTGGGGGCCCCCTTATTAAAGGGGGCTCCCAGATTCCGATAAGCCCCCCGCCCCAGACCCCGACAACCAAAGGCCCTTGTCCTCATCAACATGGGGACAAGGTGCTTTGGGGTGGGGGGGCCGCAGGGCGCCCCCCTCCCCCAAAGCACCCACCCCCCCATGTTGAGGGCATGCGGCCTGGTACGATTCAGGAGGGGGGGGGCACTCGCTCGTCCCCACCCCCTTTCCTGACCGGCCAGGCTGCGTGCTCGGAACGGGGTCTGGTATGGATTTAGGGGGGGGACCCCACGCCATTTTTTCGGCGTAGGGGCTTCCCTTTATAATCTATACCAGACCTAAGGACCTGGTATGACCCGCGACGGGGCTCGCAAGGTGTCAATCTCGCCGATAAAAGCGGCAAGATTTACATCCCTTGCTAGTCCCGTCGCACCTGAGTCACGTTCAAAATGAACGGACTTGTCCGTGGGTGGGCAAGTCCGTTCATTCTGAAAGTCCGCCGTAACTCCGGCGAAAGTCAAGGGGTATGAATACTTTTTCGAAGGAACTGTATATATATATATATATATACACACATATAAATACACACACATACTGTACAATATATATATATATATATATATACTTATATATACTGTATACACAAATGTAAACACACGCACTATACAGACCTTACTCATTTTTTTGCACAGCCACTTTCTGCCAGGAAGATCTATCATTCAGTATCGTGTGGACCCTTATGCCACGTACACAGGAGCGGACTTTTCGACCGGACTGGTCCGACGGTCTATCCGACGCACTTTCGGTGGACTTCCGACGGACTTTCCGAAAAAACGGACTTGCCTACACATGATCACACCAAATGTCCGACGGATTCGTACGTGATGATGTACGACCGGACTAAAATAAGGAAGTTAATAGCCAGTAGCCAATAGCTGCCCTAGCGTCGATTTTCGTCTGTTGGACTAGCATACAGACGAGCGGACTTTTCAATAGGAAATGGGTTCGGCGGAGTTCCGACGTAAAGATTTGAAACATGTTCTAAATCTAAAGTATGTCAGATTTTCGACAGAAAAAGTCAGCTGCAGATAAGATGAAGCCCACACACGATCGAATTGTCGGACCAGTCTGGTCGAAAAGTCCGCTCATGTGTATGCGGCATTAGTGGTACAAACCAGGAGCTGAAAATTATCACAGAATAGATGGCGTGAATATTCACTTTAGTGCCGGTTCACACTTCTGCGATCACAGACATTGCATGTGATTCACACCGCACTACTGTGCGGATCACATGCGATGTCTGTGCAATGCAAATTTAGCCATACAGATTGTATGGCTGAATTTGCATCGCATTCGGGCCAAAATCGTGCAGGACCCTTCTTTTTGTCCGCACCAGAATCAGGTCGCATGGGTGTTCACACCCATGCAATCCGAATCCTGTCCGAATTCACAGTTCACACTGTGATATGCGAACCGATCTGGGGGTGTCATTAACTTTGTATTGACACCCACAGCAGGTCACATAGGGCAGTGCGAACTGCCTGTGAGTTGTATGCAATGCGGGAACCCACACTGGAATCGTTCTGGTTCCTACATTGCATATGTGTTAACCAGCACTTAAAGCAGTATTAAACCTAAAAGCAAACATTTATTATATTGCAGCTTACCAATTCTTAAATGTGAAGGCTGCATTTGTTTTCTCTTTTTAGGCTTCCTTTCCTTTATATTCATTTGGTGATCCAGCCAGTAATTCTGTTGTTTTTCAACAGACAAAGCTGTTCTGCAGATGTATTGGTTGAAGGGTTTAGACAAACCATTTACCACTGACAGGGGTGCCTACAAGGATCAACTTTTTTTATTTATGTAAAACCTGTTGGTCTGTGTTTGCTGGAGTTTGTTTAGTGTATCTAAATCTGCTAGTGCACCTAACACTCCACTCCCCCCCAGACTAACAATGCTGTTGTCCAAATGTGCCCCATTTGCGCCTCCATCTGTAGTGTAGCACTGTAATACAGGAGGTGTGTTACTGGCTGGATCACCAAGTGCAAAAAGAAGGGAAAAAAGGATTAAAAAAAAACAAAAAAGAAAACCGATGCAGCCACCACATCTAATGATTGGCAAGCTGCAATATATTACATTTTTGGTTTTGGGTTTATTTCCTCTTTAATGATCATGTTATATAAACACCACATTTTTGCTTATTTCATCTGCTTCAACTGGATTATTAAAGTGAATAGTCATACAATTTTTGTGTAAAGATGTCAACCGTGTTAGGTTTGCTTGACATAGCAGAAAAAAAACTGCAAAATATGTAAGTGCGCTATCTCACGGCAACGAGTCACATTTTAGTTACTTGACACACCAATGACGAATGATTTCTAATTGCTTGGGTTATTGCACTTTGTGCATTGGCCTTTTGTAAACTGAACAACACTGGATCATTGGGTTTTAGCACACAGAATTAGGTGCAGGGTTTTTATCACCTACGGATGATGCTTGGTAAATAAGTGTCAAAGCTTTCATTGCGTTTTCTGGTGTGATAGATTTATTTTCCAGGTGTGATAGATTAAAGGAGAACTCCAAGCAAACAGCTGAATATGTGCCTACAGTTTTTTATGACAAAGGTTTTGTGATTTTAGACAGTCGATCTGGTGATACAAATACCTCTGTTGGTAAGGAATAGGGATGAGCCAAACACCCCCCTGTTTGGTGCGCACCAGAACATGCGAACAGGAAAGAAGTTCGTTCGAACACGCGAACACCGTTAAAGTCTATGGGGCACAAAAATGAATAATCAAAAGTGCTAATTTTAAAGGCTTATATGCAAGTTATTGTCATAAAAGTGTTTGGGGACCTGGGTCCTGCCCCAGGGGACATGGATCAATGCAAAAAAAAGTTTTAAAAACGGACGTTTTTTTTCGGGAGCAGTGATTTTAATAATGCTTAAAGTGAAACAATAAAAGTGTACCTGGGGGGTGTCTATAGTATGCCTGTAAAGGGGCGCATATTTCCCGTGTTTAGAACAGTCTGACAGCAAAATGACATTTCAAAGGAAAAAAAGTCATTTAAAACTACTCGCGGCTATTAATGAATTGCCGGTCCGACAATACACATAGAAGTTTATTGATAAAAACGGCTTGGGAAATCCCCACAGGGGAACCCCGAACCAAAACTTTAAAAAAAAAATGACGTGGGGGGTCCCCCTAAATTCCATACCAGGCCCTTCAGGTCTGGTATGGATATTAAGGGGAACCCCGGCCAAAATAAAAAAAAAAGTTACGTGGGGGGTCCCCCTAAATTCCATACCAGGCCCTTCAGGTCTGTTACGGATATTAAGGGGAACCCCGCTCCAAAATTTAAAAAAAAGGCATGGGGTCCATCCAAAAATCCATGCCAGACCCTTATCCGAGCACGCAACCTGGCAGGCCGCAGGAAAAGAGGGGGGGACGAGAGAGCGGCCCCCCCTCCCCTCCTGAACCATACCAGGCCACATGCCCTCAACATTGGGAGCGTGCTTTGGGGTAGCCCCCCAAAACACCTTGTCCCCATGTTGATGAGGACAAGGGCCTCATCCCCACAACCCTGGACGGTGGTTGTGGGGATCTGCGGGAGGGGGGCTTATCGGAATCTGGAAGCCCCCTTTAACAAGGGGACCCCCAGATCCTGGCCCTCCCCCTGTGTAAAATGGTAAGGGGGTACAAAAGTACCCCTACCATTTCACTATAAAAGTGTCAAAAATGTTAAAAATGACAAGAGACAGTTTTTGACAATTCCTTTATTTAAATGCTTCTTCTTTCTTCTTTCTTCTAACTTCCTTCATCTTCTTCTTCTTCTTCTTCTGGTTCTTCTGGCTCTTCTGGTTCTTCCTCCGGTGTTCTCGTCCAGCATCTCCTCCTTGGCGTATTCTATCTTCTTCTCCTTGGGCTGCTCCGCACCCATGGCATGGGGGGAGGCTCCCGCTCTTCTCTTCATCTTCTTCTCTTCTTCATCTTCTTCTCTTCTTCATCTTCTTCTCTTCTTCTCTTTTTCATCTTCTTCTCCGGGCCGCTCCGCACCCATGCTGGCATGGAGGGAGGCTCCCGCTATGTGAGGCTTCTCCTCTTCTGACGGTTCTTAAATAACGGGGGGCGGGGCCACCCGGTGGCAAAAAATGAGTTCAGACGCTGAGTTTAGGAGGCATTTTAAGCACCAAATGCTTCTAAATGCAGCTAAATGCTGTAACTCACGTTTAGCCGCGTTTCATTTACAGGCGGGTCTTTCTATAAAATGCCACTGAACCTGTGGTTCTATGGACAGCACCACTGTCCATAGAACCTTATAAAAATACAATGAAGGCTGACATAGTGTAAATCCTAATTTATTGGGTAAAGCCTTCATTGTCAGCCTTTATTGTATTTTTTGTATTGTATTGTGATAATGCTGGGAGCAGTGGCGTTTTTTTTACAAAGACTCGAGGTGGGGGAATAAACCATAAGTGCATTTGATCTCCTGTAATAGGAGATCATCTACTTTCGGTAAGCGGCAGTGTGTACAGAGGTGGAGGCACTATCCTATATTCTATTGGGCACTTTTCTAGTGGTGTTATGTCTGCATACCACTGTGGAGGAATATATTGATACATCAGTTCCAGTATATGAACTTTCTTGGTCTTTTTTCCATCGAGGACTCCTCAGTGTTCCTTTGAGCAAAAGCACCATTTTGTCTCATGGGTGGGTTTAATACAAATGTTATAGGAACACATCTCATTTATTTGCACATAGATAGCATAATTTTTGGTTACTATTGTTTTTCATTTTTGGCTATTTTTAAAAACGCTGATAAATGCAAACGCGGCAAAACACCGCCAAACGCAGCATGTAAACGCGGCAAAGCGGACGTTTTAAACGTGGGTTATTCTCTGTCTAGTTAAATAGTTTAGGAGAGGTTGTAAAAACGTCCCATGTACATTAAGCCTTAAAGTATATTTCCACTTTTGCAGTTAAATTTGAGAAAAACCAATTACACGCTAGAAGCAAACAGCATATTTGTTTTGTGTTCTCATTCACACAGCATACCAAAAAAACAAAACGAAAAAAAATATTTCTTACCTTTTAGATGTTTCTTAGGACAAGGTGTCATGGCTGACTGCAAAGTTTTTTGGACAATGTTAAAGCGAGCCTGTCCCAAGTCTGTCCTCATTAACATTTGTATCACTGTGATTTTAGACAGTCGTTCTTGTGATACAAATACCTCTGTTGGTAAGGAAGATCTCTTTACTACTTCATGGCTTACCATTAGGCTTACCATTAGACAGACCAAGTCTGTCCTCATTAACATACAATTTAAAGAGGAAGTAAACCCTGATGGGTTTTACTTCCTCTCTTTTTCCCTGCAGAGGTAAAGCATAATGGGCTACTATGCATCGCATAGTAGCCCATTATGTGTCACTTACTTGAAACCGAAGACCGCAATGTCACTGCTGTCCCCACTAGCAGCCAGCGTCCATCTTCACCGCTCTTCCTTCCAGGGCCGTGAACTCCAGCTCTGTGACTGGCCGGAGTCACGACATGACCCCTTTAGAAACAGTACGATCTGCCCTTTCTAAAGTGCGCATGCGCCGTAGTCATTGGCGCTCAGCTTTTTTGTAAATATCTCCTAAACCGTGGAGGTTTAGGAGATATATCCAGCACCTACAGGTAAGCCTTAATATAGGCTTACCTGTAGGTAAAAGTGGTTGTACAGGGTGTGAAACCACTTTAAGAAGACTAGCCCCTAAACCTCTAAAGTGGCTGTAAACCTCAGACATAAAATATGAACAAAGCATATCCCTGTAAAGTGTGTACTTGTCTCAGTTAAGAGCATTAAGTGTCATTTCTGTCTGCTGCTTCATTCCTCTGCTATCAGCCAGTCAAGTTCCTCCACCCCAACTTTGCTCATCCATGTCTTTATGGACCTTGCTTTGTCCACTGGTCCAAATCATTTGGTGGAGGGGGGATTATGGTGTGGGGTTGTTTTTGAGGGGTTGGGATTGGTCCCTTAGTTCCAGCAAAGGGAACTCTTAAGGCGTCAGCGTACCAAGACATTTTGGACAATTTCATGCACCCAACATTGTGGGAACAGTTTGGGGATGGGCCCCTTCCTGTTCCAACATGACTGTGCACCAGTGCACAAAGCAAGGTCCATAAAGACATAGATGAGCGAGTGTGGGGTGGAGGAACTTGACTGGCCTGCACAGAGTCCTGACTTCAACGTAATAGAACACATTTGGGATTAATTAGAGCAGAGATTGTGAGCCAGTCCTTCTCGTCCAACATCAGTGTCTAACCTCACAAATGCGCTTCTGGAAGAGTGGTCAAACATTCCCATAGACACACCCCTAAACTTCCGGGACAGCCTTCCCAGAAGAGTTGAAGCTGTTATAGTTGCAAAGGGTCGGCCAACTCAATATTGAACCCCACAGACTAAGGCTGGGATGCCATTAAAGTTCATGTGCGTGTAAAGGCAGGTACTTTTGACAATATAGTGTATACTGCCTATGTGCACGAATGGCAGCTATGTAGGCACTGACAGTGTTAAATTAACAAAAAGAGGTAAAGGGGACAAAGGGGGGTTTGTATGATGGATTATAAGAGGGACAGTCCCTAAAGTGTTTGTTACATTTAATATTCCTGTTATGTGCCTGCTGTACCATGTACTTGTATAAAAAAAATATCCTGTTCTGTTTGTATTGCTTACTGGTGTTCCTGTCAGTCCCTCAGTCAATCAGTCCTATTAAAAACTGACCACACTAGGCATGAAAGCACACTGTGTTCATTTCTCTAGTTATGCTGGGAACTCAGCCTGCTCTCCTCCAATGGTCAGACTTGTCCTAACACACCTTGCCAGTACAGTTTTTCACTGGGAAGCTGTGCTGTTGCTTCTCTACCCCCTAGCTCTTATGCAGTTGGGAGCAGAGGGAATGTGATCACTTAAAAAAAGGGGGAAAGTTATTTATAATATTTTTTATTATCTATACACAAATATTTTGCCTTTCATTTATATTTCAAACTGTGTAAGTTGTTTTACAAGGTGATCATTAACAATTACTTTAAAGTTTCATAGTTTGATAGTTGGTAAGGTTGAATAAAGACACTCTATCCAGTTCAACCTGTGTGTGTGTGTGTGTGTGCTCATGACTAAGATGCAGGCCAAAAGTCTTTTAAAACGATCAATACTTCCTGTTGACACCACCGGTTGTGGAAGAGAGTTCCACATCCTTATTGCTCTAACAGTGAAAAAACCCCTACACAGCCTAAAGTGTAAGTAAACCCTTCTATCCTTTGCAGCCAAGGAAGCTGCCATCTTGGCCTCTGTTTAATCTTCAACTGCCATGATGTAGCCCATGTGATTAGTTATGACACCAGCCATTGGATGGTTTGACAATTTGGTTGAGGGCACAACCAATGTGACAGTTACATTCCCGACACGTGCCGGAAATGTAACTGTTTTTTTAAACTGTTAAATAGATGGGTTTACGTCCGCTTTAAGGTTAAACCGCTTCTCCTCCAATCTCATTGTGTGGCCCCATGTCTTCTGATATTCCCTGAGACTGAATAGTTTCCTACTTACTCTGGGATCACCATCAAGGTATTTGTATATCATTAAATAACTATATCACATTATAGCGTCTCTTCTCCAGGGAGAATAAGTTTAGTGCTTGTAGTCAGTCGTTCCTCCAGTCCCCTTATTCATTTTGTTGCTCTTCTCTGGACTCACTCCAGTTCCAGCACATCCTTCTTGAATATTGGTGACCAGAACTGGATAGAATTCTCCAGATCTGGCCGAACCAGAGTTTTATAAAGTGGCAGGATTATCGTTTTATCTCTGGAGTAAATTCTCTTTTTAGCCACTTTAGCTCTGGAAGAATTTACCCCCTTCCTGACCAGAGCACTTTTTGCGATTCGGCACTGCGTCGCTTTAACTGACAATTGCGCGGTCGTGCGACGTGGCTCCCAAACAAAATTGACATCCTTTTTTCCCACAAATAGAGCTTTCTTTTGGTGGTATTTGATCACCTCTTTTTATTTTTTGCGCTATAAACAAAAAAATTGTGACAATTTTGAAAATAATGCATTATTTTTTTACTTTTTGCTATAATAAATATCCCCAAAAAATATTTAAAAAAAAAACGTTTTTTCCCTCAGTTTAGGCCGATACGTATTCTTCTACATATTTTTGGTAAAAAAAACATCACAATAAGCGATTATTGATTGGCTTGTGCAAAAGTTATAGCGTCTACAAAATAGGGGATAGTTTTATGGCATTTTTATTGATAATTTTTTTTTACTAGTAATCTAGTAATGGCGATGATCAGCGATTTTTATTGTGACCGCGACATTATGGCAGACACATCGGACATTTTTGACACATTTTTGGGACCATTGTCATTTATACAGAAATCAGCGCTATACAAATGCACTGATTCCTGTGTAAATGACAATGGCAGTGAAGGTGTTAACCACTAGGGGGCAGTGTAGGGGTAAAGTATGTCCTGGGGAGTGTTTCTAACTGTGGGGGGGGCGTGGCTACGTGTTATATGTCACTGATCTCTGCTCCCGATCACAGGGAGCAGAGATCAGTGACACTGTCACTAGGCAGTGACAGTGTCACTGATCTCTGCTCCCTGTGATCGGGATTGTTTACATTAGCATCTCCCCGTTCTTCCTCTCCGTGAGGCGATCGCGGGTATCCCCGCAGCGATCGAGTCCGCTGGACCTGCGACCAGACTCATGGAGCTTCCGGGCGGCGCGCAAATTTAAAGGGACGTATGGGTACGCCCATTTGCCCAGCCTTGCCATTGTGCCAATGTACATCGGCGTGCGCCGGTCGGGAACTGGTTAATGCATGCTAATAGTCTGCTGGCTTTGCTTGCTGCAGCTTGATATTGCATGCTATTTCTCAGTCTGTCTTCAACTAAGACCCCCCAGGTCTTTCTCCATCCTGGATTCCTCCAGAGGTTCTGTTCCTAGTGAATAACTTGCGTTTATATTTTTAACCCCCAAGTGCATTACTTTACCGTTTTAAATATTAAATATCATTTGCCATGTATTTTCCTACCCCTTTAATTTATTAAGGTCGTCTTGTAAAGTTTCTATATCCTGCTGTGAAGGTATTGCCCTACTTATTTTCTGTCATTGGCAAACACTGAGATTGAGCTAATTATCCCATCCTCTATATCAGTGGTTCTCAACATGGGGGTCGGGACCCCCTCGGGGGTCAAATGATGATTTGCCAGGGGTCACCGAATCCTGGGCTGTTCTGAAGGCTGCATTGCTCTTCCAGCCTTTTTGAACCCGCCCAGCAGGGCTGTCCCTGGACCCTGTGGCCGCCCACTCAGCCTCTTTGCAGCCGCCCATTCAGTTCATGCATGGGTGGGGGGCAGAGACTAGAAGTCAGCTGACTGGTGAGGAATGTGAAGTGGGAGGGGCTGGAGGAGACCCTATCTCCTGATTTCGGCATAGGTGTCACTGCTACGAGACACCACAAAGTCGAAGACACAGTGAGTAACACTACCTGTGATTAGAGTTGCCATTAAAAGTCCCCACTACAGTTCTCAGATCAGCAGATGACCTTGATCAAGAGCACCTAAGTTGGCTGATCAGAACTCCCCCCAGCATTGCCACTGATCCCATTCCCCCATCAATTAGTAAGAGAAGGAAATCAAATAGAGAATACATGGAAGGGAGAGGAAAAGAAGGGGGGAACAAAGAAAAAAGGAGAGCAAGAGTAATGCCCTGTACACACGGGCGGACTTTTCGGCAACAAAGGTCCGACAGTCTTTCCGACGGACTTTCGGCGGACTTTTGACAGACTTCCGACGGACTTTTCAACGAATGGGCTTGCCTACACACGATCGCACCAAAGTCTGACGGATTTGTACGTGATGACGTACGACCGGACTAAAATAAGGAAGTTCATAGCCAGTAGCCAAAAGCTGCCCTAGCGTTGGTTTTGGTCCGTCAGACTAGCATACAGAAGAGCGGATTTTTCAACCGGACTCAAGTCCGTCGGACAAATTTTCACACGAAAAAGTCTGCTGCAGGTCTGATGGAGCCCACACACGGTTGGATTGCCTGCCGGATTCGGTCTGTCGGACCAGTCCGGTCGAAAAGTCCGCTCGTGTGTATGCGGCATAAGAGAAAGAACAAGAAAGAAGGCTAGAGAGAGGGATGGGGAACAAAACAAGAAATTAGGATAGAGAGAGATGAAAGGGAAAGAAAAGAGAACAAAGAGAAAGAGTGGTACATCCTAAAATGTACCATAATGGGTTTTAACACTGTATGAGTCGAAGGGACTCAGGGAGCGCTAAATGTCCATGGGTTAGGGTCACAATTTACTTGTCTTGGATGCTGACAACCCACGCTATGAAAATAATTTTACTGTTAGGGGTCCCCACAACCTGGGAAATTTTATCAAGGGGTCACGGCACTAGAAAGGTTGAGAACCACTGCTCTATATCATTTATAAATAAATTAAACAGAATTGTTCCCAGGACAGAGCTTTCGGGTACCCCACTTAACACTCCAGACCAGTCTGAGTACACATTATTTATCATCACCCTTTGGACGTGCCCTTATAGCCAGTTTTCTGTCCAAGAACAAACCCTATGGTCCATGCCTACAGACCTCAAATTTTAAATGAAGCATTTGTGGGGGATTGTATCAAATGCTTTTGCAAAATCCAGATACACCACATCCACAGGCCTACCTTTATCCAGATGGTAGCTCACTTCCTCGTAAAATGTTAACAGATTTGATTGGCAATAACGACTCTTGGTAAACCCATGCTGATTACTACTAATGATACTGTTTTTTATCAGCAAATTCTTGGCTATGGTCTCTTATCATCCTCTCAAATAGTTTACATACTTTCGATGTTAGACTGACTGGTCTGTATTTTCCAGGAATATATCTCTTATTGAAGTTGATCTTCTGCCCACTATCAATGGGGCCTTTCAATCAGGGTTGTGCACTTGATGATAGTCATTTTAAGCCTCAATGCAGTGATGGGTGTAAAAGTGTAACACAGTTTTAGCCCAGAATGACAAATATGCAGGTCAGAAGTGGTAAAATTCTGTAAAAAGCTGCGCTAAAATTATTTAAAAGTCCATATAAATGACATCAAGGGGATTTCTCCAATTCCTTATTCAAAATGAAAACACCACCACCGTGCACTTCTAAGCAGTAGTGACAATCCACCCTAGTAGTAGAGCCTGCTTACCAGATGGCAAGCATAAAAGGACAAGTGGCTTTAACCTAGCCAAGGCCTTTCAGCTTGCTGCCGCTCCGAGTGTTCCTATGGGGGGTAAATCTCCAGGCTCCCTTAGGTTTGTCCACATGTCACCATTCAACACGAATAACCCGGATGACCCAGAAGGAGAAAAGAACTCGCCATAGTGTAAAAATCCTCCAAATATTTATTATAAAACAAGTAGTCACTTACATTCAAGTTAGTAAAGTTGTAAACGATAAAAGCCGGCCGGCATACAAACATACGGAGCCCGTACTCTCACTCCGAAAGCGTGGTGACGTCAGTGCGTACCTTCCCAGACGCGTTTCGTCATCATCTGACGTTGTCAATGGGGAACGGGCAACGCAGCGACTCACCACAATATAAAGGGAGCCAAGCCTTGTTCTGAGTAACGAGCATCCAGGCGCCATATTGGATGTGGGAAAAAGTTCCCTTAATTTCCGGACATCCTACACTCAGCACTCGTCCGTCTCAATAGTAAACAAAAATATTCACCAGCTCTGGTGAACTCCATGCCCGAGAGGGTTAAGGCAGTGCTGGAAAATAATGGTGGCCACACAAAATATTGACACTTTTGGGCCCAATTTGGACATTTTCACTTAGGGGTGTACTCACTTTTGTTTCCAGCAGTTTAGACATTTAATGTCTGTGTGTTGAGTTATTTTGAGGGAACAGCAAATTTACACTGTTATACAAGTTGCACACTCACTATTTTACATTGTAGCAAAGTGTAATTTCTTCAGTGTTGTCACATGAAAAAATAATAAAATATTTACAAAAATGAGGGGGGTGTACACACTTTTGTGGGATACTATATATATTATTGGAGTTTACCAGTCCTTAGCTGTGGTAACTCCATTTATTAACTTTTTAAGCTTTTTTTTTGTTTTTGCATTATCTTCACCTGGTGATTCTACAAAATAAGATAATTAAAGAGCACTTGCGGCATACAACTGTCTTAAATTAATATCTGAAAAGCTGCAAAAGTTAAAACATTTAAAAGCTATGTGGCTGAACAGCTTTAAAATTTAGAGAGTGGTATGCTGTGAGTGCCTTTGAAGTATCTTCTTTTGGATTACGTTGAAGACAAGGATTGGAGCAAGTAAGCACTGAGACCCATGTTGCATTCTGCAGAGTGACAACACATTGAGATCACCCAGGGAAGCCTCCCTGATCACTAGTCTGTGTCTCTGTTAGAAATAAAAAACAGATCCATCCCGTAGGGTGGCCAACAGAAATTAGGGATTTGGGTTGTGAATTGTCTCTCAGAAAATTGTAACTGACACAATATTTAATATAAAAATCCAAAGTTTATTTTATATGACAAACCTCAACAACAGGTCGGTCGAGTTAAGAACATGAAAAAAACATCCATGATATGAGACACATGTAATTCAGTAGACAGAACCCATTATAGTGCTAGCTCAACCACAACCTTTTGTATGTGTATATACAGTATCTCACAAAAGTGAGTACATACCTCACATTTTTGTAAATCTTTTATTCTATCTTTTCATGTGACAACACTGAAGAAATGACACTTTGCTACAATGTAAAGTAGTGAGTGTACAGCTTGTATAACAGTGTAAATTTGCTGTCCTCTCAAAATAATTTAACACACAGCCATTAATGTCTGAACCGCTGTCAACAAAAAGTGAGTACACCCCTAAGTCAAAATCTCCAAATTGGGCCCAATTAGCCATTTTCCCTCCCTGGTGTCATGTGACTCGTTAGTGTTACAAGGTCTCAGGTGTGAATAGGGAGCAGGTGTGTTAAATTTGGTGTTATCTCTCATGCTCTCATGCTGGTCACTGGAAGTTCAACATGGCACCTCATGGCAAAAAACTCTGAGAATCTGAAAAAAAGAATTGTTGCTTTACATAAAGATGGCCTAGGCTATAAGAAGATTGCCAAGACCCAGAAACTAAGCTGCAGCACGGTGGCCAAGACCATACAGCGATTTAACAGGACAGGTTCTACTCAGAACAGGCCTCTCCATGGTCGACCAAAGAATTTGAGTGCACGTGCTCAGCATCATATCCAAAGGTGGTCTTTGGGAAATAGACGTATGAGTGCTGAAAGCATTGCTGCAGAGGTTGAAAGGGGGTGGGGGTCAGCATGTCAGTGCTCAGACCATACGCCGCACACCGCATAAAATTGGTCTGCATGGCTGTCATCGCAGAAGGAAGACTCTTCTAAAGATGATGCACAAGAAAGCCCACAAACAGTTTACTGAAGACAAGCAGACTAAGGACATTGATTACTGGAACCATGTCCTGGGGTCTGATGAGACCAAGATAAACTTATTTGGTTCAGATGGTGTCAAGCGTGTGTGGCGGCAACCAGGTTAGGAGTACAAAGACAAGTGTGTCTGCCTACAGTCAAGCATGGTGGTGGGAGTGTCATGGTCTGGAGCTGCATGAGTGCTGCCGGGACCGGGGAGCTACAGTTCATTGAGGTAACCATGACTGCCAACATGTACTGTGACATACTGAAGCAGAGCATGATCCCCACCCTTCGGAGACTGGGTCACAGGGCAGTATTCCAACATGATAATGACCCCAAACACACCTCCAAGATGACCACTGCCTTGCTAAAGAAGCTGAGGGTAAAGGTGATGGACTGGCCAAGCACGTTTCCAGACCTAAACCCTATTGAGCATCTGTGAGGCATCCTCAAACAGAAGGCGGAGAAGCAGAAGGTTTCTAACATCCACCAGCTTTGTGATGTCGTCATGGAGGCGTGGAAGAGGACTCCAGTGGCAACCTGTGAAGCTCTGGTGAACTCCATGCCCGAGAGGGTTAAGGCAGTGCTGGAAAATAATGGTGGCCACACAAAATATTGACACTTTTGGGCCCAATTTGGACATTTTCACTTAGGGGTGTACTCACTTTTGTTGCCAGCGGTTTAGACAATAATGGCTGTGTGTTGAGTTATTTTGAGGGGACAGTAAATTTACACCGTTACACAAGCTGTACACTCACTACTTTACATTGTAGCAAAGTTTAATTTCTTCAGTGTTGTCACATGAAAAGATATAATAAAATATTTACAAAAGTGTGAGGGGTGTACTCACTTTTGTGAGATACTGTAAATCATGTTAGTGTGCTTCATACTGATCACAGGCTCAATTTACCCACATTTGAGATTCATATATGTAGCATCTATAACGTCAAAATGAAGTAGATGTCAAAAGCTGTGGAAAAGTTACAATATCTCAACGTGTTCTGCAAATGGGCTTCTTCAGGTCAAATGCACATTATGGTCTGGGGTGGTCAATATAAACTGTCTGTAAAAAAATGATTGTGGAAAAGACAAGAGTGTGTATATATCGCGCTGTCTGCTATAAAATAAAATAAGCAGCTGACACGCAACAAGTGATCTAATCTTGCAAAGCAATATACTTATATGGAAAAGTGCAGCGCTAAAAAATGTTTAAATAATATATAAGGCTATTAGATATATTGCAACCAGTGATATTTTACAAATCTGTGATACCTCATGAGAATATCATGTGAAAAATAACTATAATAGGATGGTGGTCTAGATTACATAAATTTAGACCATACATAAGTGACACATATATTTAGTCCATATAAAGGTGACAAAACAAAATGTGACACAGAAAAAATAGAAAGTGTGTTAATAGAAGATCCACCACCGCTCTGAATGGGGTCTTACCAGACAAAATGGACCCAGGTGGGCTTATACCCACTGGGTCAATCAGGCTTGTAAAGTGGGGATCCTTGATGGCGGCTACCATGGAAGACGCGGTTGGATGTGGCCTGGGTGCTTGCAAAGATGTATTTTTTATGGGGGGCAGATGATGTCCTAGAGGATGAAACGCATCGGAACGGATGACACCACTGGTTCTGCCACACATTCTACTTACAAAGCGCTTTTTTATCTTCAAGAAATGTGATTGTTTTTATCCTCAATAAATATGCTATGAGCTTTTGTATACAGTATCACGTTATGTGCTCTCATATTTCTTCTATATACAACTTCGATGCCTGATTGGACCTATCCATAAAAAATACATCTTTGCAAGCACCCGGGCCACCTCGAACCGTGTCTTCCGCGGTAGCCGCCATCAAGGATCCCCACTTTACAAGCCTGATTGACCCAGTGGGTATAAGCCCACCTGGGTCCATTTTCTCTGGTAAGCCCCCATTCAGAGCGGTGGTGGATCTTCTATCAACTCACTTTCTATTTTTTCTGTGTCACATTTTGTTGTGTCATCTTTATATGGACTAAATATATGTGTCACTTATGTATGGTCTAAATTTATGTAATCTAGACCACCATCCTATTATAGTTATTTTTCACATGATATTCTCATGAGGTATCACAGATTTGTAAAATATCACTGGTTGCAATATATCTAATAGCCTTATATAATATTTAAACATTTTTTAGCGCTGCACTTTTCCACATATGTAAAATATGATTCCCTGCATGCAAAGGGTTAATGTTAGGGTCACAAACAAAAATATATACATACTCGAACACCTGCGAAACATGTTGAAATACTGGAACTCTTCCACAGCTTTTGACGTCTACTTCTTTTTGATGTGATAGATGCTACATACAGTATGTGAATCACAAATATGGGCAAATTAAGCCTGTGATCTGTATGAAGCACACTAATGTAATTTATATGTGCATACAAAAGGCTACAGTTGAGCTAGCACTAAAAGGGTTTCTGTCTACCTACTTATATGTGTTTTCATATGGTAGGTGTTTTTAGCACTTATTTTTCTTTTGTTATGTTTTTAACATGATCAACCTGTTGTTAACTTTGGGACATATAGTATAAACTTTATATTAAATAGTGTGTCAGTTAGAATTTTCTGAGAGATAAATCACCTTAAAAATCCCTAATTTCTGTCTGCGCTACGGGACGTATCTGTCCTCCTCACATGTATATGGCATGTGGTTAGTAACGGTTCCAAGTAAATACCTGGCAACATATTCTCCCTCTTTGGAGAAACAATGGTGACTAGCACATGTAACACTATGCATTGTTACTGAGGATGCAGAACTCTATTTGCCCACTAGATGGCAGCATTCAGCCCTTTGCCTCACCATAGCCTTAAAGTGGTTCTAAAGGCTGAAGGTTTTTTACCTTCATGCATTCTATGCATGAAGTTAAAAAAACTTCTGCGTGCAGCCTCCCCAATCCTTACCTGATCTCCCTCCGATCCAGTGATGTTTATGATAGCCTAGGCTGTCCTGGGACTCTCCCTCCTTATTGGCTGAGACAGCAGCAAGAGCCCATTGGCTCCCGCTGCTGTCAATCACAGCCAGCGAGCCTATGACGAAAAAGCGATGGGGGGGCAGGGCCGAGTCGCGGCTCTATGTGTCTTATGGATGCATACAGCAATGTCTCAGGAGCAAGCATGCAGTGGTGCCCCCAGGGCAAGCGGCTTTCTCTTGGGCACTACTCGAGGGGAAGGAGCACCGGCGGGGGACCCCAAAAAGAAGAGGATCGATGTTGCTCTGTGCAAAACCATTGCACAGCACAAGTAAGTATAACATGTTTGTTATTTAGGAAAGAAAAAAAAAACAATGCTTTAATACCACATTAATACAAGTACTCAGACCATGGAGAGAGACGTGCCAACTGAAAGGAGTGTGTGTGCGTGACTGTTTCAAGCTATCCTGTCTGGACCAGGCCGTGTCGAGCTGCATTCAACAGAGCTGCTATTGGGCAAAAGGGCAGACTGCTGTGCCGAACGCTGAGCCAAGTAGACTGTTCTGGGTGAGCAGTGCATGCACCCAGACCGCCAAAACCGCATCACCATTTTGGGGGTCCCGCACTTAACTGAGTCTTGCTTCAACAACATTTACGTTTCCTTAGCCAACTTAAAGGGACACGCCTACTGACTAAGTTCAACCCTTGTTTAAGGAAATTTCCCATTAACTTAACAACTTAAAGTGAGCTTCCCCATTGACGTCATACCTTAAAATAACACCCAGATAGCAACTAATTGTGCTGCAAGTTTGAAAATGACTTGCTAAGCTAATGCTAGACTTGCCAGGCTTCACAAGTTTGTTGCACAATTGCAACAAGTCCACATTGCATGACTCCAGGTCAGCTTTCTTTGCAAACATTCTGCAAGTTCTGGTTCAGTTATGTTGTGCAATAGTCATTCCACCACAGGGGTCACTGTGGCTGAACTTTCATGCTGTAGACTTGCAGAGCTCTTGCTGTAGACTCACCACTGCAACTTTTCTCTTGCTAGAGACTTGCCACGCAAATGTGCTACAAATTGGAAAAGTGTCAACTGGAACTTGTGCTTCAAGTGATCTGCAAGTGTATAACTTACCAGTGAAAGTGTGCAACAAGTTAACAGACCTACAATTCAACACTGCCACAAATTTGTGGCAAGTTATCCTTGCTATCTGGACATCACCCTGTTTGCGTGTCAACGTAAAGGATGCCAATTAAGCCGGAAGTAGCTATATCCAAGGACCAATTAGATGCAAGGGTCTATCTAATAGCAGCACTGGTGTGCAGGAGAATTGCTAGACTTTCAGACCTAAAGCCTAGACTCTCCTGACTGAGAGCTTCTAGGTGAACTAGCCTGTCGTAGTATTGGTAGCCATCTGAAGTTACTTTGAACATGATCTCCCAGTCAGAGAGCTATTGTAAAATTGTAAAAATCCATGTCAACACTCTTGGTACTGCAATACATATGTAGCCTCACTTTGTACAGTGGGTACTAGTGTTAATTGCACTGTATTGTTATTGCCTTGCCTCTTTGTGTATTAACTTTAAATCTTTGAACTGCTGTATTGCCCTATCACTCTAATTTAGCCAAAACAACACATTTACCTCACCACAATCAGTGTGTGCCCTTCTCGTGTAACTGCCAGGAGGACCCAGCAAGAGTATTCTGGTGGTATCAGCCGGAGTGAGGTTCCACCTAGGGTAAGGGAAAGAGCAGAGGATCCAATACTACCAGCTGGGCTTGCCAGGGTAGCACTACACACTTTTCTATTTTAATCCTATAAATAACACACATCTTGACGTAGGGTGACAAAGCACACCATACTGTGTCTATGGAAAAGCAGCTTTGTCAGCCTAGGGGGGGAACTGTCAGGATAACCAGGAAGGGAGGTGTTCTGTAGTTCACAGGGATAGCTGGGGAAAATGCTAACTGATAAAAACGAACTCATGTAGAGTGTACAGGAAGTTGCCAACTCACTTACATAGCAAAATACTTTCAATGGTTTATTTAACAGACCAAAAGGAAGCAAATAAGAATTCATTGTTAGGGTTTACATATAGTTTAATAACCTTCTGTACTAAAAAGTAATCATACATTCCCTAATTAGATACAAAACAGTGCCAGATGATAGTGAAACAGGTAGGGAAGATAACTATGAGTAATGCCTACAATTCTTTAGTCATCTTAAAATGGAAGAATAACACAACATGCAAAACTGATTGCCCAGTGAAAAAATGGCTAAAATCCAATTCAGAGATTGATTTTCTAGGCAGATATCATCCACATAAAATGATTTGTTGAACCGCCTTTCTTATCCTTGTATGAACTTATTGAACGAATGGTACAAGCAACCAATCTTTCACTATTTCAAGTAAATCTGGAAAATATCAATAGTTCTTAACTATTTTGTTTCCTTTAGGTCAATTTTTCCATTTAGGAGATTATTTATCCCTATATAATTTTGATCAAGTTCCACTTAACAGAAACATAATTTGTGCAATTTCTGGTCAAATATTTAAATTGAAGCACAAAATCCGCTTCACAGTAGCAGAACCTGTTTATTTGGCTGGTTTTAATTATTAAAATGTTCAAATTGAGCAATCATTCACTGCAACTGATCAATTAAATGATTTGATCAGTCAACAAATACAATGATGAGTGTATGGTCAGCATTAACATAAAGAAATTGTACAATGCCACAATATAAAATAAGGTGTATATAAACTACAATAGTTGTGCTCTTAGGATATATACTATAATAACACTTTTGTGACAGTACAGTGAGAATAATTATGCTGTAAATGCGTTATGATATATTTTGCAGCATAGAATAAAGTCCATTTAGACCTGGTTCACACTGGAGCGTCTTCACATGCGATTTAACATGTCAAATCGCATGTCAAATAGGCTGGCCCAGCCCCTTACCTACTTAAGCATTTGTTTCATGTATGTTAGCCCAACATTGCAGCTGCAGGCGGCCACTTAGATTCACAGAATGTAATTGTTCTTACAATGTTGGGCTAACATACATCAACAAATGATTTTTATACCTAAAGCCCCATACACACTATTAGATTTTCTGCAAATTTTTGTCTTCAGATTTACCAAAACCATATAATATGAGGTCAAACCTTAAGAGTTTCAATTGATATGCAATCAGGCAGGCCCTTGCACTACATGGTTTTGGTAAATCTGAAGACAAAAATCTGCAGAAAATCTAATAGTGTGTATGGGGCTTAAGGCACTAAAGTTGTAAATAAAACCCTGTACTTTATACTACAAAAGGAATACAAATGACCTGAGGGATCTGGAGTAAAAACTGGACATACACTGACCTACCTGACTAATACACTGACCTACCTGATTCCTACACTGACCTACCTGACCACTACACTGACCTACCTGATTGCTGCACTGAATTACCTGACCACTACACTAAGCCTGATTCCTACACTGACCACTACACTGACCAACCTGATCCCTACACTGAACAACCTAATCCCTACACTGACCTACCTGATTACTACCCCCTGCATTGGGGGGGGGGGGTGGCGTGTCACATCTTCAGCTCTGAGTGGCTCATGACCTGTAGTTCTTCATTAGGAGGATGAGGTCAGTGGCAGTGATGGGGGTGGATGAGTATCAGTGCTGGGGAGATGGGTTTAGAGGGGATGGGATTACTAATTCTCACTTGCTGTCACTTGTTAGTCAGTGTCCACTTGGGAGGGGTGAGGGGGGTGGGAGAGAGAGACGGGGGTGAGTGAGAGAGAAGGGGGGTGTGAGAGAGAGAGAGGGGGGCGGGAGAGAGAGAGGCAGGGGTGTGAGAGAGAGTGGTGGGTAAGAGAGGGGCGGGGTGAGAGAGAGAGGGGGTGCGTGAGAGAGAGAGGGGGTGGATGAGCGAGAGGGGGGGTGGGTGAGAGAAAGAGGGGGTGGGTGAGGGAGAGAGGGGGGTGGGGTGAGGGAGAGAGGGGGTGAGTGAGAGAGAGGGGGGAGGGAGAGAGGTGGTGGGAGAGAGAAATGGTGTGAGTGAAAGTGATCCCCTATCCCTGCATGCAGTCCCTCCTGTGCCCCCCTGTCCCAGCCCCTGTCTGTGTGTAGGTGTGTGTGTGGTGCTCCTACCTCCCGCCTATCCTCGTCCTCTGGGCCCTTGGTCAGCATAACTTTCTTCTTGATGACAATCACAGCTGGGAGTGGATGTTGGAAAAGGTGTGCAGGCTCTGGGAGGTGCCGGGGACGTTGTGCTCACTACTGCTCATTTCAGGGTGGCAGTGAGGTCTTCTCCCATTCCCTCCCGGGCTGTTCCTTCTAGTCAGCATCATGCTACTTACTGGGGCCACCACTCGCTGTTTCAAGATGCTGCTGTCGGCACCGCCTTTGTCCCTGCTGCCCTGCACCCCGCCACCACTGGACCAGTAGGACTGTCCTTCTCTAGGACCATGGCATGACAAGGGGGCGGCGGAGGAGCTCAGCTGCATTGGGCCCCAGGAGCACTAGCACAGAGGAAATGAACTCCTCCTCCGCTTTCAACACTGGGCAGGGAGGGAGTCGCGGGCGTGACGTCACTGGTTGCTAGACGCCAGGTGGCTCTAGCAACCAGTGGCCAGGATTAAAGTCAGATGGAGGTGGCGGTGGAGCCAGCACTACGGCGGCTCAGACTGCCCCTGTCACCTGAATTCCTGACTGTTCCCAGTGTCAGTTTCATTCCGGGACATTGTATTGTAGGACACAGATTTCAATTATGGGACACCCTACTCTGCACTGCATAAGAGAAACACTCACTGCATGGAGCCACAAAGAAGCTGTATATTGTGTAGTATTTATTGATAAAATGGACAAAATAACTCATCTACCTTACTGATGGCCAAATCTACTTACAGTGCCCTGAAAAGGTATTCATACGAAATTTTCTAAATTTTGTCATGTTACAACCAAAAACGTAAATGTATGTTATTGGGATTTTATGTGATAGGCCAACACAAAGTGCAACATAATTGTGAAGTGGAAGGAAAATGATAAATGGTTTTCAAAATCTTTTACAAAATAAATATATGAAAAGTGTGTATGCATTTGTATTCAGCCCCCTGAGTCAATACTTTGTAGAACCACCTTTCACTGCAATTACACCTGCAGGACTTTTTGGGGATGTCTCTACCAGCTTTGCAAATCTAGAGAGTGAAATTTTCGCCAATTCTTCTTTGCAAAATAACTCAGGCTCTTGACAGCAATTTTCAAGTCTTGCCACAGATTCTCAATTGGATTTAGGTCTGGACTTTGACTGGGCCATTCTAACATATGAATATGCTTTGATCTAAACCATTCCATTGTAGCTCTGGCTTTACCTTTCCAGTCGTTGTCCTGCTGGAAGGTGAACCTCAGCCCCAATCTCAAGTCTTTTACAGACTCTAATGCCCTGTACATGCGACCGGACTTTCCAGCAGACTAGGTCCGACGGTCTTCCCGACAGACTTTAGGCGGACTTCAGACGGACATTTCAAACAAACGGACACAGGACCGGACTTTTCGGCAGAATAGGTCCAACGATCTTCCCGACGGACTTTCAACGGAGCTACGGCGGACTTCCGCACGAACGGACTTGCCCACACACGGACTAAATTCCGTTCATTTTGAACGTGATGAGGTACGACGGGATTAAAAAAGGAAATCAATCTTGCCGCTTTTATCGGCGAGATTAACACCTTGCGAGCCCCGTCGCGGAGCTTACCAGGCCCTCGGGTCTGGTATGGATTTTAAGGGGAACCCCCTACGCCGAAAAAACGGTGTGGGGGTCCCCCCAAGGTCCATACCAGGCCCTTATCTGAGCACGCAGCCCGGCCGGTCAGAAAAGGGGGTGGGGACGAGTGAGCGCCCCCCCCGAACCGTACCAGGCCACATGCCCTCAACATGGGGGGGTGGGTGCTTTGGTAAAGGGGGGCGCCCTGCGGCCCCCCACCCCAAAGCACGTTGTCCCCATGTTGATGAGGACAAGGGCCTCTTCCCGCCAACCCTGGCCGTTGGTTGTCGGGGTCTTCGAGCGGGGGAATCCGAGAGCCCCGGGGAGGGGCGCTCGCTCGTCCCCACCCCCTTTTCTGACCGGCCGGGCTGTGTGCTCGGATAAGGGTCTGGTATGGATTCTGGGGGGACCACCACGCCGTTTTTTCGGCATAGGGGGTTCCCCTTAAAATCTATACCAGACCTAAGGGACATTGTCGCATCTTTCTCACGCTCGCTGCAATAAGAAAATGTGTTTTTCCTATTGCAGCGAGCGCGAGATGTATAGTACCCTGTCCCCGAGAACCAGTGCGATAGGATCGCGCTGGAAACATTCTCGCGGGCAGGTGCTGTAGCTGCCCTTGCATCGTACTTGGTCCGTCGGACCAGCATACAGACGAACGGGCTTCCCGGAACTGGGTCCGGCGAAGTTCCGGCGGGAAGATTTGAAACATGTTTCAAATCTAAAGTCCGCCAGATTTTTGACAGAAAAGGTCCGTCGGAAGTCCGATGAAGCCCACACACGGTCGGATTGTCCAACGAATTCGGTCCTTCGGACCAGTCTGGTCGAAAAGTCCACTCGTGTGTACAGGGCATTACAGGTTTTCTTATAAGATTGTCCTGTATTTGGCTCCATCCATCTTCCCATCAATTCTGACCAGCTTTCATGTCCCTGCTGAAGAAAAGCATCCCTACAACATGATGCTGCAACCTCCATGTTTCACAGTGGAGATCGTGTGTTCAGGGTGATCTGCAGTGTTAGTTTTCCGCCACACATAGCGTTTTGCTTTTAGGCCAAAAAGTAAAATTTAGGTCTTATCTGACTGGAGTACCTTTTTCCACATGTTTGCTGTGTCCCTCACACGGCTTCTCGAAAACTACAAATGGGGCTTCTTATGGCTTTCCTTGAACAATGGCTTTCTTCTTGCCATTCTTCCAGAAAGGCCAGATTTGTGGAGTACATGACTAATAGTTGTCCTGTGGACAGTTTCTCCCACCTGAGCTGTGGATCTCTGCAGCTCCTCCAGAGTTACCATGGGCCTCTTGGCTGCTTCTCTGATTAATGCTCTCCTTGCCTGGCCTGTCAGTTTAGGTGGTCGGCCATGTCTTGGTAGGTTTTCAGTTGTGCCATACTCTTTCCATTTTTGGATGATGGATTGAACAGTGCTCCGTGAGATGTTGAAAGCTTGGGATATTTTTTTATAACCTAACCCTACTTTAAACTTCTCCACAACTTTATCCCTGACCTGTCTGGTGTTTTCCTTGGCCTTTGTGATGCTGTTTGTTCACTAAGGTGCTGCACAGAACAGCTGTGTTTATACTGAGATTAAAGCGTAACTCCACTTTTGTTAAGAAAAAACATTACCCTCTGGGTGATCTATGTAAATTTCAAGGATTAAAAAAACCTTTGTTGCAGAGTCCTACCTTTTGTTATTCTGAAGTAATCTAAGTAATCTCAGTGTGTTTGTCTGTGCCTCTTTACTAAGTGGGTCTAATGGGAGTGCTTTCACAATTAACTGTCAGGTGAGCAGCTGCAGGGCACTAATGAGGACATTTTCTGGGCCTGCATCCCTTTAGACATGCTCCTATTGAAAGTATCTCTCCAAAAAGGACATTTTTGTTGCAGGGGATGCCTGAAATCTGACTTCTGGGAAAATTGGTGAGCCAATCACACAAGCAGGAAATGATATTTCTGGGTGTGTTTAGTACACACTCTGTGTACAGAACAACTCCATGTAGCCATATTGCAATGCATTCTCAGAAAATTACAGTGGCTGCAGATTGAAAAGGAAAGGTAATTTTTAATAACATTCAGTTACAATATTAGTGTCGCGATTATATGTGCTATTTTATTTTTTCCTTATTTGCTATTTTTTTTCCCATGAAAGCAGAGTTACCCTTTAAATTACATACAGGTGGACTCTATTTACTAATTAGGTGACTTCTGAAGGAAAATGGTACCAATTTAGTTAGGGGTATCAGAGTAAAGGGGGCTGAATACAAATGCACGCCACACTTTTCAGATATTTATTTGTAAAAAAAATTTTAAACCATTTATCATTTTCTTTCCACTTCACAATTATGTGCAAATTTGTGTTGGTCTATCACAAAAAAAAAAAAAACGATAAAATACATTTATGTTTTTGGATATAACATGACAAAATTGTGGAAAATTTCAAGGGGGTCTAAAAACTTTTTCAAGGCACTGTAAATCTAGTGCAGCTCTACACTCGTAGAAGTCCCTGGAAAGAATAGGTCCCTTGTTCCTTGCCTCAACCTCCTCAAGAACCTGAGCCCCTCTGACACACTATGTTGAATGTATAAACATGCAATAGCACAGAAAATCACCTGAAAATAGCACTCAGCAGTAAGGCCCCTTTCACACGTGCGGACAGTACGTCCGTATTTCATGCATCCGCTTTCGGATGAAATACGGACATACATGCATCCCTATGGGATAGCGGGTGTCAGCGGATGTACATCCGCTAACACCCGATGTCATCCGGCTCCGCTCTCGTCCGATTCTGCAGACGGAAGAAAATCCTATTTCTCTATCCGTCTGCAGAGCGGATTGAATGAACACGGACAGACGGTCCGTGTTCCTCCGATCCCCCATAGGGGAGAGCGGAGATCTGACAGGGCGGTCCCTGCACAGTGTGCGGGTCCCGCCCTGTCATCTGCCTGCTCAGCTGGGGAAAACGGAGCGATTCCCGCTGAGCAGCGGATAAACACGGGGCGGATCAACACGGATCCGTCCCGTGTGAAAGGGGCCTTAGGCTGCATTCACACCTGAGCATTTTCAACTCGTAAAACGCTCATCTCAAAAGTTTAAAAACGCCCAACAAGAAAAATCCCATTCATTTAAATGGCCCCTGTTCACATCTGAGCATTCTGTCACCTGAAGCAAAAGGCCTGAAACTCAAAAAAGTACATGAGCTTCTTTTTGGGCAGATTACCGTCTTTCTGCTGTTTACATTGGTGACCTTTTGACCTGTACAAAATCACGGCAAAAAAGCAGTAAAAATTGCGGAAAAATCGCAGTAAAAATGCGTGACTTTTCGCCTGAAAACGATACGCTCAGGTCTGAATGCAGCCTTATACCTTATTAAAGAAGCAGGCATTGTCACTAAACAAAGTTGGTAACAAAGTAAGCATACAGTTAAATCAATGGTGGTAGTATAGATCCCAACTGTCCCTGATTTCAAAGGACTGTCCCTCTTTCCTCCTCATTTGTCCCTCATTTTGGTCTGATCTATATCATTGTGTATAAAATGCACTATTTATCTATCAAAGTGTTTTCCAGCGCTAAACCTTTCATCCAATTTCTAAATTGCGCATTTGTAAATTCCAAAAGCCAATATAACGGGAATTAGTAGTGGTAAAAAAAAGCACTTGTGGGTTTAAACAATCTATTTCTTTTGTACAATTCTCCTTTAGGGGGCATGGCAGGGGGTTTGTCCTATGCCTATGTACTTGTAAACAAGGCATTTCCCCGTTCTGCCTTGTTTTATGACAGAGATCACTGCCCTCTGTCATCGAAAGCAGTGATCGCTGTCATGCAAGTTGAAGCCCACCCCCCCCCACAGTTAGAATCACTCCCTAGGACACACTTAACCCCTTTATCGCCCCCTAGTGGTTAACCCCTTCCCTGCCAGTGACATTGACACAGTAATCAGTGCATTTTTATAGCACTGATCGCTGCATAAATGACAAAGGTCTCAAAATAGTGTCAAAAGTGTCCGATGTGTCCGCCATAATGTCACAGTCCTGATAAAAAACGCAGATCGCCGCCATTACTTATAAAAAAATTATAATAATAAAAATGCCATAAAACTATCCCCTATTTTGTAGACGCTATAACTTTTGCGCAAACCAATCAATATACGCTTATTGTGATTTTTTTTAACCAAAAATATGTAGAAGAATACATATCGGCTTAAACTGAGGAAAAAAAATATTTTTATTTATTTTTGGGGGATATTTATTATAGCAAAAAGTAAAAAATATTGCGTTTTTTTTTTCAAAATTGACACTCTTTTTTTGTTTAGAGCGCAAAAAATAAAAACCGCAGAGGTGATCAAATACCACCAAAAGAATCTCTATTTGTGGGAAAAAAAGGACGTCAATCTTGTTTGGGTGCAACGTCGCAAAAAGTTCTCTGGTCAGGAAGGGGGTAAAATCTTCCGGGGCTGAAGCAGTTAAGAAGAGTTGGTGCACTTATTGGTCATCGTAACAAAACAGCATACAATATAGGGTGGTAATGGTACAATGTACAGTACTATGCAAACATTTTAAGGTCCATTCACACCTCCTAGTGCTATATAATGTGGTGGCTGGTGTTCGGAGCAATTCAGCGGCAAATGCCGCTCTGTACTGCTTCATTCCTTGTTTTTAAAGCAAACTTTATTGAAATGTCATACAGACATTTCATAAAGTTCAATTGGCCCCCAAGCGGTGCGAGGTGGTGCCTCACGCTGTGCTGCGCTGAAAAAAAGTAGTGCTTGCACCACTCTTTTTCAGCGCACCACTGCAACGCGTTTATAATAAGCTATATTAAGGCTTACCTATAGGTACTATAAATATCTCCTAAACGTGCATGGTTTGCGATGCATAATAGCAGATTATAACTTTGCCTTACAGGTTAAAAAAAAAAAAAAAAAACTGCTGGTGGTTTACTACCGCTTTAATGCAGCAGATGAAAGACACATCATGATTACTTTCCTTTGACATCTGAAGATGTCCAGCAGTGCCATCAGCACAGAACTGGTGGAAACTAGTGGCACCCAGGTACAACCATCTACTGTCCAGAGAAGTCTGGCCAGAAGTGGTCTTCATGGAAGAATTGCGGCCATAAAGCCATACCTCCGATGTGGTAACAAGGCTAAGTGACTCAGCTATGCTTGGAAACATAGGAACTGGGGTGCAGAAAGATGGCAGCTGGGTGCTCTGGACTAATGAATCTAAATATTTGACTTTAGCAGGAGGCAGTTTGTTCGCTGAAGGGCTGGAGAGCAGTACAATACCCTGTTTCCCCGAAAATAAGACCTAGCGTGATTGTCGGTGATGGCTGCAATATAAGCCCTACCCCCCAAATAAGCTCTGCCCTGTTAACCCGAAAATAAGCCCTACCCTGAATATAAGACCTACAAGGACTTTAACTAGGGCTTATTTGGGGGGTAGGGCTTATATTGCAGCCATCACTGACAATCATGCTAGGTCTTATTTTCGGGGAAACAGGATAATGAGTGTAGGCAACAGTGAAGCGTAGTGGAGGTTTGGGGCTTCATTTCTGCAAATAGAGTTGGAGATTTGGTTAGGATGGATGGTGTACTTAATGTTGAGAAATACAGATACTTCTCCATCATGCTATGCCATCAGGGATCTGTGGTTAGTTCTCCAAGATGTTTGGAGTAGCTTACTTGTTTCTTCAAAAACTATGCAAGTGTACCTACAAAAATTGATGCTGTTTTGAAGGCAATGGTGGTCACACCAAATATTGATTTGATTTGGATTCCTCTTCTGTTCATCTACTTTCCATGTTGTTATTTGTTTTCTTCTTCTATTTCTGGAACTTTTTGACACCTGCCTAAAACATTTTGTTTAATAGTGTATATGGCACAGATGCAATGTCCAGGAGAGTATAAATGCAGGTAAGATAAAACACAGATGCGGTGTGGATGCGATATATTTATTGTCTTGCCTACAATGCCTTAGTTCCTACTAATAGTGCGAATGATGGGCGATGAGCCCTCTCACCAGTCCTTGCGATGCAGCTGTGAGCTTTGCTGGAGAATGGGGTGCCCCGCTTTCTCCCTATTCAATGCCTATGGAATCCAGCAGTGGGTGAGATGACATTCCAGTCTCTCTGTAGCAATGGTGTGGTGCAATCACTGTGGTCATTAATGTGCATCAAGGGTGTCTATCTCTTCCTGGCCCACCACTCGATCCTCGGGTCAGCCTTGCTACAGTTTGCCAGTGGCTTCAGGTATGTATTCCCTCAAATCTCTAGTGCCAAGAGAGTAAAGTTTTGCCAGGCAGTTCAGTAAAAGCCATCTCACCACTCCCCCTGCACCTCGGCACCTCCTGGGAACTGTCGTTTATGGAGACCACTGGTCCCATTGTATGGCTGCCATCTTGAACTACAGCTCCCATTATTCACAGTGCTCTGCATACAAGGCTACAGGCTGGTTTGTATGGCTCTCCCCCTGCTGGTTGGAGAGGATAGTGCAGCATTACAGTAGAAAGTAGAGCAACAGAGGGCATTGGCTCATTCTCCATGTTGCTGCAGCCCAGCACTTGGCTATACTAGGAAAAAATTGTAACACTTCAAAATTTTACATTAGTAAAAATTACAACTTACCATGTTTAATTCCAGAGAAAGGAGCCATAAAACATTTCCTGATGTAGTTAGCTGCACAATTCATGTAAGGAAATGTAATTTATTAATTATAGAACAGCTGGGACGCATTCTTTTTTATGTTTAAGCCACGGGAGCCCATACAAATGGAGCAAGAGGGTTGAATGCAGTCAATCTAACAACAGTTTGTATGCCTGGACTAAAGCTGGCTATACACTATTATATTTTTTGGTTCAGCCTGCTGAATTCATCCGAATTCCCCTGTTGGGCTATTTTATGCTGACAGCCACCGGCAGCAGCTGGCAGAATACTTAAACAGCAACTGCATCTGATCGGATTCAGCCTCTGTTCAGCAAACAGTTCTCAGCCCCGCTCCACTGATTTATCAATCCAAGGGATTCATGTGGGTGACCCAATAAGCAAAATTTAAACAGTGTATGGCCACACTATAGCAATCACGCTAGCAGTGGCTGCTTTAGCAACCTTATGGAATTAAGTGCAGAACCCTTAAGAAAATAAACAGGGGTAATGTCAGTGATCTGACTGAAGAAATGTAACAAAGAAAGCTTTGGAATAGCACACTTGTACATCACCATTGCTTTTTGTACTCTATCACTACTAATACCTAGCTCAGTGCAGCTTAAGCTGGCCATACACTGTTGGAATCTTGCTTAATGGGAGACCTTGTCAATCAAAAAAATCAAAGGAGCCGAGTGGAGATTTGTCTGGGAAACAGCAGCTGCATACAGTCAGATGCAGTTGCTGTTTTTCTAACAGCCGCTGTCAGTGGCTGCCAGCATAAAATAGCCCAGCTGGACAATTGGTCAATCTGATGGACAACTTCTGCAGGCTGAACAAAAAAGATAACAAAGCAGTGGCGGCTGGTGCTCCATCGGTCGGGGGGAGGCGTCAGACAAACCTGACCACAGACATCCCCCCCGTCGCTCCAGGCCGCCACCTCACACTAACCCCCCCACCCGCGTCACTGGAGCCTGCCACTGCACACCATTGCCACACCCCCCCGGTTGCTGGCTCGCTCGTCCTCCGGCCCGCCAGGCCCCTCATCAGCCCTGCACTTACTGCCCTGCACTTACCCCATGCAGGTCACGGCTGTGGCCCCCCCCTCCATGTCCTGGCCATCGCTTCTCCTCCCTGGCCAATCAGGTCTTCGGACTCCTGGCCAATGGGGTCTTAGGGCTCCTGGCCATAAGGGTCTCAGGACCCGATTCCTGATTGACCAGGAGGAGAAACAGGAAGACATTAGCGAATAATAATTTGCTAATGTCACACAACACAACACAAGGGCTCTGCACCCTGAGCCCACCCTTTTTTGAAGCCAATTAGAGCCCCTGGCTCTAATCACGTGCTTAAAAAAAAAAAAAACCCCATTGGATGCCATGGGTCCGGCACCCTGCATGGAGATTAGGGGATGGGCGCATGGATTAGGGGGGCTGTGCCCCAAAGAGCGGCCACCACTGTAATAGTGAATAGCCAGTTTTAGACCAGGCATGCCAAACGGATGTTTTATGGACTACATGCAGCTCCTTCTTTGTGGTCATCAGGGGTTTAAACGTAAAAAAGAATGCACCCCAGCTGTTCTATAGTTTATGAATTATACTTCTTTACATTAATTTTCCCAGTGAATGGCTGGGGGGGGGGGGGCGTGTCAGCACAGATCTTGGCCACTGGAGAACAGGCAGGCTGTACTCCCAGCACAACTAGAAAACTGACCACAATGTCGCTAATGTCTTTGTGTTTCTTCTCCCAGCCAATCAGGAAGTGGGTCCTGAGACCCGATTGGCCGGGAGTCCTAAGACCCGACTGGCCATGGGTCCTAAGTTCTGATTGGCCGGGAGGAGAAGCCATCGCCGGGACTCGAGAGAAGATGCAGGAGGGGAAGCCGCCACCTGGATAGGGTAAGTGCAGGGACTGGTGGGAGGCCTGGTAGGCAATGGGCGAGCGATGCAGTGATCGAGAGCTGGCGATTGAGAGAGCAAGCGCTGGGGGGGGGGGTGATGTGCAGTTTGTTGGCTGGCTGGGGAGGCTGCGAGCCGGCCTCCCTCAACAAAATTGAGCACTAGCCACCACTGGCATTACCCAAGGTTTATTGGAGAGCCCAAATAGCCAAATTTATACTCACAAACAACAGAAGTGATATGCAAGACACTCTCTGATGGTCAATCTCTGATCAACATTCCTCAGAGCTCAAAAACTCGTTTGAGCCCTGAGGAAGGGGATGCATCCCCGAAACACGTTAGCCTGCCGACATTGCCAATTGTGTGGTCATCCATCACCACGTTGATTGACTATCAGAGAGTGTCTTGCATATCACTTCTGTTGTTTGTGAGTATTAATTTGGCTATGTGGTATATTCCAATAAACCTTGGGTAATGCACTAGGCGTTTGGGTGTTCTTTTGTTAATGAGGTTTAAAACCACTTTAGGTAGGTTTGGCCCCCCTCAATAGACATAATGCGCCCCCCCCCCCCGAAAACGTAGTCCTCTCAGGTTGGTCCGGTGTTTCATAAGTCCCATTCATTTTTGAAATGCCTCTTTGCAAGACCTTTTTTCTTTTGACATGCATTGTTTTTTCAAGCAGGTCAAATGATTTCCCCATTGCCAAAAGAGGTTCCTACATTTTTCTACACAATGAATAAAGAACAATGGAGAAATTAAAGGAAGGTTCCAATCTGATGCATCTCTTTCCTATATGATGGCAGTCACTCAAGAATCTCCATCACAGCTCTATGTGGTGTAAAACTGCATAAAAAAGTAAATCGTCCTTGTATGTGTAACTCAGTCCGGTCTAATCAATGCTAATTATTCTTCATTAGCATGACATGCCGTGGGTAACAAAAGTCTTTATGAGTCTAATCTCATCAATTATAGTTGTGGATCGGCATCACAAGGGTTATTTTTTTTTTTTTCTCCTAATCTTTATCAGTCATTTCACATGTATGTGTGTCCCATGGTTTGTGTCACTGTGTGACCGGACACTGAGTGATAATTAACTTCCTGACTCGTTTTAACTCTACCACAACTAGATTAGATGTTAAAGTACCTAATGTACTCATACAGGACACAGGAACATTCACAAGGGAGCAAATCGAGTGGCACACAAAAGGGACATAGACAGGTTAATACAATGTACAATATTACATAAAGAAGGCAAAAGAGATATTTATATACCAAAGAAGACTCAAGGACGGTGACACATACAGTGACGCAGACTGAGCAAGCAATGTATGCAAAGGCACAAAGTGACATAAAATGAACCAGCGCTGTACAAAAGGACATACAGTATTATAATGATAAAAGGCAGTAAGTTCATGCTGTTCTCAATGACAACGATAAGTGGCCATAAATAATGAGATTCACCAAAAAAGAAAAGTCCTATACAGGGTAAAGGTATGAAATGCTACAATAACAACTTGTATGGGGATCCTACATACAGGCTTATTAAATATACAGTAAAGAAGAGTACAAAAAAGTGCATTCATCCCCAAAAAAATGATCATAAATAATATTTTAATGAGCTAAATCTGTCCAGTTGCTATTGGTTACATCCCCTCCAGCATCATCACTGCTTTTTGCACTGTCTTACAAAGTCTAATATATTGTAAAGAGTAATGAGAGATACAAAAGCGATGAATCATTGCACGTATAGGAAAAACGGGGTCATGCAAATCATATGGGGGTCAAAGTGCAGCACACTAAGGACCCTCAATCTAATTTTATGAGCAGGTTGCAGATGCAAAATGCAGACACAGATTAATATCTCATATATTCAACTTGACTTTACAATGCAGACGCAGAAGTGTGTTGCCTGACAAATACAAGGATAGACAAAAAACTGACGCTTACAGTTGTAGAAAGCATAGAAATACAAAGATCATATAAAGACTAATATAGTAATAGCTGTAGTTAGGGATGTGCAGTAACCCAAGGCATTGATTGGTCTTAATGAACTTAATTGCTGCTAGTCTAATTGCACTTTGTTTTAAGAGGATTTTAAATATTTAAGTGAAGGCAAGTTCATCAATATGGTGCAAGCATTTTATATAGTACTTCCACATACCTGTGCAAGGTCTCTCCTATATCAGATGTGGCTCACTAATTAGGAAACAAAAGAGTTGGGTGCCGCTTGCAAGTAGGCAGAGGTGTTCTTTGCAGCCCCTGATGACTTGCTTGGGTCAGTTTCACCTGTACAGGTGCTTTTTCCCCCAGGTGCCTCTACTGGCTCTCCAATTTCACGCTCCTTCTTTCTGTGCTTTTAACCTGTTCGCTCTGTTTCAGTCTCCCTGTGTCTCTATCTCCCCGTATCAAGGATTTGTCTGACAGTGGCACACAGGTTGCAAACCAATCAGGGGCTGAGAAGGTGGAGAGAGGGGGAGTGAGTGGGAGTGAGGGAGAGAAAGCTATAAATACATAGGGAGAGAGAGGGATGGACACAAAGAAAGAGTGAACATTTAAAAAAAGGAAATTGAGAAAAAGGTGAAGAAAGAATGAAGAAGAGAGATGCATTAACTCTTTTCCTAGCTGTGCAGTATATTGGATGCATCTCTGCACTGATGCTATCAGTGGATACATGTAATATTTCAAATTATTCATTGAGGCAGGGGAAATGTTATTTCCCCAAAGGGACCAAAAAAGAAAAAAAAAATCCCCTGCGTGTAACCCTTTCCACTGTACCACTTAGCAGTTAATATAAAAAGAGGTTCCCTGTTAAGTGGCAGATAGTGAGTTAATGGGAGTCATGGAGTGACCTCCCCCACTTCACTGCGTCATTCCTCACACTCATTCTCCCCCTCTCTACCTCATTCATTTTTCCGCATGCATCCATCCTGCCCCATTCATATCCCTCTCCTCTGCTAACCCCTACTCACTGCTGACACACATACCAATGCACCCATAGCTTGTACTTATGCAGCAGCCATCTAGGGGAGATAGACATATCATCCTGTATCACCAATTACATATCTATTACATGGTCCAGCAAACACTTGCTGCAAAAAAATGCTGCAAGCCTCTGCTTTTCCAAAAATATATACCTATAGCGTGTACATGTGCGTCCAGAAAAGTCATAAAAAAGTATTTTAGATCAGCAGCCCACATGACGCACAACACAGTAATTAAAAAATATTTATTTATAGTCCAAACCGTATACAGGCTTACAAGAGAACAATGGATTTTTTTTTTTTTTTTTTGTTCAAAATCGACAGCGAGGATAGCAATGAATAATAATATTAAGCAACTAGGGAAATGGTAAATCCAGGAAGTCAAATTTCCCTAGGTGACGGAAAGAACAACATCGTGTTTGAAGAAAGGGTTGGTGGCAGAGGGCTTGCGAGTGTCTGCGGTAGCAGGCTGGGGATTCCTCTTCCAAGATTCTGTATAAAACAAAAGACAGGCAATCAGACACAGGAAGAATAGAAACAGTGAGACACTGTACTGTACACAGCAGTATCCGAGCCCCTTTCACCTCTTGTCAGACTAGAAATGATGCCATGACATGCATTCTTAGGCATTTGCATATTGACAGCCTTTGTTAGCATTTTTCTGAATAATGTGATGAAAAAGAATAATAGAGATGGTTTTATTAGAAAAATAAGCTGAAAAAAGACTTACGGATTTGTGATTAAAAAGAATTTGTCACCACACATATCCAGGACTGGCATTTCCCTCCTGAATGCAGGTTTTTTATTAGAAACCAGGAATATTAATAAACAGAACCTGCGCACACCAAAAATGAATCACATTCAATACTGATGTTTCAGGGACACCGGAATTTTCCAAGTGATCCTAAACAGAATGATGAGTTATGACTGGCATAAAAATCAGGTATGCCTCTGTGGTCATTATGCCACAACTGAGAGTTTTATCACAACTGTAAGCCATGATAGTCTGCTGTGTGCCTGAATGGTGGCAATAGTTAGATCTCTCTAAGGGTTAGTGGAATGATGTCAAACCTTTGAGGGATAATTGTATAATCATCATCATACCAACAGACAAGAGGGAGCTTTCACTGTGTTGGTATAATAATGTATACCTTACTTAAGAAGCAGATCGTTATCTTCCGATATATAAAAATCATGTGTAGGACATTGCTAAGGATGTGCATATATATATATATATATATATATATATATATATATATATATATATATATATATATATATATATGGATTGCAATGATAATGGATAGATAACCAATGATACTAACAATTTCCTGACATTCAATACCCTATGGCACTAGATATTTCTTGCACCCCAAAGTCTACAACATATTACATTACTAGAATAACCAACTGTGCACTGTGAGGACCTTTTTCAACATCTTACATCTTTGTAATCTTTTATTCCTGACAATGGGTTCAATGCTGTAAAACATGTTTTCAAAGCTTTGCCCAATATTCCTACACTACCTTACATTTAAAATATTTTGCCTCTAGCTTATCACTGTGAACAGATAAATCTACTCTGGGTACCAGAACTACTTCAACAGCTAAGGGGGCAACAATGAGCAGGTTGATAGTCCGGTTATCTGCAAATCTAAAGATTTGGGCGAAGAAGAGTTCATCTATATGGATGCCAACCATGTGTTTAGGTGGATGTCCTGTATTGATGACATTTTTCATTATTTGGAAAAATACACAGCACCAATCTGAGGACTGCATCCACATAATAAATTGTATATTTCCCTCTACTGTATTTAGAGGAAAAATTGGTGCTGACTAGAATTCAGAGGATTAGCAGGTTGAGTCTTATGCCTATGTAGTAAAAAGGTAGAAATCTGAGAGTTCTTCTTCATGTTGACCCTAAATATTAGTATGAAAGCCTCTTTATGTCTACCTTCAAATAATATACCAGAAGGTATAAAACAGTGGTCCCCAAACTGCAGCCCTTTGCTTGCCTTTATCCGGCCCCTGGGGTACTATTCCTTCCACTAATATAAGGCGCTATTCCTCCCACTGATACCAATGATGGGAAAATGTATTATTATAAATTATTACTGATACCAATGATGGGGAACTAATTTTTCCAATGATGCCAGAGATGGGGGGGGGGGGGGGCACTATTCCTCCCACTGATACCAAAAATGTCATTTTATTTAGTCTTAATCACCACCAAACCTATGGCATTGTATACTCCCACCAATGCCAGGGCACTTTCTACTCCCACTGGCCACAGTCCAGCCCCCTGAAGCTTGAAGGGCAGTAAACTGGCACTTTGTTTTGGAAATTTGGAGACCCCGGTATAAAGGATGTTACAGAATTGAATGTCTACTTCTAGATATGCAATAGCTCCTATTATGTATTGCTGAATACAATGCTTCTATCAAATTCTCGTTTCAAAAGCATTACAATTAAATAAAAAATGTTGATATACAAGCATGTGAATGTAATGCTGCCTAATGATTTTGACTTGCTGTCCCTCTCTCAATGTAGGTTATCACTCTGCTCAGATACTCTCTGTGGTTAGCCAATCTTGTTTCTGCACTCCTTTAGCAGGGATGCGAATTGTATTGATTAATTGTAGCCATTAGAGCAGTGTTTCTCAACCAGGGTTCTGTAGAACCCTAGGGTTCCTCCTGAGGTTGCTAGGGGTTCCTTGAGCTTTAGGGAATAGTAGATTGATCTCCCTCCTTCACTGATCATCAATGCAAGGCAGTAATTTTCCACTACTTCTCAACTTAGGTTAGAGTGGACCCTAAGTACACATCATTACTCATTCTTATATTTAAAACCTTTCTTTGATGTAGTATTCACACTATTGTATCATGAGCTGTAGGAATAATCCTTTTTTAGCACGGGTTCCCAGAGAACCTGAAAATGTTTTCAAGGGTTCCTCAGGGGTAAAAACCTTGAGAAAGAATAGAGAGTCTTCAAACCTGTTTATGTAATACGATTGTCAAACTGAGGAATAGTAAACACCCATTAATGTGAATATCATGTCAAATTGCAGGAAAATTGCAGGTAAATGGTATAATAATGACTTAAAATATGTGCTCTCTAATGATATGCTTTTCCCTTTAAAGTTCCTATAAAAATGATAAGGAATAGTGATGATGTAAACATGTTTGCAACTCTATAAGTATACACGAATGACATACATACAGTATGTTTGACCTGATCTTTCTTTACTGCAATACAGCTTGGTCACCCACCTGTCCCCAGCCTGGGATTATGACAGTAGTGGAGCAGCAGAAGATTAATGAGTTTACCTCCCCTTCTGTCAGCATGTTACTTGTCAGCGCATGTACATTGCAATTTATATTAGACACGTAACTGCAGTAACTGCAATAATTGATATCTTCCTCTGTCTACCTGGAGAGGATCAGAATTAAAAGCAACCTGTAAGCTCAGAAACATGGACACCAGAATGCAATAGGAAGCTCTGGGTCTGTCATCTTTATCTTTGCTTCACTATTTTGTACATCATTGAACTGAAACAAGCATGTGCACACCACCACAAATTTTAGTGGTGGGAAGCTGGAGATAACTTTCAGAATGTCAAAAAGCTAGCATAATCAAGCATAATTAAATGTCAGAAATTTTTAACAGTTCCAAAAATACAGCCAATAGCTTTATAAAGCAAGTGCCAATGAAAATGAAGAATAAGAATCAAGATAGCTTTGAATTGTGACCTACATGTCCTTCCAAGATATCTAACCATGATAGGGCAGCAGGGTGCACAAGTTGTTAAAAATATATTTTTAACTTTGACGGCAGTTAGGCAAGCCCTTTTTTCTAAGTGAGGAGTGAATAGATCTGCCACATTTGAGATCCACGGTGAACTGACCTAAATCACAGCCAGATATCTACAAATGTCTCCTGATTCACCATTTTTCTATTTTTTAACCTTTATAATAATATGAAGGAAACCAAGACATCAGACATATGGGATAAAAGTGTCCGAGCTTTGGCTATCAGTACAGCCTTGCATTTAGCTGTAAAAGGAAGGTTTTTGAATCTGCTGCAGGTATGAAGTTTTTTTTATAGGGTCTATCTAATTCACAGAGTAACAGTGCAGGGTCTAAAGCATTGAAGTCACTACCAAACTATTTGCATGGAGTTTGTAAGTTTTCTTTGTGTCTGCTTAGGGTTCAGCTGAGAACTCTGGTCTCCTGGCACTATCCAAAAAAGTAATGGGTAGTGTGCGTGTATATGTATGACTTTAAAGTTTAAGCTCCTCTGGAGCAAGAACTCATGCAAACTTTTTTCAGTAAGGTACTACATACAGGTGTAAAACAAATAATAAACAAGCCATGTTGCCCCCGTTGCATTTAATGAATCTCTAAGATTCAAAGATCAGCTGGAAGCCCTGGAGTTAAAGGCAGTCTAACCTTGATAAAGACTTTTCAATGTAAAGGAGGACAAAGAAGATAGAAAACCCTTGGATTTTAGGCTACCAAATAACTTGTTGAATAGGGGAGCAGGGATATTCTAATTTTGAAAGAAAGTGGTTACTTAGTGAATTTCTTTTTACTTTAAATTGCATCAGCTTAAGGAGTATCTGAAATCTGATCACCAGGGGCAACTTACCACTACTGAAGGAAGATATATTGCACATGCTCTCCCCCACCTCATTTCTGCAACGCCTTTCTGGGGAAGGGCATCAATAGTGCACAAAAGAGTGGTAACCTTCAACACCTAGCAGACTGGTGTTTTGATACCCCATTTGTAGGGCTGTTCTTAGGCAATGTTCTGATTGTGAAGGGTAGATGGGCTGATATCAGCATATAAGGAAGCTATAACTATTATAGCTTCTTGCTATGAGGGTACATCCAGACCCTGCAGGCTGGGCTCGTCATTTTCACCTAGGGGGAGTGTTAATTATCTTTTTTTTTTACACTTTGTGAATTACTGCTGGATTAGCAGGTGAAAAACCTAGAAAACATAAAGAAAACATAAAGATATTCATTCATCTTTACAAAAAGGTTAAATCTTTCTAAGCATGCTCTGTACATAAGGAGGAGGAAGACAGTGAGAATAGTGACAGCTGACTGGTTCGACTTGCGTTTCTTACAGACATATTGATTGATAATGTTACCAAAAAGCACTGGTTAATCCTCAATAGGTCCAACAAAATGATTACCTTTTTCCGACAAACAAAATTTGTGATCTGGATCTCAAATTTTCCGACAACAAAATCCGTTGTCGGAAATTGCGATCGTGTGTACACAATTTACTACAACATTTGTGTGACTGGGTGTATGCAAGACAGGTTTGAGCCAACATCCGTTGGAAAAAAATCCAGGATCTTGTTTCGAAAAAAATTGTGTGTACAGGGCATAAGAAGAACCCAGTGTGTGAATTCCATTTACTTGTATCATGGCCATGAAAGACCACGTTTTCAGCTTTATGCCAGGTTGTAACAACATTTTTCCTTCTCAGTTCATGTTGTAGTCCTATGAAAAATCTACCACAATCTGGGTAAAACAAGGAGTTGAGATCTTCCAGAGATCCTTCAGACTCAAACCTTGCCTAGTCCACCAAGAAAGGGATAGGTTTTAGTTCTAATAAGACTCAAAAGCATATTGGCATTATGGTTAGTTAATTGGCAACCTAAAACTGGTCCACCCATGTGTATGTGTGGCTGTGATCAAGAAAGTTATTGCTGTAGTATATTATGAGTTGCTATTGATGCTGTTAACTGATGTGAAAGGTTTAAAATTCTCCGTAATGCGCTGCAGAATATATTGGTGTTAAATATATGTGGAAAATTAAGTAATTAAATAGACAACTATAGCCAACACCTATTTGTTTCAGATAGAGAATGGAGCTTTGGGTTATTGTTCCATTTTTATGCTTGACATAATATTATGGTGAACATTTAAACAGGAACGCATTGATAATAAATCTATGGCTTCCTCACTTATTGGGAAAAAAAACAACCTTTTCATGCTTGGTAATGTGTTCTTCAGTAACATTAGCATCCTTTTATCAGCTGGACCGGCAAAACACCAGCCAGCTGGAAACTCTTAATGCAAGGCTGTCCACAGATTCAAGTAAATTAAAGCAGAACTAAACTGTATCTGAGCACTACAAACTGAAAACACTATTTAATTCATTTTTAATATTCAAAGCAAACTCACTCATCGATCCATGTTTACATGCTTTATTGTTTTGAGAAATCACTTTGACACCCCCCCCCCCGAGCATTTCTAGATGTGGCCATCTTGAGTAAGGGCTAATGATTCATGTAGCATTTACTTCTTAAAATCCACCTGTCCTTAGCTCAGGTTTGCAGGTCAGAAAGTGTGCTTAGCTGTGAAAGCTGCTTTTCCAGATGAAAAAAAATGCCCAGGAAGACTCCTGGGATGTATGACATCTAAAAACCACTGTAGCCACCACATATAGGCATCGGTAAACTGCACATTTTGTTGTGGGGCACACAGTGCTGTGCAACTCAAAAAAAAAATGTCAGATGGCCACGGCACCATCAGTAAATCTGCACCTACTGCTTCAGTAACATCAGGAGTGAAAGTCTCCTCCCCTGCTCCACCCATCACTCTCCTTCTCTGCTCCAGACTTCCCTTCAGTCTGAGCTCCCGTTGTATATGATCTTCTAATGAGTAAGTTTAGAGAGGAGGGAGAATTGTTCTGAGGGTTCTGTTCCTAAGAATGGGGAGTGGGTGTTTTCTGTACTGAGATTTCTCTATCTGTGTGTGTAGGGGGTTGTCTCTATTTAAGGGTTGTGTTTTTGGTGGGGATTTCTATACTGAGGGTTTTGTACCTGTGGGGCATGGGGATGTCTATACTGGAGAGGGGGGAGGGGTTTATGTATCGAGGGGTCTGTAGTGAGGGGGGGTCTTTGCTGAGGCGGTGGTCTGGGAGGGAGATTTAGGCAGGTTAGGAAGGTCAGTCTATACTGAATGGTCTGTGCTGGGGGGTCTTGCTGAGGGTGAGTCTGTGCTGAGGGGTGAGTCTGTGCTGAGAGGTCTGTGCTGGGGGTGAGTCTGTGCTGGGGGTCTGTGCTGAAGATTGGCATGTACTGACGGGTGTGTGCTAGCGGTCTGTGCTGAGAGGTCTGTGCTGGGGGGGTGGTCTGTCTGTGCTGAGGGAACTGTGCTGGGGAGGTTGCTCTGAACTGATGGGTCTGTGCTGAAGATTGGTATGTACTGATGGGTGTGTGCTAGCGGGGTCAGTCTGTACAGAGGGGTCTGTTCTGGGGGGTCACTCTGTGCTGAAGGGTCTGTGCTGAGGGGGTTGATCTGTGCTGGCTGAACATCTGTGCTGGGGGGTCAGTATGTACTGAGGGGGCCTGTGCTGGGGGGCTCTATCTGTGCTGAGGAGTCTAATTTGAGGGGTTGGTCTGTGCTGAAGAGTACGTGCATGGAGAATTGGTCTGTATTGAGGGGTCTGTGCTGACAGGGCCAGTTTGTACTGAGCGGTCAATCTGTACTGCCGGGTCCCACTGACTTCCAATCTTTAAGCAGGACCGATAGCACGATCTTGTGCTGGGAGCAAGCAGCGCACAAATACTTCACCGCCGAGTGACATATGTGCGGCATGTGGGTGTTAAAGCTCACCCTTTTGCCACTGCATATATGTGTTGGGTGGTTATAAAGGGGTTAAAGCATATTTTGTGGGTAAAAGGACTGGCATATATTCGATGAGTAAAGGCAGAGTAGACTCAGGTGTTAAGGTTAAGCGCCTCACACTGTTAATGAAATTTGAATTTATCCCTTATTTGCCACGGCACACAGAGCATACTGCTTTTTTTCTTTAGACCCTGTTTTTGAGGGGAGATGAAAAAAAAAAAAGACTGACTTTGGGTGCCGGATGTGTTATGTATGCCACTGAGTGCAAGTTCACCTTTTCAGAAAAAGGTGTACTTACCCCCATGGGTGATGAGCCATCAGTATCCATGCAGCTGGTACAGCAATCTGGGGATTTGAAATCCCCACTCCTCTCCCTCTTCTCTCTGCAGTGCCTCTGGGATGAATCTGTACAAGTGCTGACCATTCGTAATCATTATGATCTGTCCCAAAAGCGGTACAGAGAGAAGAGGGAGAAGAGTGGAGATTTTAATTTCCCAGATCACTGCACCAGCTGTGTGGCCTTTGGCAGCTCATCACCCATGAAGGTAAATACAGTGGGGACCAAGGGGGCGGGGATTGCGTAAGGTGTTAGTTCACCTTTTATTTTTTCTTATAAATTAACCCTTTAAGGTCCAGGCTCATTTCTTTCACTGTTGCCGGTCCTGTTTATAGCTAATGTACTGTGAGGTCTGGATATAGAATGGGCAGTTGCAGCTTTGAACGCTATTGCCCTCCACTAACTTAAAGGGAGAGTTGCTGCTCCTGTGTGATGTCATGGCTGCAGTAGTCTCTGAGTCATAACTACACTATATTACCAATAGTATTGGGATGCCTGCCTTTACACACACATGAACTTTAATGGCATCCCAGTCTTAGTCTGTAGGGCTGTCCACAAGGCTTAGGAGTGTTTCTATAGGAATGTTTGACCATTCTTCCAGAAGTGCATTTGTGAGGTCAGGCACTGATGTTGGAGAGAAGACCTGGCTCACAGTCTGCACTCTAATTCATCCCAAAGGTGTTCTGTTGGGTCGAGGTCAGAACTCTGTGCCGGCCAGTCAAGTTCCTCCACCCCAAACTCGTTCATCCATGTCTTTATGGACCTTGCTTCGTGCACTGGTCCAAATCATTTGGTGGAGGGGGGATTATGGTATTGGGTTGTTTTTCAGGGGTTGGGCCTGGCCCCTTAGTTCCAGTGAAGGGAACTCTTAAGGCGACAGCATACCAAGACATTTTGGACAATTTATACTCCCAACTTTGTGGGAACAGTTTGGGGATGGTCCTTCCTGTTCCAACATGACTGCGCACCAATGCACAAAGCGAGGTTCATACAGACATGGATGAGCGAGTTTGGGGTGGAGGAACTTGACTGGCCTGAACAGAGTCCTGACCTCAACCCGACAGAACACCTTTGGGATGAATTAGAGCGGAGACTGCAAGCCATGCCTTCTCTCCATCATCAGGGACTGACCTCACAAATGCGCTTCTGGAAGAATGGTCAAACATTCTCATAATCACACTCCTAAACCTTGTGGACAGCCCTCCCAGAAGGGTTGATGCTTTTATAGCTGCAAAGGGTGGGCCAACTCATTATTGAACCCTACGGACTAAGACTGGGATGCCATTAAAGTTCATGTGCGTGTAAAGGCAGGTGTCCCAATACTTTTGGTAATATAGTGTATTTATGGAAGGGCTCCAAAAATGTTTTATTATACACTCTCCTAGATGTTCAAGCCGCTTCGGCATTATAATCACACTAGTAAAAATCAATAAAACTGTAAAACAATAATACCCCAGTACGAAGTCCAAAGAAGCGGGTTCCACTACCACTGCTCACTTTTTCAACATGCATTCTTTGCTTTAGAGCAACAACATCCCACTGGACACAGACTCCTCTCAGACACATTTCACTTTAACATAAGGCTTAGTCAAAAGGTATGGAGATATTGAAGGGTAAGTACTTACTGTATAAACAACACAGTCATGATTGATTGGTGCCACTTAAAGGTAAATTGCCCAATTCAAAACACCAATCCACCATGTATAAAGATGTAAGTAGTTCTGTACATAAAGATATCACTATTATACATGTTATGTTCCCTTATTATTAAAGAAAAAACCTTCCCCTAAAAGCATAGGTCTGTATTACTATAAATAAACACGAAAACAAAATCCAAAGAAAGTTCTCAATGTAACTATACCTTACAAAATGTAACCCTAAAAAAGCAAACATCGGGTAGTGGAAAAGGAATGAACAATACAAGGTTTTTGAGATCAAAAGATAGGTTCACAGTTAGAAAAGTTTTTGCTTTTTTGTTCACAGTTAGAAAAGTTTTTTTTTTTTCCCAGTAGTATTAATTTCGTTGACTAAATTAAAACTATTTTAATCAATTAAAATACAACTAAAACAATTCAGATGACAAAAATCCGACTAAAGCTAAATTGGCATTTTAGTCAAAAGGCTAAATGCCCCGTACACACGGTCGGACTTTGTTCAGGCATTCCGACAACAAAATCCTAGGATTTTTTCCGACGGATGTTGGCTCAAACTTGTCTTGCATACACACGGTCACACAAAGTTGTCGGAAAATCCGATCATTCTAAACGCGGTGACGTAAAACACGTACGTCTGGACTATAAATGGGGCAGTGGCCAATAGCTTTCATCTCTTTATTTATTCTGAGCATGCGTGGCACTTTGTCCGTCGGATTTGTGTACACACGATCGGAATTTCCGAAACGGATTTTGTTGTCGGAAAATTTTATATCCTGCTCTCAAACTTTGTGTGTCGGAAAATCTGATGGAAAATGTCCGATGGAGCCCACACACGGTCGGAATTTCCGACAACACGCTCCGATCGGACATTTTCCATCGGAAAATCCGAGCGTGTGTACGGGGCAATAAACTAGACTATGGTTAAAACAAAATCGAAATTTGATGTCAAAATTAACGCTGACCTACCACATAAGAATAAGTAGGGGCATCTACTAAGCTGATGAAAGAAAAAAATATTAAGAAAAAAGGCTTTTAATTTTTTTCTTAATATTTAATGTTGGTAATATATTCAGGTATTGAATGTGTAATGTGAATTACATATGGCATTACAGCCAACAGAGTTTACAGTTTTTGTTTTTTTTAAAATATATTTTAAAGTTGAACTTCTGTTTGTCAAATAGCAATATTTTTGTTTGTTTATGAAACTTGGTTTTATTTATAAAGAAGTTTTATATCACAATAGTTAAATCTGTGTCCGTGGTGCATGTTCAAACCTTAATACCATAAATAAAAATATGATATTCAATTTTTACTCCAGGAGTATATCATGAGTTTGGCAATTATGCTTAAATAATGCATTACAATTGAACTAAACCCATTCGATTTTAGTTGCCTAAAATGTACTGGAGATTTAAGTCGACTAGAATATGACTAAAACTAAAACAATTCAGATGACTAAAATACGGCTAAAACTAAAATGGCATTTTAATCAAAAGACTATGACCAACGCTAAATAAAATATGACGTAAAAATTAACACTGTTGTCCAGTAACTAAAAAAAAAACACATAATAGATACATGAATAAAAAATAGTATGTAAGAAAAAGGAAAGGTGGGGAAGGAAGATAATGGGGCCATGCAAAGGGAAGGAAGAAAAGGGTGAGAAAGGAGGAAAAAAACTAGAAGGGAATGAAAGGAAATAAAATGATCCCCCTCAAAGTCATGAGGTAGTCTATTGTCAGTTTTAATTATTATCATTGTTATTATTACTATACAAGATTTATATAGCGCCAACAGTTTGTGCAGAGCTTTACAACATGAGGGCAGACAGTACAGTTGCAATACAATTCAATACAGGAGGAATCAGGAGGCCCTGCTTGTTAGAGCTTAAAATCTAGGAGGGAGGGAAAAGCGATACAAAAGGTAATAACTGTGGAGGATGATCTGATGGACAAAATACAAGTACAATTGTTAGGGGGGGGGGGCAGTATAGGCTTCTCTGAAGAGGAGGGTTTTCAGGGATCGTATAAAAGCAGAGTAGAAGATAGCTGGACAAATTGGGGTAGGGTGTTCCATAGGATGGGAGAGGCTCAGGAAAAGCCCTGGAGGCGAGCATGGGGTGACGAGCAGGAGGTATTGGGAGGAATGAAGAGAACGAATAGGTTGATATTTTGAGATTAGGTTAGTGATGTAGCTGGGGGCCAAGTTGTGGATAGCTTTGTAAGTTGTTTTTAGTATTTTGAATGACATGTTTTAGGTGATTGGTAGAGAGGGGTAGCAGACACTGAGCAGTTGGTAAGGTAGATGAGCCTGGCAGCAGCATTAATGATGGACTGAAGGGGGGATAACCTATGTAAAGGTAATCCCGGGAGGAGGGAGTTGCAGTAGTCAAGGTGGGAGATAACAAGGGAGTGAACTAAGAGCTTTGTGATGTCTTTGGTTAGGAAAGAACGTATTTTGGAGATGTTGCTGAGGTTGAGGCAGCAAGATTTGGACAGTGACAGGATTACACCTAGAACCTTGGAATGTTGGAATAGGCTGATAGTAGTGCCATCTTGACAGAGAAACCAGGGGAAGAGGCGCACGGTGCAGGAAGAAGCTCTGTTTTGGATAGATTGAGTTTGAGGAAGTGGTGGGACATCCAGACTGATATGTCTGTTAGTAAATTAGTGATATGAGAGGAGACTGAAGGAGTGAGCTGGGGGGTTGAGAGATAGATTTTGTTAGCATAGAGATGGTATTGGAAGCACTGATCTGGAACACTTTTCTCCTAGCAAGCAGAGAAAAGTGGTGGACGGTATTAATATGTTTTATGATCTGAACCTGAAGTGTACCAACTGTGGAATTATGTTGATACACAAAGTGATTGCAATTGTTTTTTTTCTTACTATTTCATAAATGTTCCTCCAAGCCTATCCTCAAATCCTCATCCCACATCCTGTATCCTACATTCCACACACACCAAAAAATATTATAAATCTAGTTTTACAACTGACTCATTGCTTTATATCATATGTTTCATTTGTGTTGCATGATTGCATTCAATGGGGGATCTCTTAAAATGACAACTTGGACACCTTATGGCCTCACATTTAAAGACCACGCTGGGGAGATTTACTAAAACTGGTGCACTCAGATTCTTCTGCAGCTGTGCATGGCAGGCAACCAGCTTATAACCTCAGCTTCAATTAAGCTTTGGCAATAAAACCTGGAAGCTGGTTTCTATGCAGAGCTGCTCCAGAATTTGCACCCTCTAGTTTTAATAAATAACCCCTTGTGGTACTAATCCAGGTAGTCCTATTGGTTCTAGATTTGAGTAGGCTGGGTGATAAATAGATCCCTAAGGTAGGTGTTTTTTAAAACGCCACTCCACTCTCCATGTAGCTTGATAACCAGGATCCTTGCTCAGTATAAGGATATATCTTCTCACAATCCCTTTATTCATTTACCTCAGCACTATATTTGGTAGAACATACTTTATAATTTTTTAATAATTACATCATCCCTGCCTCTCCCAACTCTCAATAATTCCTCTATTTGTTGCTTTTAGCATGTTGATATGTGAATTTTATATTGTCATAGTTGTAACCACAATCCACCTATTGTAAGGTCTTGAAATCAGTATAATTCTGTCGTATTCTTATAAATTGCTGTTGTGGTATGGCCCTCCTAATTACATGTTTAGGGTGGCAACACCTGGCAGGCAATAATAAATTCTCAGCTATAGGTTTCCCATATGTCCCCACAAGTACCCTCTTCTCAACTGTCCACCTTATCATAGTCAGCTTCAAAAAATTAATTTCTTCTTTCTCGTACTCCAAAGTAAATTTTAAATTACATTTGTTGAAATGTATATATTACACCAATTAGGAGGATTGGGATCCCGCATTAACTATGAACCCCAACAGACACATTTTTGCAAATATAAGTGAAATGGTAGTATACAGCCAAACATTACTTGGAACCAAATGGCTATATTTGAGCCCTTGAATCATTTGTAAATCCTAATCAAACTATTCTACTAAACTCTTCACTGTACTACATCCTCTTGTGGATTTATTTGAAAAAAAAGTCTTTAGGATAATATGTAGTTTATAATATGATATTAAAATAGTTAATCAGCCTAGAAACTCCATTTTAAATACAGCATTTGTAATTGCTCTCTTATAATAAGGGTATACTGAGAAGACGATAGCTCATTTATGGCCTTTTCTAGGTCATCTCACCAGACATAAGCAGGTGGTAAAATGTGCTCGGATGATGATTCATATACTAGCGTTAAATAATTCCCCCTGTATTCTCTCATTATTAATAAGTTATTCTTATGTGTCAAATTAAAAAGCTTCTCAAACATCACAAACAACATCCCACCAAACAGAATATAAGCGGGTTTGATTTCTCTTTTTATTTAATCTGCCTGGAAGATATTCTTATAAAAGAAAAGAGGATCAAGCTCAGAAAAGAAAAGAATGCAGAGACTCCTCTGTGGATGAGGGAAAGGGATGGCGATTTTTTTTAAATCTGACTATTCTATATTTGGTCAAGAAAGAAGATTATGGATCAGAAATTCATTGAGAGTTGGGAATGAATGCAGTCACTGCTTCAAGTATATCTTCACAAGATGAAAATCAATTATATTACAACACCAAAGAAATTCTGAATCACTGAAAAAAATACTGTTGTCAATAACAACCACTTTTGTCACACTTGCTTATCCCAACTGGAAAAATAAAGCGTAAAATATTACTGGTTGCTTTGGGCTTTAACACAAACCTACCCTCAAAACTCAACCCCTAAAGCAGCTCCCATAAGCTATGTCTAACACTAATCCAACCTAACTCTTTTTTCTAAGCCCTAACACTAATCATTTTGTATTCTGCATACTCACCTGATCCAGCAACCTTCTTAGCAAATAATTATATGCTCCATATATTTCAATGTACAGTGTACTAAAAAAATGGTGAGACAGTATTTCTGTCCATTTTATTCTTCCCTAGAAATCTATGAAGATACCACTTAGCCTGAAGACAATCGTACCTTGGCTTTTCATGATAGTGAGTGATGGGTAGATCAAGGTGACAAGTAAACTTTCCTCCACTTCAAGCTAAATGGAAATATATGTTGTAGACTTACATGGAGCCATATTCCTGAAGAAACTTAGAGTACAGTACCATTTAGGTCTACTGGGGCTTAGTGCAAAGAGGACGGTGCCAAAAGGTTTCTGACTCTAGTATGTACACAGTAATGAGGGCCATGGCTGTCAAGCTTAGGTAAGGTGCTGGGTAGGGGGTTGTTAGATTAATTCAGATTGGAGGGCTAGAAAAGACGGACTAGTGCACCTTTACGGCCTTGGGGCACAGACACCCAACAATACTTTGAAATGTCAGATACTGTAGATTCTGCCTGAATCCTTAGCTCTTAAAGAGAGCAAGCGATCCAATGGGCAGTGGAACAAGTATAAACATTGTTCATTTGCATGGAACTCATTTTTATATTTTTAAATAGTGATATAATAGTAACACGTACCTTAACGAAAGGAGAAAAACAAACCATAGAGATTTAAATGAAAGCCTATGTAATGTCCAAACTCAGAAACTACTGCTCCCTCTTTTGTGGTGCACAGCAATATGAAACATTGTACACAAGTAAATGTGCCAAAACATCATACATACTACCTCCTTATCTCAACGCCTGTTAAAGTATGTAAACTCTGAATAGAATTTAGTAGACTAAATCACTATCATAAACGATCTCAATTTTTCATCCTTTGTTGTAAATCTCCTGAAACCATTTCCTGTCAACATCCATGTACTGAAGATCCAGGCAAACTTCCTGGTGGTGACAACAGTGGACCATGCTTACATAATGTGTGTTGAAATGGCCACTTGTAATCTCCATTGGATGCCCATGTGACAGGGTGGCAATGCAGGGACACAATTAGGAGAAAAGAACAGGGCGTTGTACCCCCAATAACAGAAAGTGCCTGAACAAAGCCATTCATGGCAGGATCACCAGATAATATTTTAATGAAAGCTCTAGATCTAAGAATAATGAAAATGACATTGACATGTTAAGGTTTATATGAGATTTTATGCAAAAATCCTTGCACGAGGATAACTTCACAGGAAGTTCAAACAAGAAATAAAGGCAGCAACAGAGTAGACATTCGATGTACAATGCAATCCGTAGCTCACCTTTTACACCAAGACACACTTGGGGCTTTTGGTCCGGGTAGGTGGTGGACATAGTACAGCTCTAATAGCCTCATCAAACACTGTCTTTAGTCCACGTTGTGTGAGAGCTGAGCACTCTAAATACTTCACAGCCTCTGCAGACACAAGGAAAAAAAATGTTACTAAAAGAGCAACAAAGCCTTTGGATCATAAAAGAAATGGTGGGAGACGATACAAAAGACAAAAACAGAAAGCGATGCAAGGAAGGTGTCAAAGAAAGAAGTAGATACGTGATTAGGATAGACAGCAGTCTGGTTGCTTTTAGTCATTCATTATAGAAGCACGGTTGTTTTCTTGGCGTATTTGTATTCAATCCTTGTCTTTACTGAACCCAAAATAACATCATTAACCATTCTTCTCAGCAACATTATCACTCTCTCGATTTCTACTGTTCACAATAGGTTTACGGTCAACATTTTTGCTTGTCCTTGATGTTAGCTAACAATTGAATATATGTAATAAAAATCCCAACATTTTCTTGAGATCTTTATTGTTTCAATTTCAGGTTAATACTAGATGTTCTAAGCTGTATGCTTAAAATGTCAGTCCACAGTTGATATTTTATGTGTGGGTGTACTCAATATAGAGGTTTATACAGCCATAAGATATCCCACCAATCCCACCACACATCTTGACTTTTTCTGCTTTTCTAGTTGGGGAATTGATGCCATTTCAGAATACAATATCCCTTTACCTATGTTTCAGGTTAATACAGAAAAGTTCAAACTGTATGCTTAAAGGGTCAGTATACTCAAAACAGCTGTTACGGCCATTACTCTTTTATAGCTCTTCGAGACTCCAGCAGTGGGTGTTTATCCCCATAGTTTCTTTCCCCCACATGTTTGGAGTTGATGTCATTTCAGTGTACAATATTCCTTTACTTATGTTTCAGGTTAATACAGAGGGTTCAAATGGCATGCTTAAGGGGTCAGTATACCAAAAACAGCTGTTACAATTGTTAAACTGGCCATAGCCGGTTTGAATCTCAGCCAGTTCCTGCAGTCTCGAAACCATGAATGAGCAGGCTGAATGTACCCACGTTGTTCAATCGATCAACTTGAGTACAACCAGCCTTACTACTATTACTAATTGTTATAGCTGCTAGCAATAATCACTGTGTTCTCCTGTCGAGAACACAATGGCTCCATGGGAGGGATTCCCCTGTCAACACTGTCTGTGTACAGGACCCGTGGTTGCAAGAAAGATTTTCGCTCCATCTATGGCCGGCCTTACACTTTTACAGCTCTTGGAGACTCCAGCAGTAGGTTTTTACCTCCATTGTTTCCAACCTCCAACACGTTTGGAGTAGATGCCTTTTCAGAATACAATATTATCTTCAGTCATGTTTCAAGTTAACCTTCCTGGTATGATTATTTCGGATTTTAGGTGCTGAAAGCGGTACAATTATTTTGCATGGAAATTTGGCGTTTTATATTGTAGGCCTGTAATTCTTAACAATAACACACTTAAATTTGTCCACCAAGAGTCTAGTAGATATCCCGGATATGATGAAGTTTGAAACACAAAATCATAAAATTATAATATAATAAATAAATATAAATAATTTAAAAAAATATATATATAATAATAATAAAATAAATTTCCCCACGATTCACTATCGCTCAATTCTGCAAGTGCTCTAATTTACTATCGCTGTTATCTAGCTGTTCTAAAGCCACTTTTGATGTAAAGGGACACTTTTTGGTTGCTATGGACAACCTCATGTTTCTAGGCAGAAAGAACAGTATATATAATATAAACCTGCATGCAGGACATTGGACAAAGCACTGGGGACAAAAGGGATGTGAAATAAGTTCATACAGTACTGTAATCTGTAAGATTACAGTACTGTATGTGTTATGATTTTTAAAAAAAATTTTTATTTTGCCTCCAGGCTCCGCCCCCATGCGTCGCGACGCTCACAGGGAACGGAGTCCAGCACAGAGAGGCTTCGGAGAAGGACACAGCCCGCAGACAGCGTGGGGGGACATGGCAGGATCCTGGGGACAAGGTAAGTATACCACACCAGGATCCTGCAATGCAGTCCCGAGTGTGGCTCGGGGTTACCGCTAATGGTGCTGAAATTTAACCCCGAGCCACACTCAGGAATACCGCCAGGGAGGCTACCCACTTGCTTACTGGGCACTTAAACCCCCCTCCTGCCCAGACCAATTTTCAGCTTTCAGCGCTGATGCACTTTGAATGACAATTGCGCGGTCATACAACACTGTACCCAAATGAAATTTTTATCATTTTTTCCTACAAATAGAGCTTTCTTTTGGTGGTATTTAATTACAGCTGAGATTTTTATTTTTTGCCAAACAAAGAAAAATGGAAAATTTTGAAAAAAAAATAATGTTTCATAGTTTGTTATAAAATTTTTCAAACAGGTAATTTTTCTCCTTAATTGATATGCGCTGATGAGGCTGCACTGGTGGGCACTCATGGGCTGCACTGATGGGCACTGATGGGCACAGTTAAGGCGGCTCTGATAGGCACAGATAAGGCGCCACTGATGGGGACAGATAAGGTGGTACTGATGGGCACAAATAAGGCGGCACTGATGGCCACTAATAAGATGGCACTGAAGGGCCCTGATGGGTGGCACTGATAGGTACCACTGATGGCACTGATAGGTGGCACTGGTAGGTTACACTGATGGGCACTGATAGGTGGCACTGATGTGCAGCACTGTTGATGAGGCACTGATTGTGGGCACTAATAGGTGGCACTGTGGGCACTGATGGGTGGCAGTATTGTCTACTGCTAGGTGGCACTAGCAGGTGGCACAGGTGGGCACTGAGGAGCTAACGGCAGCTCTCCGTGATCGGGACTGATGTCCCTCTCACAGCCGCCGGTGATTAGCTTTTTTTTTCTCCTCACGCTGTCAGCGCGAGGAGAAAAAATAGTCGATTACTGGCTCTATTTATATCACGTGATCACCTGTCATTGGCTGACAGCTGATCACATAGTAAGGGGTCAGGATCAAGTCTCATAGACTCGCTGATCACAGAGCGTGCCGCGCGCGCCCTGCAGGAGGCACGCAGGCCGCTCGGGCACGGGAGGACGTCAATAGACGTACTGCCAGCAAAGCAGGTCTGTGCTGTAGCCATCATTCGGCTATAGCGCGGATATGAACCAGTTAATACAACAAGGTTCAAAGTGCATGCCTAAATGGTCAGTTTACCCAAAACAGTGGTTACAATTATTACTCTTTTAGGCCTGGTTCACACCTATGCAGGTTTCGGTTGATGCATATTCCAGGTGCATGTTGTGTTTTTCAGTAGATGTTTTTGATCCATTGAAGTCCATGGAACCATAAACACAACCTGATGGTCCCTGGCCCTTTCCATAAAATACATAGATATGAAAGTGACCCGTAGGAAACCATGTTAAATGGACTGTAGTTTGTTTCTGTAAAACTGAAAATGCACAAAAAATATGCATAGGTGTAAAGCAGGCCTAATAGCTCTTGGAGACTCCAGCAGTGGGTTTCTACCTCCATCATTTCTTTCCCCATTTCGGAACAGAGGGGCGCCAGACTGAGTGCAGTATTATTCATGAATTTCAATAAAAACAAGTAGAAACTCACAAATGAGATGACTGAGGTCAGCATATGGTTAAAATCGTCAGTCCCGGAAGCTCAAGATAACATCCTATTCGCCTTGGCAGTCTGGGTCACTGATTGTATTGTTGCAAGGGTCCAGAAGAAACTGGGAACCAGAAAGCAACAAACAGGCAGCTGATCACGGCCGTGATCAGTGTGAACCGCAAGATGGCGCAGAGCCGGACATGATGTCACTGGAACAGGAAATTCGACTATTCACAAGTACAAGGGGCGGTAATGCATTTCGAAGCATCAGCTTCTTCATCAGACCGTTACATATGTTTTAATATACTGTATTTATGTATGAATGTTCACACACACACCATTTATGCATACACAATTGTATATTCAATTTGCCATATATTTCTATGCTATCACCTTTATTTAGCGCTGCTGTTCACTATTATTTGTTTCTTTCTCCCTAACATTTGGAATTGATGCCATTTCAGAATACAAGATTACCTTCAGTTATGTTTCAGCTTAATACAGCAAGGTTCAAATTGCATGCTTAACATGTCAGATTACTGAAAATAACTGTTACAATTGTTACTCTTTTATAGCTCTTGGAGACTCTGGCAGTGGGTTTTTATCCCTATCATTTATTTCCCCAACACATTTGGAGTTTCACTACAGATGCTGCATTTTCCATAATTTAAAGTTTATGAAAATCGATCAGCCAGCTGACTTCTTCCACAACAGAGTTGACTAGGTAACTCAGGTGCATAGATCTCTCTCTCCTTGTCTTTCTCCACCCTTTATCCCCCAAGGCCCTAACATAATGACAGACAACTATTAGAATTTCATGTATTTCAGTACTATGACTCTCAGCATATGTAGCCAGCCAAACTGTGCCTACATCATCCATGGAGCTGACAGGGCATGTTGGGAATGGTAGTTCCACAGCAGCTGAAAATTCACTTGTTGCCTGTCACTTCCTTTACAGATATAAAAAGACGGCAAGTGGACAACCTCATTACAGATAAAACAGAATAATTACATGTGGTTAAAGTATTTGACTAAATAATGCATACAAAGATGAGCCATAGTAGAAATAACAGCATGCCATGTTTTAAAAACAATGAAAGGGATCCCTTACACCAGTAAGGACCATCTGGTCACGCAGTTTCTGTATGTAGCCCCCATGAGCTGCCTCTGGGACTTTCCTGTGTTTCAGAAGCATATTGCAAATATTAATGAATTTAATTCATATTAATTTTCGTCCCTACCGACACCCACAGAATTCTGCGGGAGTGGAAAAGAGAGTGTGGGGTCAGAACCAGGAGCAGCTCTGCAGTGTAATATGGTACATCCTATCCCTTATGAATGTGTGTTCTCGGATCATAGTCACCTTGGATAATCATGTATAATGCACGGTGTTAATTCACGTGTTAGCACAACATAGAAAAAAATTATAGGTGTGAATGGGCCCTTAATTACATTATCTTGGTAAACTCAAATGGAGAAATATCCAGTATGACTTTTTTAATATGTTAAAAAGTCATATTGTTTAAGAGAAGGCTTCCACAAAAAAAAAACAATATACCCATTGTAATTATTTAGACCCCTGCTGCTGTCAAATCAAATCCCGTGAGGAGGGATGAGGCGGGGCCGAGGCAAACTGTGTATGTCTATGTACACACACAGCTTGGCCTGCTATGGTGGTGCACACAGAAGAGGAGGAGCCTAGAACGCAGCTGGGGGGGGGGGGGCAGAAGAGGAGGTTCGGTACCACTGCACAGAACAGGTACGTATAACATGTTTGTTATTTTTTTTTTATTATTATTATTTTTGCCTTTACAACCGCTTTAACCACTTCAATACAGGGCACTTTTACCCCCTTCCTGCACAGGCCTTTTTTCAGCTTTCACCACTGTCGCACTTTGAATGACAATTGCGCGTTCATGCAACACTGTACCCAAATACATTTTTAATCATTTTTTTTTAACAAAAATAGAGCTTTCTTTTGGTGGCATTTAATTACTGCTGTTTTTTTTCTTTTTTACTAAAAAAAACAAAAAAAAAAAAGACAGAACATTTTGAAAAAATAAAAGTTTCTTAGGTTCTGTCTGGAAATTTTGAAAAAAAAAAGTACTTTTTCTGCTTCACTGATATGCGCTAATGAGGCTGCAATAATGAGGTGGCTCTTATGATGAGGCGGCACTTATGGGCACTGATTAGGTGGCACTGATGAGGAGGCACTAATATGCCACACTGTTGAGCACTGATAGGCGGCACTGATAGGCAGCACAGATAGACAGCACTGATAGGTACTGATGGACAGCACTGATGGGAGGCATTGATGAGCATTGATGGGCAGCACTAATGAACAGGCTCTGATGGGCACTGAAAGGCTGCACTGACTGGTATCACTAATGGGCACTGATTGGTGGCACTAATAGGCACTGCTGGGGCTCTCCTGTGATCAGAGCACAATGATCAGTGCTCTGATTACCTACCCTGGTATCCTCTGCGAGGCGATACCACTGATCAGTACTTCTCGCCACACACTCCGACAGTGTGAGGCGAGGAGAACAGATTAACAGCACTTCCGCATTTACATGTGGCTGGCTGTGATTGGACACAGCCGATCACTTGCTTAAAGAGCCGTGTCATCGGCTCTTTACAGAGATCGAGGTCCCAGGACACGGCGCAGACACGATCGCTGCGTGCCCCCACGGGCACGCAAGAGCGGCCGTTCTGGGGTGCCATCATATGACGTCCTCCCAGAATGAGTGCTGCACCGTCCCTCCGTCATTTGATGGTGGGCGGGTGGCAAGTGGTTAATACACAGAAAAAATGGTTAGACACACAAGTGCTTTTTTTTCCTTTATACATTTTTTCAAAACAACAAATGTAAGTTTAGAGGTTGGATAAAAGGTAAACCAAAAAGTGTCCCAGACAGGTGGGGACCAAGAGAAAAGCGGGGCTTATTGGAAAGACAATAAAAAGGATGTAATTATCAAAAGAATAAATTTATTATAGGTACACAGTGGAAAAACATGTAGAGATGTGCAACAGCTCAACCATGGAGTGACCTTACCCTAATAAAATTGACCAAAACCTAGTTTGATCAAAAGACAAAAGACACACAGACAAGGGGAACATGTAACAAGACATACAAAGAAACTGCCGTCCGGACGTCAAAGCTTATTGATGTCTGCGCAAAACCCACAATGTGGAGTGTACAGCAATTGCTGAATAAGGTTTTGCTAAATCAGACATCAATACCCCCGGGGGAAGGGTGGCTCAATTGAAGGGGTGGGGATGAGGGGAGGGGGGGGGGGGGGGGGGTGATGGGGTGGGTGGGGAGGATCAGGGCTATGGGAGAGAGGGATAATGGCTGTGGGCAGGGATGCCAGGGAAAGTCCAGGGATATCAGTTGGTGTAGCAGACAAGGATGTACCGATCTTCCATGTGGAATGAATGGGTGAAGATACCCAGAGTTCAAAATAGTAAACAGCTATGCTGTGGTCTTATACAGTACTTTCCAGGATAGTATGGGTACTCCTATACGTGTATAGCCTCCCTGTGGTTGAAGCAGATAATGCTGTGCATAAACTGCACTACAGATACAGATGGCTGTGTACTTTACCACTTCCGGATCCCTGTTGGGAATCCTTGCGTAATGCCGGATAGCGGTGGCCTCTGTGTATTGAGCTTCTCCACTGGTCGCTATGAGTGGTATCACGTACCCTGGGTCAGAGGGTGTTGTCCCTGGGAGTAGATGGATGGCCGTGCGGCTGCATCTATTTGCTTCCCTACCGTTCGCTTGCCGCATAGAGCGGATCGTCCTCTCATTCGATGAGCCGGCTAGCCCCAACGGGGGATGACAGCGGGCATGACGTTCGGGCGGGATGACGTCAACGCGTTTCACAACATAGACTTGTGTAGCTTCGTCTGGACCCAGGGTACGTGATACCACTCATAGCGACCAGTGGAGAAGCTCAATACACAGAGGCCACCGCTATCCGGCATTACGCAAGGATTCCCAACAGGGATCCGGAAGTGGTAAAGTACACAGCCATCTGTATCTGTAGTGCAGTTTATGCACAGCATTATCTGCTTCAACCACAGGGAGGCTATACACGTATAGGAGTACCCATACTATCCTGGAAAGTACTGTATAAGACCACAGCATAGCTGTTTACTATTTTGAACTCTGGGTATCTTCACCCATTCATTCCACATGGAAGATCGGTACATCCTTGTCTGCTACACCAACTGATATCCCTGGACTTTCCCTGGCATCCCTGCCCACAGCCATTATCCCTCTCTCCCATAGCCCTGATCCTCCCCACCCACCCCATCACCCCCCCCCCCCCCCCTCCCCTCATCCCCACCCCTTCAATTGAGCCACCCTTCCCCCGGGGGTATTGATGTCTGATTTAGCAAAACCTTATTCAGCAATTGCTGTACACTCCACATTGTGGGTTTTGCGCAGACATCAATAAGCTTTGACGTCCGGACGGCAGTTTCTTTGTATGTCTTGTTACATGTTCCCCTTGTCTGTGTGTCTTTTGTCTTTTGATCAAACTAGGTTTTGGTCAATTTTATTAGGGTAAGGTCACTCCATGGTTGAGCTGTTGCACATCTCTACATGTTTTTCCACTGTGTACCTATAATAAATTTATTCTTTTGATAATTACATCCTTTTTATTGTCTTTCCAATAAGCCCCGCTTTTCTCTTGGTCCCCACCTGTCTGGGACACTTTTTGGTTTACTGACTATAGGGGTTGGTAGGCAACCATTAGATTGAGGTCACGGTATTATGTACATGTCCAAAGACAAGCCTCTATATACATTTATTGTTATATGTGGATAAAAGGTTTAGTGTAATATAACACTTTTAGTAGTTATACATTTTTCTGAGGTCTACACATTAGACCAGGGGTGTCGTACCTGCCCATAGGCCACATGTGGCCCAAGAAGGCCATAATTGCGGCCCAACACAAAATTGTAAACTTACTTCAAAAAACGCTGATTTTTTTTTTTTTTGTGTTTACACTTAGCGAACACATGCAGCTAAAAAAAAATGTGACAGTGTATCTTTACCGGGCTTTTATACATTTTATCTTCCCAAAGAAAAATATCCCACTCTTCACACAATCACACCTTATTGATGTCATCAGTTTTTGACAGCATCTAAATTTGTGAGCAACTATTTTCAAGAATGAAACACATGAAGGGCAAAATTAGAAAAAAAATATCTGATGAGCACCTTGAGAATTCATTGAGAATTGCTTCTACATCCATCCCATCACATATTGATGCGTTCGTTTATCAAAAACAGTGCCAAATATCTCACTAGTTTTAGGTTGTCCTCTTTGTTTAAAAAAAAAATATATATAAAAAAATGAAGTTTTAGTACTCAGATACTCAGGTACATTATCTATATCAGTGATTGTTAACTTGTAATTTGACTTTTTCTGCTTATCAGCTATCCTAATTGTTAGTATTTTATGTGTGGCCCAAGACAATTCCTCTTCTTTCAATGTGGCCCAGGAAGGTCAATAGTTTGGACACCCCTGCATCAGACTAAAAAGAGAGACAACTGAGGACAAAAGTGGGATGAAGGGATTGGGTTCCAAAAGAGGGATACATGAGAGCCATGCCAAGGAAATGGGCTCTAAAGAGATGTGTGTAACATGTAATTTCATTTGCTATTGACCGTAAAAAATAAAAGCTCTTGATGAAAACACCAGTTTTGGTTGAAGGTGGCCTTTATTCATTTATTTTTTTTGCCACCAAGCTGGAGATAAAGGGTTAAGGATCTACAACTGACTGTTCAAGGGATCGCAGAAAACAGAGTCAAATAATAAATATGTAATATATAGGGTTTTAAGGTTGCAGTTAGCTCATAGTAACTGAGTTACTTGTGGATTCCCAGCCCTGTAAAAAATGTTTTCAAACAACCTAACACTTAATGGGATCTGTCTTCTGACATAAGCCTGACAAAAGTGGTCCTATTTTAGATTCACTGTGATTGTCACAAAACTAATACATGGCCCATGGGTCAGAGAGGGTGGCTTTAGTCAGAGGCTTCCCGGTCAGCTATGTATATAAAGATACATTCTCTTGGGGATTCTTCTTTTACAGTATAAAAAGAAAAAAGGTAAGCATTTTCAATTTAAGTATGAATTCTAGTTGCAAGACAATCAGTCTGTGAACACACTTTGCGATGTTGAATAAATGTATGTAAAATAGGGATAAGCTCCCTGTTTGGTCCTAATACAGGTTCAGACCAAACTTTGCTTGTTCGGGCATTCCTTCAAACACCAACCTTTCAGCCCATTTGGCAGGAGCTGAACACCATATATAATATTGGGTTTTTCTCCCCCGTTACTATTCTGTATATGACACCTTCCTTGTTCCCCTATCAAGGATGTTAAGGAGGTGGCAGGTGCCAGCACCCGCCGGGTCATTAGCCAGTGACGTCATCATGCTCCATTCATTTACTGACAAGACCAGTACATAAATAATGGCTGGATTATTTTTAATTGGCTAGGATAGTTTAAAAAAGTCTCAGGTTCCCCCCATAATTCATAACAAGTCCTTCAGGTCCAATATGAATTTTAAGGGGAATCCATGTCATAAAAAATGAACAGTGTGGGGTAATGGACTTTTTTTTGCAGTACCCAGCCCCCCAATGTCATTGATTTAACAAGTCTTTGCCTATTATTCTTTTTAACAAAGGACAAGTCTTTGTCTATTATTCTTTTTAACAAAGGATCACAGGGAGACTTCAAGTGTTTGTTACCCCAACATTTCATATTCCTGATATGTGCCTGTTGTACCACGTATTTGTTTTTTTTAAAGTATCCTTTGTATTGCTTCCTTTGTGCGAAATCCCTTTTGTTCCTGCCAGTCCGTCTGCTTCCCTATTCAAAACTGACCACACTAAGCATGAGAGCACAACATGGTCAGTTCTCTAGATGTGCTGGGAACCAAGTGTGCTCTCCTCCAATGATCAGACTTGTCCGGACACACCCCCTGCACAGCCATTGATTGGAAAGCTCAGTGTGCTGCTGCTTCTCCTCTCCCAGCTCCTATGCAGGTGAGAACAGAGGGAACAGAAAGAAAGTGATCACTTATAAAAAACGGGGGGAATTGGTATTTATGATTTTTTTTTTTTATATCTATACACCAATGTTTTTCTTTTCCTTTCTATTTTAAACTGAATGGGTTATTTTACAAGGTGATCGTTTCTAAGCACTTTAAGATTGAACTTATTGTCAAAATGCTCACTGTGAAGATTTGTGCTTATTATACTCAGGAATTATTTTCCGCAGGAATGAGGAGGACGCAGTTCCAGAACCTCTAGCACTGAATGAATATACTAGCAAGAGATGCTGAGGTGTGCTGGAGGGTCCACTGATGCCGGCTGTTGGGGGCTATATTGTTGAGGGAGGGACCTTTTGCTGCTGGAGGTCAATTGTTGCTGGGAGGTATCTACTGTTGAGCAAGGGGTCTACTGTTGCTAGCTGCTGGAGGGTCTATTAATTCCAGCTGCTTGAAGATCTATTGTTGGTGGTGGGGGTCTATTGTTCCTGGGGTGGATCTATTGTTGCTGGGAGATATTTTGTTGCAGGGGTTCTATTGTTTCTGGGGGATCCATTACTGCTGGGGGATCAATTGCTGCTGCGGGTTTATTGTTGATGAGGAATCTATTGTTGCTGGGGGGTCCGTTGTTGCTGGTTGCAGGGGATCTATTTGACTGTTTTTCTTTTTATCATTAACGAAATCCATACAAATTACTTAGCACCACAAAATTAAACTTGGTCCTGTTTTCTTTAAAATGGGCAGTACTGGGAGGTAGGTAGGGGGTGGACCAAGGAATGTTGTTTGGAGGTGGGTAGAGAGCAGAGATAAGGGAGACAAGTGGGGAGTACCTGCACCTATTCTCTGAGAAAAGAAAAAAAGGCCTGATTATAAAGTAGTATAATGTTTAAACCTGTTAAAATGTCACATAGAGGATGGCTGGCATTTTCTATGTGGACGTGTAGGTACTATGTGGTGCTTGTAGAGTGCTTTTTTTTTGCAATGCCTACACTATGTGTCTCATATCAACAACTTCATAGTAAATTAAGATTCTTGGTCCTGCATCGTCTTTGTTTGGCTTAGCAGCATCTTTTTTTAGAAAATTCACATTAGAATAAACTCATTTGGAAAAAAACAAGTATGAACGGTAAATTAAAATGCATACTAAGAGTTTGATTATTTTAAAAGCTGCATGTATTTTTATGACACAGCTGTTGAGTAATGCATAATTACAAAAAATATGTATTGTCCAGGCCAGGACTGGCAGTCTGGCAATCTTGATAATTTCCTGAAGAATTGTTAACTATAAACTCATTTGGTGGGTTTGTCTAAGTGTCTATGGGCTGCTTGGACTCTGTCACTCTTGCAGTCCATATGCATACTTGACTACTTTAATAGCAGGTAATCCCATGGTGTTACAATCCTTGCAGACAGGGGCAGATGTAGTAATCACTATGCTGCTGTGAAGGTTGTCAAACATATGGACTGGTACTCTTTTCAGCTGAGAGTCTGTTTGGCTTTAGTAATTATCTATCTATCTAATTCATTTATTCTTTACAGGTTAGCATTTTCAATGGTATATCTTCCCTTTAAGCAGCCCAATGCTCATAGTAAATCCTGTGGCACCACTTGTAGGTCAGTAGGTGTTACTACAACTCAAGATAATGCTAATCAAGCATTTATGTGAACATATCCAACAGTAGATCTGCCTTCTGAAAGTAGACAGAAGGTTAATATCAATGGCAGACTTCAAGATCGATTATGAAGTTCCTATCAGTATTTGCTGATAAGCAAAGGATATTTAACTTGCTAGGCTCCTCTCACCAAAGAGAACAGCTGTAGATGTATTGTGCATGACTCTGGGCATAATCACTTCCGCGCAATCACAAACCTTTAGATACTTGGGGGAGTATTTCGAAAAAAAAAATGCACAGCTATTCGGCCAGCAAAACTACAAGTACATTCTGTGTGAATTAACCAGCATTCGCTCATTCGTTTTGGGGATTTTTTGCACTATGTATAAAGCTGTAGCTGTGTCTGCGAATGGGGTGAAATAATGTACTTGGGCTATTACCTCTTTTGTTCTTATATGTTCTAATGCCGCGTACACACTGGCGGACTTTGATGGACTAGGTCTGGCGGACTTTGACGGATTTTCCGACGGACTTTCCGAATGAACGGACTTGCCTACACACGATCAACCAAAGTCCGACAGATTTGTACGTGATGACGTACGACCGGACTAAAACAAGGAAGTTCATAGCCAGTAGCCAATAGCTGCCCTAGCGTAGTTTTTTTGTCCGTCGGACTAGCATACAGACGAGCGGACTTTTCGACCGGACTCGAGTCCGTCGGAAAGATTTGAAACATGTTTAATTTCTAGGTCCGTCAAACTTTTGGGGAAAAAAATTGTCCAACGGACTCCGGTCCTCCGGACCAAGTCTGCCATAAAGTCTGCTTGTGTGTATGCGGGATGAGACTATTTTCTGTTAGGATCAAATGTTCTTAGGGTTATTTTCTCTTCCTATGGAATGTTCTTAGGCTATTTTCTCTTCATATGGAATGTTCTTAGGCTATTTTCTCTTATTGAATGTTTATGATTCAGTGCTCCTAGGGTATTTTCTTTTCTAATCAAATAGTCTTAGGCTATGTTTCCTTAGGATGAAAAAGGGAAATTTTCTCTTAGAAGAGAATGTTCTTAGAATATGTTGAAATTGGTACTGCATATATTCAACTGATAAGTCCATAGAATAACAGGTTAAAAGTTACACATATAATAACAGTAATTATTATATAATAATAACACAATTATTAATATAATTCTAATATAATAATGATAATAATAATAATAATAACAGTAATTATATAATAATTAGTTAATAATATAATAAATAACAGGATAAAGTTATCAAGTTAATTACATTCGATATGACCACTTTGGAACAATGAATGTCATACTTGTGTTACGAAAGACAACTTAAATATCCAAAAACAACATTTCACACATATTAAAAACAAACATCCACAAGCATATTGCTGATAAATTTACGCAAGATTTTATTAGAAATAGACCCCTTGCTGTGAGTGCCTATGATAAATAATAAACACAATACAAACCAAACAGTGCTGACCTGACTAAACTCCTAAGAGCTATTTTTTTTAATTAAATTACTGAACTATGTTATGCTATGCAGACTTTTGTGAGTACTGTAGACACTAATCCATTGGTGCAGTTCCCTGGTGCCCAGCCTGCAACCCCAGGGCCATTTGGCACTTTTTGTGCAGTCCTTGGGGTTCCTGCAGACACTAACCTATGTTTCCTTGTTGCCCTGTTAAAGTAATGATTTTTAACAGCCTCATGTAATATGTCTCTAGTCTATGACTGTCTCCTGAAGGATTGTCTGCAATAACTCCTAAAGCATGTTCACAGTCTCTGACCATCTCCTGTATTATGTCTGCAAACTTTGAACCTCTCTTCTATGATATCTGCAATCTCTAACCATCTCTTGTTTTATGCTCGCACTCTATTACTATTTCTTGTATTATGTCTGCAATCTCTGACCATCTTTTATATTACAGCATATCCGCAGTCTCTGACTCTCTCTTGTATCATGTCTGCAAGCTCTAACCATCTCCTTTGTTTTATGTCCACAGTCTCTGACCATCTCTGGTATCATGCTCATAGTCTTTGACTATATCCAGTTGTGTGTCTACTGTTTCTGATAGTAAACATTCACTGAATTTTTTTTTGTTCCACAAATACTTATTCACCAAATTTTATTTGTAGCCCTTTAGTGATGTTGGGGGCTGCACTTGAGGCCCCACATATCAAGAAAGTTGGCCACCACTGGTGTAGACGAACTAACTGCAATCAAATGCATTTATGCTGGATTTACAAAGAAAGAAATAAAACTAAATGTCTTATTAAATATTTTTGGCACATTTAAATTTTACTACATTTGTAAATGTTAAATCATATTTCTTTTTCTATAATGGTTTTCAATTAGTCATTTTTTAATCTAAAAATGTTCTAGTATTTTATATGAAATAGTCGAATTACAACTCAGTCAAGCTGTCTAAGGACAAATACACTATGAATCTGTTTATAAATGTCATACAAAATGATTAAGTGTTGTAATTGTTCTTAATATCTATCTGGCTGCAATTTTAAGGAAATCAAGCCCATATTTATTAGAATGTGAACAATTTACAAGGTGAGATTTTTTTTTAACAGATTTATAGCTTGTTTAGCTGATTAAATCTACCACATAACTGCCTATTTTTTAATCTATGCTGATCAGTTAATTGACAGATCTATTGTTACTGTCCTTGTCTTACTAAAAGAAGGGAATGTGTTGAAAGTAGATGAGAAAATCCGGACAGCTGCACTCCAGGAAGATATAATTCAAAAACCATTTATTGTAAATTCAGGAGCATATAAGACACTGTGGCAGAGGGTATAGGCAATCAGCTAACGCGTTTCGCACTTATGCTAAATGCTTACTCAAAAGAAGGGAATACTATGACCTATTAAGAGTGGAGGGGCAGTGTATGCTTTGGATGCCATGCTTTAACCAAGTACTGGTTATATGTTGTAATGAAGGGGTCAGCAGCATGCGTCCTCAGATCTATCTCTTTTGAATGTTCATCTGTACCCTTTTGTCTTGTTGTCTGTATAAGCCACAGCTTTGTAGGTTGGTTATTATGTTTCTCTCAAAGTCCTGGCGAGTTTTTTTTTGTTGAAAATGTTTGTAATTCTAATTCTCTGGATGGAAGTCCCATGGTTTTGCCTAAGGGGTAGACAAGATTTTTCTTTATTTCTGCTTAATGAAACTGCATGCTTATCCTCGCATGCATATATAAATTTATCTGTTGATTCAAGTAGATGTTTATTCCAGGTTAAGTTTTCTTACTTTATGAATATACTGATCCTCAGGCAATCGTGAGATAGATTTTTTATATGGGGTTTAATTACTGGTTGTCCAATAAGTATTTTGACCTGAGGTCAGAAGCTCAAAGAACTTTTTTTTTAGCTTCTTTAATCTTTCAAGGCCCGCATAGCATAATAATAATCTTCCGTCTTCTCTGTTGCATGTAAAATTATATACATGTTAATGTGTGGCTTTATATGTTTGTATGGCTCGTGTATTAGTATTCAAATAGCCTCAAATAACAATCAGCGCAAACAAACCTTTAAAATCTACTGCCCAAAAATGATTTAAGAATATTCTCATGAAAAAATAAAAAAATCAAGTTGCTGCTTATTACTCAGAAGTGTTCTCACTACAATATACAACTATATACAACTATAAATATAGTGCAGCGCAACTAACAATACATAAATCCAAATAATCAGTTAATAACAGTGTAACAATAATGTGGCCAGAAGTGACAATTATTATTTAAAAACAGAGTTCATAACAAAAGTAACCAATTATAATGATAATTAAACAGTTCATATTGCCTGTAGTTCCATTGAAAGAATGCCAAAAATGCTACAATCTTCTACCTCCGTGTGAGATATTACAAACAGTGCTCATAAATAATCCTCCACTGGTGAATGTGTAACAGCTCACCTTATACTTAGACCGCTGTTTTACCAGTGGGTCCAAGTCAGCAGTCCCCTAATGGGGATAAACTCAGGTGTGTATATCCACTCCGCTCTCAATCTCCGACATTGACTCTTGGTAGTGTAGACTCTCGTGCCGCGGTATATATAAATAAAAAGAAGGATATCTAGTGCTCTATGTAAAAACGTTTATTGCCAAGTAAAAAAGATCCATTGCACTGACGTAAAAAGGCACTCATCCGTGCCGTGGGTCTCACTGATGAAGTCCACACCCAGGACGACACGCGTCTGGCAATAGGAGCCATACCCTCAGCTGATATCCCGCAGCCACTGCCATCCAGATTTCTAAGCACGTCAGGAATTAAACAGGCATCTGTTTAGTACGCCAGCACGGATGAGTGCCTTTTACATGAGTGCAATAGATATTTTTTACTTTTGCAATAAACATTTTTAATGAGAGCACTAGATATCCTTTTTACTTATATATACACCGCTGCAAGAAGAAGTGTCGGAGATTGAGAGCGGAGTGGATATACACACCTGGGTTTATCCCCATTAGGGGACTGCTTACTTAGACCCCTGTTTTACCAGTGGGTCCAAGTATCAGGTGAGCTGCTACATATTCACCGGTGGAGGATAATTTATGAGCACTGTTTTTAATATCTAACACGGAGGTGGAAGATTGTAGCATTTTTGGCATTCTTTCAATGGAACTACAAGTAATATGAACTGTTTAATTATTGTTATCATTGGTTATTTTTGTTATGAACTCACTGTTTTGCGAATAATAATTATCACTTCTGGTCACATTATTGTTACACTGTTATTCACTGATTATTTGGTTTAATGTATTGTTAGTTGCGCTGCACTATATTTATAGTAGTGTATTAGTATTATTACTGAGGGCACTTTGTTGCAATAAATAGGCATTCATACACTATATTACCAAAAGTATTGGGACGCCTGCCTTTAAGGACACATGAACTTTAACGGCATCCCAGTCTAATGCCCCGTACACACGGTCGGACTTTGTTCGGACATTCCGACAACAAAATCCTAGGATTTTTTCTGACGGATGTTGGCTCAAACTTGTCTTGCATACACTCGGTCACACAAAGTTGTCGGAAAATCCAATCGTTCTAAGCGCGGTGACGTAATACACGTACGTCTGGACTATAAATGGGGCAGTGGCCAATAGCTTTCATCTCTTTATTTATTCTGAGCATGCATGGCACTTTGTGCGTCGGATTTGTGTACACACGATCGGAATTTCCGACAACGGATTTTGTTGTCGGAAAATTTTATATCCTGCTCTCAAACTTTGTGTGTCGGAAAATCCAATGGAAAATGTGTGATGGAGCCTACACATGATCGGAATTTCCGACAACAAGGTCCTATCACACATTTTCTGCCAGAAAATCCGACCGTGTGTACGGGGCATTAGTCCGTAGGGTTCAATATTGAGTTGGCCCATCCTTTGCAGCTATAACAGCTTCAACTCCTCTGGGAAGGCTGTCCACAAGGTTTAGGAGTGTGTCTATGGGAAGGTTTGACCATTCTTCCAGAAGCACATTTGTGAGGTCATACAGGGATGTGGATGAGAAGGCCGGGCTCGCAGTCTCCGCTCTAAAACATCCCAAAGGTATTCTATCGGGTTGAGGTCAGGACTCTGTGCAGGCCAGTCAAGTTCCTCCAACCCAAACTCACTCATCCATATCTTTATGGACCTTGCTTTGTGCACTGGTGTGCAGTCATGTTGGAACAGAAAGAGGCCATCTCCCCAAACTGTTCCCACAAAGTTGGGAGCATGAAATTGTCCAAAATGTCTTCATATGCTGATGCCTTAAGCGCTCCCTTCACTGAAACTAAGGGGCCAAGCCCAATCCCTAAAAACAACCCCACATCCTAATCCCCCCCCCCCTCCACCAAATGATTTGGACCAGTGCACAAAGCAAGGTCCATAAAGACATGGATGAGCGAGTTTGGGGTCCTGACCTCAACCTAGAGTAGCGAATAGAACTGCAAAGATTTTTTTGAAAAGTATACTATTTTAGATTCTAATTCTGTCTACAGTTTGGATCAAACCCCTACAAATGCAAACATGTGTGCGTCATGTTGGAAGAAATAGCTGTCAAATATGATCAAAAACTACAATGAAATCTGTAGCATTTGATGCAAAACTGATATGTATGGCTGCCCCAATTGATTGAGTGCTTGGTGTGTTCCTAATGTCCCTGAACTGCTGGGTATGGTAAGACTGATGAGAATGATTAGATTTTAGCTGTACACGAAGCAGACAATCAGTGAGTATGTACGAGGCTAGCAGACTTATCTAATAAGGCAGTCCACAGAGCAATGATAATGTGCATTTCACAGGCACATTTCACTTTCATCAGTTTGGGGTCGCCTGGAGAATGAAAAATGATGGTTAATTGTTTTCTATGGCTTTTTACTTGTTTCTCCTTCGCTTATTAAAGAAGAACCCTTGCTTTATGGAATTGTAGATTGTTGTTGTAAGGCAAGGAGCTGCTGTAATCCCTAGATATAATAGATTATTGACACTTTAATCATCTGCTTTGCACTGGGAGAGAAGTTAATATGCAACCCAGACCCTTAAATGGTTGTAAGCCCTTACATATACCCATACTGATCCATAAGCCTCAGGCGATACACAGAGATGAAACAAATCCTCCTCCACAGATTTTGCCCATTTCTCTGCAGGCCAATCTTCTCTACATCTGTTTAAAGTCCAGAATGTACACTGATTTTCCGAGCTTTCAGAGGCAGTGGCAGGAATCTTATGTCACACACTGCGCAGTTCAGAAAGGAAAGCTGAGTGTAATCTGAGACCCGAGTGGAGAGAAGGGACACACTTCTCTACACAGTCTCATAGGGAAATATGCACAGCTGAGGCTGTCAATCACAGGCTGTGTGCTGGAGATCCATATCTTAGTCCTCCTCAAGCCCTTGGAGTGCTCAGAAATGACTCTATGAATGCAGATAGTAGAGGAACCAGACTGCTGACAGAAATCACACTCAGTGCTTTAGATTTAGATTGAGGCAAGTACACATTATTAAAAGATATACTTTTATATTTTCATGTCAGAGGTTTACAACCACCCTAAACCAGGGCCGTCTTATGGAGTGGGCACCCCTGGGCACGGCCTGGGGGCCCCAAGTGCTCATGGGGCCCCATCAGGGCCAGCTCCGATCTAGGGGGATGCAGTGGTATGGTAACTGCACTGCACGCAAGTTACGTAGCGTCACTGGGGGGTGCGGGGGGCCGGACCAGGAAGCAGTTGTTGTATTGGGTGCCGTCGAGCCCCCCCCCCCCATCGGTACAGTGAGTCGGATTTCCCCTGCTCTGTTTACCAGGGAACTTGGCAGCAGCGATGTGACAGGGTAGAGGAGAGCTGTGGGTATATTTCCCCCGCTTGCCCCCTCCCATTTCTCCTGTCAGCCGAACGGGAGAAGAGAGAGCGGCTCTAATCTGGTAGGTTCACCACGGAGCCACCCACCTTCCTGCCTGCTCTCTCCATTGGCCACAGCAGAGGGCCAATCAGAAGACACTGGGAAGCATCATGGGAAGTGTAGTCCCAGAAGATTGGCGGCCCCAGATGTGTCCACAGACAACAAGCTACAGCCCCAGCATGTCTGCACTCTGGGGGAAGCAGAATTGAGTGCTACAGAAGAGATAAAGAGAGGACTATGCTGAGGGAAGCCAGAAAGAGAGCCAGGCTGTACCGACACCACCAGAGAGAGAGCCACGCTGTACCTGCACTACCAGAGAGAGCCACGCTGTACCCACACCACCAGAGAGAGCCACGCTGTGCCCGCACCACCAGAGAGAGAGCCACGCTGTGCCAGCACCACCAGAGAGAGAGCCACGCTGTGCCCACACCACCAGAGAGAGAGCCATGCTGTACCCACACTACCAGAGAGAGACACGCTGTATCCGCACCACCAGAGAGAGAGCCATGTGTAACTGCACCACCAGAGAGCAACGCTGTACCCGCACTAATAGAGAGAGAGCTATGCTGGAACCGCACCACCAGAGAGAGAGCCATGCTGTACCTGCACCACCAGAGAGCCATGCTGTACCCGCACTAATAGAGAGAGAGCTATGCTGGAAACGCACCACCAGAGAGAGAGCCGGGCTGTACCTGCACCACCAGAGAGAGATCCACACTGTATCCGCACCATCAGAATAGGAGCCATGCTGTACCCACACTACCAGAGAGAGACACGCTGTATCCGCACCACCAGAGAGAGAGCCATGCTGTACCTGCACCACCAGAGAGCCACGCTGTACCCACACTAATAGAGAGAGAGCTATGCTGGAACCGCACCACCAGAGAGAGAGCCATGCTGTACCTGCACCACCAGAGAGCCATGCTGTACCCGCACTAATAAAGAGAGAGCTATGCTGGAACTGCACCACCAGAGAGAGAGCCGGGCTGTACCTGCACCACCAGACAGAGATCCACACTGTACCCGCACCATCAGAATAGGAGCCATGCTGTACCCACACCACCAGAGAGAGCCACGCTGTACCCGCACCACCAGAGAGAGAGAGCCAAGCTGTACCCACACCACCAGTGAGATAATCACGCTGTACCAGCATGACCAGAGAGCAAGCCACGCTTTAACTGAACCACTAGAGAGAGAGAGACACGCTGTACCCGCACCACCAGAGAGATGGCCAAGCTGCACCCGCACCACCAGTGAGATAATCACGCTGTACCAGCACGACCAGAGAGCAAGCCACGCTGTAACCGCACAACTAGAGAGAGAGAGACACGCTGTACCCGCACCACCAGAGAAGGAGCCACGCTGTACCCGCACCACCAGGAAGAGAGCCACGCTGTACCCACACCACCAGTGAAGGAGCCACGCTGTACCCGCACCACCAGAGAGAGAGCCATGCTGGACCCGCACCACCAGAGAGAGAGCCACGCTGGACCCGTACCGCCAGAGAGAGAGCCACGCTGTACCCGCACCACCAGAGAGAGAGAGCCACGCTGTACCCGCACCACCAAAGGGAGAGAAAGGTGGAGCCACTGCCAGGGTACAGACGTGCTACACTACTGACCAGAGACGGCCTGGCAACCCAGAGTGAGCGAATGTCCAGCCGGAGGGATCACTGCTGTGGTTTCGCTGGGTCTGGTAAGTGGGCCTGATGGCCATTATCCATTACTGTTCCTAGGGACTGAGCCATTAAGAAATGCCTAACCTGCTATCCTCTAGGCCAGGGATATGCAATTAGCGGACCTCCAGCTGTTGCAGAACTACAACTCATATGAGGCATAGCAAGACTCTGACAGCCACAAGCATGACATCCAGAGGCAGAGGCATGATGGAAGTTGTAGTTTTGCAACAGATGGAGGTCCGCTAATTGCATATACCTGCTCTAGGCCTTATTGACCTCTGGCCCAAAAATAGGGGGGTGGGGGTGACACCATTTTTACCGCACCAGGTGACACCAACCCTAGTGAAACCACTGCTTTAGTCTTAGTAGCAGGGCCGACTGAGCGAGTACCGGCAGCTAGGAGAAAGAGTCATGTGTCGTCGGCAGTTCCCTTCTCTGCACGTGAGGAAAAATTCTGCTTTCCTGTGAGCCCCTGTACACACTTGTTACTGCTCTACTAACTAACCTCATCCTCTGCCCTACTTACTGTCACCATCCACAGCCCTACTAACTGTCACCATCCACAGCCTTACTAACTGTCACCATCCACAGCCCTACTAACTGTCACCATCCACAGCCTTACTAACTGTCACCATCCACAGCCTTACTAACTGTCACCTTCCACAGCCTTACTAACTGTCACCATCCACAGCCTTACTAACTGTCACCATCCACAGCCTTACTAACTTACACCACCCACAGCCCTACAAACTGACACCATCCACTGCCCTACTGACACAGTTCACTGCTCTCTTGACTGCTATAATCTGTCCCACAAACTGCTGACTCCTATACTCTGCCCTACCTACTAATGGCCTCTTTACACTGCCCTACCTTTACTGACCTCTACACACCACCCTACCTATTACTGATATTACACACTGCCCTACCTATTACTGATCATTACACACTGCCCTACCTATTACTGATATTACACACTGCCCTACCTATTACTGATATTACACACTGCCCTACCTATTACTGATCATTACACACTGCCCTACCTATTACTGACCTCTACACACCACCCTACCCATTACTGACCTCTACACACAGCCCTACCTATTACTGACCTCTACAAACCACCCTACCCATTACTGACCTCTACACACCACCCTACCTTTTACTGACCTCTACACACCGCCCTACCTTTTACTGACCACTATACACTGCCCTGCAATTAGGCTTAAAACTAGTTGCCCACTGAAGTCAACTTTTAAGGTAAGGTAAGTTTATATTTTTACAATGACATTGGTTTTATTATAATTTTCATGTAGATCTCCACCTCTCAAAGGTTGCCTACCCCTACTCTAAATGCTGCATCCTCCCGGTTGTGGGGAACTTGCAGCGCAGACCCTTTAATTTAAATGGGTTGCGTTTGGTGAGCGGTAGTGCAAGCTTGTGGGGGCCCCAGTGCATTATTTTGCCCAGGGGCCCATGCTGCTATTAAGATGGCCCTGTCCTAAACCCTAAAATTGTGTCTGTGTCTACCTCTTTAACTATATGCTGCTGATTGGAAACACGGCTTACATAGACAAAACAAAACTGGAAGAACAATTCTGTTGTATCCAAGTTTTTTTTTCCTTGTTCAGGTATGACTTGAGAAGAAACACGATAGGCCTATTTTTCCACATGTGCCAACCTTACTTATTGCTGATTTCTGGCAATTCCAATCAGGTTTTAATCACAAAAACAATCAAAATGATTAAGTAAACTGACCAATAACAGTTTTGATTGTTTAATGGTTTCAATAGAAACTGTTGGTGATGGGTTGTCTTGATTCATATACTCAGAAGATGGCTGAAAGTGGTTGGAATTAAGTTAAAATTTGATATATTCATGGCATATTATGCAGAAGACTGACCATATAACAGCAGAATATACATATTAATGCAGTCTTTAAATGATTTTGCCTTCCATATCAACCTTTTGATATCCAATCAGACATCTTTTGGCCTTAACAGCTGATAGCAATCAGTAGGCTTATTATTAATAGAGAAGGTTTAAAGAGGAAGCAAACCCTGATGGGTTTTACTTCCTTTTTTGTTCCCAGAAAGTAAAAGCATAATTTGCTAGTATGCATCGCAAACTTTACCTTACCTGCACGTTTAGAAGATATTTATAGTGCCTATAGGCAAGCCTTTTTATAGGCTTTCCTATAAATACAACTTATACTTATGCCCACTTATATGGACAATTTGCTGCAGTTGAATGTTGTTTTGAATATAATAGAGAGGGGTTTTGTTGCTTGCTTATACTTCTGTTGGGGAGAGTTATCCTTGTTTCCTGTCCTGGAAACATGTCAGCAAAAGATAGGAAACACCCTTTAAGGTCAACTGTTATGCCGCATAGACACGATTGGAAATTTGGCCAGCAAAAGACAGATGAGAGCTTTTGGTCGGAAAATGCGACCATGTGTATGCTCCATCAGACTTTTGCTGGCCTAAATCCAGCCAGCAAAAGATTGAGAGCATGTTCTCAATGTTTCGGTCAGAAAAAGTTCCTATCTGAAAATGCGATCGTCTGTAGCAATTCCGGCGCGCAAAATTCCTACACATGCTCGGAAACAATTTTACGGATGCTGGGAAGCATCAAACTTCATTTTCTCATCTTGTCGTAGTGTTGTACGTCTTGACGGTCGAAAGTTCAGCGAACTTGTGTGACCGTGTGTATGCAAGGCAATCCTGAGTGGAATCCCGTCGGAAAAGCCATCATATCTTTTTCCGACCAAAATCGCGGCATAACTGAGACAGGAAGTGAGGACTAAGCTTCCCAATGGGAACAAAACAGTAAAAAGGTTCAAACAGCTCATATTTTAAATTTCTGTATTCTTTAAATTATGTTTGGAGTATTTTTCTAATAAAAACATTTTTTACAAAAAATTTTTTTCCATTTTGATGATTGCTGCTAAAAAAAACCCACGGGGAATCTCCACAAAGGTTCAAACAATTCCATACTACAATCAGACTAAAATGTTTGGCTGTACTTCTACCTACCACTGTAAACTCTGAGTGCATACTCATAATGATCTTTAGATGTTCACACTGATAATTTTACAATGTTTTAGTGCCTATACTAACCAATCTCTTTGGCCAATGCCAAACCCTGGGGATAGGAAATTGGTGCCAGCTTCTTTTCTTTAAGCTTCTCAATGGTTTCCTTGTCATCACGCAAGTCCAACTTGGTGCCCACAAGAATTATAGGGGTGCTGGGACAATGATGCCTCACCTCTGGGAACCACTAAAAGACAAAATATGGATACAAAATATAAGTAATTTTTCAGGAAAAAAGGCTCACAGAAATTCTTTTGTTTCTAGTAATTATATCTAATGTATTTGTTTATTTCCTTCTAGAGTGGAGAAATGTTCTTGCTTTTATGTCGATGCCATGTGTAGCACATAAAATACAGTATACTGATTAATACATTTCTAGCTTGTTGTATTTTATTGTTACGTGCCAGAAAAAAAAAAAAACTTGCACAAAGTAGCTCTTAGAATTGATATTCTCAGGTTTGTAAAGAATAAATAAAAAGTAATCATTGATAATGACAGGCATATGAGTACACACATCCATATGCGTAGGTAGTAATTTTTTCTTTAATCCCAGGGCAAATAAGCAAGCTATGTAAAGGTTATCTTCTTTTATGTTCACCTTACCAGTGCTTCTTCATACTTCTTCCTTCTCCACGGCTGACTTTGAAATCAGCTGTATCAGTGACCCAGAGGAGCAGTGACGTCACTCCTCCGGTCATGTGACAAGCTCAGACCTAGTGATCGGCTGATAGAACAGGGCGATGTTAGATAGGAGCAGATTACATGCTTCCCCATACTCAGAAGTGCTATTATTCTCATTGGCTACAGATGAGGAAGGAATTGTGAAGGATCTTAGGCAAGGTAAGTATAGGGGATGGGGAAATTCCTTTGCAGAAACACTGTCACTTTGTAGTTGATTGCAACCAGGGCTTTTTTTCAGGGGGAACTTGGTGGAACTCAGTTCCACCACCTCTTGCTCAGACCCTTTGGTGTCTGCTCACCACAATCACTTGTAAACACAGATGTCTGGTTTCTGTGTTTACAAGTGACAGTTCTGCACTCTGTATGTAATGCAATCCTGGTACTAAATGCCCCTTTAAGACCCTCCTTCTGTTTTTGTGAAATTTGACTGAACACACCCACTATTTGATGTGATTTGGAGGGTGTGTGTGTGGGGGGGGGGGGATTTGTGGGGCTGTGGTTAAGTTCCAGAACCTATTGTTTGAGAAAAAAAGCCCTGATTGCAACTATGCTAAAGACAGAAAGTCGACTAAATTTAAAGCAGTAATCAACCCAAAAGAAAACATTTATAATATTGCAGTTTATAAGTTTTTTTACGCTTTCTTTCTTCTTTTCATCTGGTGATCCAGCCATCAAGTCTGTTGTTTTTCAGGAGCACAAGCTCTCCAGAATAATGTAGAATCTAGGTAAAATGAATATCTCCTAAACATGTACTATTTAGGAGATATTCACCCTGCATGCAGCCAGGGATATCATTGGCGCATGTGCTCTGTAGGTCCGGTATACCTTGCTGGAACTTCAGAACTTCGTGAAAAGTTTGCACTTTCCAGTGAACTGCCTGCTGTACACATTCTGAGGTGTAATTTTTGCCATGCCACTTCACACCATTACCGCGGCAGCTATTTAATTCAAGTCTTTTTTGTTAATTCCTGGATATCCATTCTTACCTTTGCTCGAACATTTTCATAGGATGCCGGGCTCACCAAGGAAAAGCAAATCAGGAAAACATCCTGAAAAGGAAAAGAAGACTTGCTGTAATTCTGCAATAATCATTTTGTCCAAAGTAAAGATGAAAGACGTCTGCGGAGGCCAGACATCTTAAAACGGGTTATGGCAAATCAGAACCTTTCATGTGGGTCCTCTGAAGGTGCTCATACACTTGGGAGGGCTCTATATATGTATACACAATATGAAACCTGGAGGCATCCGTGTATTAGTGCACCCACAAAAAACACACGTTAGGCTCGGCAGAATGGAGATGGGCTTTCAGCCTGGATATACTTTGCACAAAAAAAAATTTGGTAGACTTGTGATATGGTGGCTGCATACCTTATAGTTGGTAAAGCAGTTGTAGAGAGTAGAAAAAATATGCTGCCACACAGCCCAACAGAAGAGTGCAATGTTTCGAAGCCACGCAGGACCCCTTCTTTAGGCACATGATGAATGATCATCACATGTCTGACGTTGTGCTGGTTCGAACTGTTGCACTTTTCTACTCTTTCTTCAATAAAAGACAGTTCGGACTTTGTCTAAAGATCTGTGGTGTGCTGGCAAATATTTACATTGTGCATGTTTCAGTCTCCAGCTGGTGTTTGCTGCAGCCCCCATTACTTTAGAGCCCATTCCAGGAATGTGTGTGATAGGAATATGAGCGATTGCTCCCAATGTTGAGGGTATGTGGCCTGGTATGGTTCAGGAATGGGGAGAGCACATGCTTGCTTCCTGCATGCCTTCCGCCTGGCCAGCCAGGTTGCATGGCCAGGAATAAGGGTCTGTTGTGGCGTTTAAACAGCAGGTCCCAAATGTCAGACCAGTCCTCATGATTCATATCCAGTTTGTCTGAAATCTAACCAGTAATTAAAGAACCAACTTTTGAAAGAAAGGTATTAAATGAATGGGACAGAAGAAATCCAATGTGTTTCAACAAAAAATGGTAAAGGTCTTCTTCAGGGTCAATAGGTTATACAATTCTAGATTGTTCAAGGCTAATCTACAATTATAAAATGTACACAATTATAAACAAAAACACAATTAAATGGTATATATACAGAGGTCATATACATAATTAAATATACTGACCTTATGTGCTGATGATTCCACAAGTGGAAGTCATAGCTTAAAAGAGGAATTGACTGACTGCTAGGGTTTGCCAACACGCAAGAAGATTTCTCCTTGCGTGTTGGCACACCTTAGGTTTTAGTCCATCTTGCTTTTAAGCTATGACTTCCACTTGTGGAATCATCAGCACATAGGGTCAGTATGTTTAATTATGTATATGACCTCTGTATAAATACCATTGAATTGTGTTTTTGTTTATAATTGTGTACATTTTATAATCGTAGATTAGCCTTGAAAAATCTGGAATTGTATAACCTATTGACCCTGAAGAAGACCTTTACCATTTTTTGTAGAAATGCATTGGATTTCTTCTGTCCCATTCATATGGACAGTCAATGTACAGGTTATCCACTTGTTTTCAATGCTTTTCAATGCTGTTTTACATGCTATGCGCTTGTTTTAATTGATCCCAATTTTTCTGTGTTTCACCAATACATTTTGTAGTTTTATAATACACCATTTACTGTAGTGCATTTGGGTAAACCAGCCCCAAAGGCATTTTATAAATACAAGTAGGGGGAGATTTACTAAAACTATTGCAGCTGTGCAGAGTAACCAATCAGCTTCTAGGTTTAAACCCTCGTTCACACTGAATGCGGCTTTGAAATCGTGCAACTTCATCTGAAGCCAGACGATTTCAAAGCAGCATGCCCATGCGACTTTGGGTGTGACTTGAAAGACATCTGTGCGGCTTCATGCACAGATGTCTATTGACGTCGCACTTGAAATCTGCACAAGTAGTGAAGGAACTACTTTTGCAAATCAGTGCGGCGCCGCAAAGTCAGCGTTTAACCAATTGGAACGGTGCCATTGCCGGCAATAGGCTGTGACTTGTCATGCAATTTGACCTGTCAAATCGCATGACAAACTGGTTGAGTGTAAACGAGGGCTTATTGTCAAGGCTTATTTGAGTTGATTGGTTACTATGCAAAGCTGCACCAGATTTTGTGTGCACCAATTTTAGTAAATCTCCCCCGTAATGTAGTACCTGAATTTGGCTTGGTACCAGCCCCTTGCAGAACACTGTGCAGTCTCTACAGTAGTTTTTCATTTGTATTTTGAAGTTATGGTGGAAACCCCTGCAAGGGTTCACTTTTCATTCTGTTGAACTTTTTGTCCTAAATAAAAGTGGGGCAAAAAGCCCCGAAAACAGCATTACCTACACTTCAGCAATACCTCCAACAGATCAGTGTATGTATATATATATATAGCAAGACATGTTGTTTGTCAAATAAAGTTTGGTCAAGGAAGCGATATTATGGTTGTACGACCCTTTATTTTGATATGTGATGTTTATCGGAACGGAATCCAGAGACCAGCTCGGTGAGATTTCAGATATTTCAAATTTTGTATATCTATTTTATTTATGCATTTTGCTTTTTGCCTGGAGTTCAGGGTAAGTGCAGGGAGAGCTCCCTCCGGTGGCTAATCCTCATATATCTATATATTTAATACAAAAGCAAAAATATGCCAGAGCAGGTTTGTAAAAATGTGAAGATCACAATAAAACATAAATTTAGGATAACACTGCAGTAATGACTCAAAATGTATGTCCACTGAAAATACACTATACCTTATAGCTGCTGAACATGAAGCAGCATGTTAATGAGTTTTATACTATTTCAGACCTCTTTGTAAAGCCACTGATTATGAACAGTAAAAGCTTCTATAATCTATTCATACAGAATATGATACATAAACCTTTTTCAAAATAGTGCTTAATTTAGCATACTCAGCAAAACCTAAGCACTGAACCATGTTCTGAATTAGCCTTTTTGCACCTCATTTTATTATCTTGGCACCAAACAGAATCTAATTTTACTGATTAAGGTATTTAACCAAGCACATGTGATAGTGACAATAGTTATGTGTAAGGGACTTTCTTAAAAGGCTGGCTACCCATTATAAAGAATAATAAATTGCTCCTACACGAATTACAAAGTCTCATTGTGCAAATCAATGCACAGGGTTTAAACCAAGCACAGTGGGCATATAAGCAGTGGGGTGAATTATCAGTGAGGGAAAGAGACAATTACAGCATGCAGAAAGCGACAACTCAAATTATTAATGACTACCTGCACAATCTAATTAAAAATATGAATTTTTTTTTTCTGAACACAACAACTGAAAAGCTCAATTAAATTTAGCTGTTCGCATCATTAAAATTAAACCTTCAGGATATTTCCCAGCTGAAAGATACAACAGTGGGAAACCCTCTTAGCAATATCTGGTTACATTTAATATCTAGATAAAAGCTTAATTCCAGCATTGTAGTGTTTTTAAATAATAAAAAAATATATACTATTACCTATTAAAATGTCTCAACACATGCATTGTGTTGTATTTGAAATGTTAGAAATAATGTAACCTGGAAATATATATATATATTTTTCAGGTAAATAATTGTCCTGCTTTATGCAGAGGAATGTTTAAAAGGAGAAGTATGACCAAAGCTCCTTTTGCTATACTTCTCCTGTGGATCACAAGGGTGCACTTAGTTTTTCACTCCTGTAAGCCAGGGTCAGCTGATAGCAGGCTAAAGTCCTCCGTTGACTGACATCACAGGCTCTGCAGGGATCAAAAGGACAGAGTACAAAGCGGTGACTTATAGCCACTGCCGTGCTCAAAGCAGACCTGAGAACTGAGTGATCAGCAGTCTTTTATTGTTCTGTTCTCAGTGTAGAGCCGACGGGGACAGATGCAGCATCAGATCGATACTGCAGCCATCTAGGTGAGTGTAAATGTTTATTATTTTATGTTCCTGCACTTCTCTTTTAAGAGACTTTTTACAAACTAGAATTTATTGTTATTAGTTTCTCAATGGTACCTTGTTTTGCAAAAAGTGGAAATTTGGCATAACCCAACTGTCCCAGCACTTCCAAGAATGGGTGGTATTTTTAGAATGAGTGTAACCCAGATATAACCAAAGTGGAGTTGGCACTTAACAAAAATTCCCTAACACTTTTGTGGCAGTATAGCCCTTTAAAATGACCTGAGCCTAATTCATAAATCCCTGATAAAACCTCATTTACAAAATACAAAGGCTCCTGCGAATGGACAGCAGAGGGGAGGGGTGGGCAGAGCTGCTGTGTCTCACCTTTCAATAGCCATTTTCCCAGAGCTCTATAACACTGTCAGCTGTAAATAGAAGAGATAAGTTCAGGAGGTGGCATGTGCCTCCTTGGACTTATTGTATAGTATGCTTGCATTTTTTTTAAAGTGGCTGAATTCCTGGAGTTCAGCTTTAAAGCAAACCTGTGTTTGACCTTTAAGGGCAAAGAAACAGGTTTGAATAAGCCCCTACCCACCTTTCTTTCTTCCCCAGCCACACTATTCAGCATCAAAAGCCAAAGGCATTACTTGGTACTTACAAGTGCAGCATTCCACTTAAAGAATATGTTACCCCAACATCTCATATTCCTGATATGTCTCTGATGTACAATGTACTTGCGCTAAAAAGTAGCCTGTTCTCTTTGCATTGCTTCCTTTGTGCGAAAACTGGCGATGCTGCCAGTCCCCCTGCTTTTTTATTTTGAACTGTGAGCACATCCATTTCAGTGTGGTCGGTTTTCTGGCTGTGCTGGGAGAACTGCCTGCCTGTCCTCCAATGACCAAGGCTTGTGCTGACACTCCTCTGCACAGCCATTTATGGGGAAGATCAGTGTGCTGCTGTTTCTCCATCCCCACCTTTCTAAACCCGTTATGTAGCTGAGAACAGAGATTATGTAATCACTTATTTAAAAAAAATAAAGTTTTTTTTTTAAAGCTATGCACAAATGATTGCCTTTTATTTCTATTTTAAAATGGTTGGTTTGATTTACAAGGTGAGGATTTACATATACCTATTTAATCATGAGAGTGCTGGGCCATAAGGGGTTGTCCATAGCCTGGTGAAACTAAAACTTTAAAGACTTGTCGCTTACACAGGATTTTCCTTTCATTCTTGGCAGCTGAATGGAGAAGTGCAAAGTAAAAGCAAAGGCTCCTTTTATGTTAACAGCTAACCCAAATATGATATCTTGTCAAGCAGCTAATTCTTAGACTAAACCAAAACATGCCAAATTATCATAGCTCCGTTAATTAGTCTGGATACTACCCATCTAATACGTACAGTCTGTGGGTAGGAAAGTGGTCTCAGACGGTCATAGTCCTCCTGTCCAGCTGTATCCCATAATCCTAGGTTCACAGGCTTACTGTCCACCATCACATTAGCCGAATAGTTATCAAACCTGTTAGAGTGAAAAATGAATACACAGATTGCACAATGTCCTAAATATAATGATGTCCACATTTTATAACTGTCATACTGTATGTTTAGGTTGTACATGAAAACTCTTCAAAGAAACAGGGAGATGATTCAAGGAAGGCCTTTCTTTTAGGCCCTGCCCTGGTCTATAAAACAAACTAATCATTTTTACATGAAGCAAAAAGTTGTCTCATCCCAAGCAGGGCTGTATTTACCATAAAATGGTATTTGATAGCCAGTGCCTAGGGCAGTGCCTCAACATTTCCAAATCATAATTACATTTTCATTACTTTACTTCCCTCTTCTCTCCACCTCTGCACATTTGTAGCTAAATTCAGAACTGCACTGGAAAGGGTGTACAGGGCATGTTATGAGGTGTAAGGCCCCTTTCACATGGGCATTGTCAGACAGCAATGCCCGGGGGTTGAGGTTATGGTTGCCACCTCATCCCTTTAAACCCAAACACATATTAATTACACAGTTTCTGTGGCTGATTAAGGTGGTAATTAAACTCACTTGGTGCCTTATCTGCATATAATTAGCCTCAGAACCTGTGTAATTCAAAGGTGTTTGGGTTTAAAGGGATGAGGTGGCAACTCTAGTTGAGGTGCATTTTTAACCCACCTCAGCAACCTGTCAAAACCAGGCAGTGGCTACTGGACAGCCCAATATATATTGTCAGCAAAAAAATAGGTTGTGTTGCATTTGGCAGCCAATACCACCTGCCAATGTGCCCCATAGAGGTGAATGGAGCTGTGCCACATAGGAGGTGAATGGAGCTGTGCCACATAGGAGGTGAAAGGATGCAATAGTAGTGAGGTGAAGAGGGGTTTTGGTATCCCTCTTTAAACAGGCATGCAAGAGGTGACATATCCCCCCCCCCCCGATCATCTGCTAGCTGTGGGCCAGTAGGGATGGGCCGAACACCCCCGGGCTCGGTTTGCACCATAACACTACGAACAGGTAAAAAGTTCTAGCGAACATGCAAACCCTATTAGAGTCTATGGGACACGAACATGAAAAATCAAAAATCCTAATTTTAAAGGCTTATATGCAAGTTATTGCCATAAAAAATGTATGAGGACCCGGGTCCTGTCCTAGGGGACAGGTATCAATGCAAAAAAAAGTTTTTAAAACGATCGTGTTTTCAGGAGCAGTAATTTTAATGATGCTTAAAGTGAAACAATAAAAATGAAATATTCCTTTAAATATCATGCCTGGGGGGTCTCCTTAGTCTACCTGTAAAGTGGCACATATGTGTGATGTATAGAACATGCCGCAGCAATAATGACATTTCTAAAGGAAAAACTGTCATTTAAACTTGCTTGCGGCTTTAATGTATTGCCGGCTCCCGGCAATATAGTTGAAAAATCAATGACAAAAATGACGTGGGGTCCCCCAGTTCATACCAGGCCCTTATTTGAGCATGCAGCCTGGTGGTCAGGATAGGGGAGGACGAGTGAGTGCCCCCCCCCGAACCATACCAGGCCATATGTCCCCAACATGGGGGGTGGGTGCCTTGGGGCAGGGAGGCTCTGCATCTCCCACCCCAAAGCACCTTGTCCCCATGTTGATGGAGACAAGGGCCTCTTTCCGACAACCCTGGCCAGTGGTTGTTGGGGTCTGCGGGCTGGGGGCTTATCAGAATCTTATCAGAACAAGCGGAGCCCCCAGATCCTGGCCCTCCCTATGTGAATGGGTATCAGGTACTCATTCATCAAAAAAAGTGTCAAAATTGACAAAGTGACAATTCCTTTATTTAAAAAAAAAAAAAAGTGTCCTGCGATGTAAATCCATCATCAATCACGCTGCCCGACGGACTTGAAAAATGGAAAAAACGAAAAAAAATCTCTGCCTTGATGGGAGGTCTTCTGGCGACTTTTCGCTTTGACAGCCCTTATATAGGCAAGGGTGGGGCCACCCGCTGACGTAGCCGGATGACCCCGCCCCCTCTGACATCACATGACGTCTCATGACAACAGAAAAGGGGCAGGGTTACTCGGTTACATCACCGGGTGGTCCTGCCCTTGCCTATATACAGTAATAGCTGTCACAGCCAAGAGACAGCATTTGCCGTGAGGCCTCCCATGGAGGCAAAGCTTTTTACATTTTTTCCTTCTTTTTTAATAAGACCCCTTTCACACTGAGGCCTTTTTCAGGCGCTAAAGGGCTAAAAATAGCACCTGAAAAACGCCTCCCCTGCAGCCACAGTCTGAAAGCCTGAGTGCTTTTCACACTGGAGCGGTGCGCTTTCAGGACATTAAAAAAAGTCCTACAAGCAGTATCTTTGGAGCGGTTATCCACCACCCCTGCCCATTAAAATGAATGGGCACCGCTGCCGAAGCGCCTGCAAAGCGCTTTGGCAGCGGCGCTTTTCAGGCGCATTTAACCGCTTCTTTGGCCGCTAAAGGAATTGTCACAAACTGTCTCTTGTGGTTTTTACTTTTTGACACTTTTTTTGGTGAATGGGTAGGGGTACAATGGACCTGATCCATTCTGGTCTGGGGCTTCCGATTCCGATAAGCCTCCCCGCCCGCAGACCCGACAACCACCGGCCAGGGTTGTCGGGAAGAGGCCCTTGTCCACATCAACATGGGGACAAAGGTGCTTTTGGGCTTGCTTCCCGCAAGCGCCCCATATGTTCGTTTGTTCGACTATAACATCAGGACCATCCCTATGGGCCAGCCGTTGCTGATAATGCAACCTACTGAGGTTTGCATGTCAGCAGCTAGGCCCATGTAACAGAGGCCTAAGAAGGCTCTTCATTGTTTAAAGAAACCTGAAACCATCTCGCGTACAGTTAAAAAGTAGCTGTGAATACAACGCAGACAATATACTGCCTCCAACAGCTTATTTTACCCTTAGTTTTTACTATAATTGCATGACACAGGGGATGTAGGTTTAAAAAAAAAAGGTGTCACAAATCAGGTATTTCTAGGGCTACATGATATCTAATTATGGCCCTTTACCACAAGCAGAGTTTTCCAGGCCAGACTTTAATTACATGCCCAATAGGCCACTTTAATTGTGTCTCCTATAAATGCAGATTTCTTTGGTTACGCAATTTTGTACAATTTAGATTATATAAACATTTTCCATAAATGGTGAAATATTACATTTTCAGTGTCATCCTGAAGATATAGCTACTAAGAGCCTGAGCCAGCCCCTCCACAGCCCAGTACTCCAGTAAGAAAGACATTGACAGTCGCGGCTCTCTGCTCAGGGTGGAAGCGGAGAACTGAGTGATCAGCTGTGTTTGATCACTTAGTTCTTGGGATAGAGCAAGTGGGAGACAGCTGTAGCTGGGATCACTGCTGCAGCCATCTAGGTGCCTATGATTTTTCCTATTCCCGAAATTCTCTTTTAAAATAATCAGGGACCAAATCTAACATTTAAAGAAAGAGGAATAAAAGAATTAGGGTTCACAATAGGGACACTAGACGGCTTTATACTCACACAGTCGGGATGTATTCCCCTGGAAAGGCGTTAGTTGTGTAACTGATCAGCAGACAGGTCTTACCAACAGCTCTGTAAAAGGCAAACAAAAGAATATTCAATATATTTGGCTTCTAGTAAAGTTAGGCTTAGTGATTTTTGAAGCTTAAATGGAATCTATAACCATTCAATTAAATGTTTACATTTATTAATATGAATGTAAATGATCGTATCAATGCTTGTTTACATTTGGGCTTTTCTTCTGGTTTGCAATTCTACACAAATGTTATGTGTTACTGCTTCTTATCACAATGAAAATCTTTGAGTCTGCTGGCCCATTGAAAACAATGCATAACGCATAATGTGGCTGATATCTTACCTCAACAATATTTAAAGAGGAACTGCAGTCTGCTCACATAATTTGTAATAAAAACATCTTTGCCATTCTGAAGCTTCCCTCCATGCCACTTTGCATATTATTTTATATATAGTGTGATTCTGCACTTGCCGAATATGCTGTAGAAATCTCCCTCCACTGAGTCTGGCTGCATCCATTTTAACTGTGGGCAGCTGAAGCTGCTGCTCGTTCACTTCCTGGATTTACATACCTCCAGCTCTGCAGCTCTCTTTGGCCCTCTTACTCACCCCCCTCCCTTCCTGGCAAACTCTTACTAGAGTGAGAGAGAGAGAGTTGTGTGTGATGTCATAAGCCTAGGCTTTTTACCAGACAAGAAAAAGGAAGTGGGCTGTATAAGGTATTTACTGGCAGAAAAAAAAAATACTATCCAAAGTTAAATCAACAAGTGCAGAAGATTTACTAGATGGAAAGGTGAAAAAATGACTGAAGGTCCACTTTAAGCAGGAAGATTAAATGGGCCTGAGTCAAAACTGAACTCCATTTAGAAATGAATCTGAAAACATTTATCCAAGTGTTTGTTACTCCAAAATTTCATATTCCTGAAAAGCATCCATTGTATCATGTACTTACAGAGTATTAAAATGCATCTGGTCTGTTTGTATTGCTTCCTTAGTGTGAAATCCCCAGTGATCCTGCCAGTCCCCCTACTTTCCAATTTTGAACTGAACACGCTAGGCATAGAAGCAAATCCATCCCACCGTGGTCAGTTTTCTGGATGTGCTAGCAGCATAACCTGCCTGTCCTCCAATGATTAGAGTCAGGCTGATACGCCCCCCTGCACAACTCTTCACTGGTAAGATCAGTGTTCTGCTGTTACTTTGCCTTATGCTGACTTGTAACCCTATAGTCTCCACCCCCAGCTCTCTAAGTTTGCTATGCAGCCAAGAACAGAGATTATGTGATCATTTCTAAAAAAAAGAAAAAACGAGAAACACAAAAGTTTTGACTTTCATTTGTAATTGAAACTGAATGGGTTGTGTTTGTTGACATATACTTTAAACCAATACCAAAAATATAAACACACAAGCATGTAAAAAGTAAAATTCACATAAAAAATGAGTCTGTATTGTGATGTTACCATCCTTATGATAAGATATTGAGTACCTCAAATTTCTCAACAGAAAGCAGGGGCATCTTCTTATGAGATCTAAGTATTTCCTTGGATTTTGCCAGGAAAATGGTGACGTCATTCTTTATAACTGTAGCACCCCCTGTTTTACATAGTGTAGATTAGGTACATTTCGTGTTTTCACCACTGTAGCCAGTGGAGCCAGGGTTAATTGATGTGTGTACAGTTAGCTGGCAAGCTCTGAGGGCCTTGCCCTGGCTTCTGGATGCTCCAGAAATGGGGACTCTGCCAATCCCTGGGGGAGGGACCGGCCAGTAGATGGAGAGTGCCCCATAAGTATTCTGGCTGTGGGAGCAGAGTCCAGGATCCAGAGACCTGGAGGGGACCCCTGTAGGGGGGGGGGGGTCTGCTTCCAGGCAGAAGTGTGCCTGGAGGCAGCAAAAATTTCCTCGCCCCTGCAGTCTAAGTCAGGCTTGGCTTTGACACCCTGCCGTGTTTCGTCAGATTAGGCGACCTGTCATATTTTGTAACGGAAGTGACGTTCCGTCCCTCCATCTTGCTACACCCCGCACTCGTCCACAGTAAGGATACAGTGAGAAGGCAGCAAGCAGACATCTGGTTACACCCACCAGAGTCATGCATTTCACACTTATTTTTAACAGTAAACTGAGCTTATATAGTGACATACAGTAGTTAAAAATCTGTCTGACTGTTTAGATGTTGAATTTAAAAGCAGAGGCAAGCCTGCTGATCTCACAGGTTTGCTAATCTGACAGAACACCGCTGCATTGAAAAATCAACATCAAAACAGTCTGACGGATTTCAAAATACTGGATTTCACTATATAAGCTGAGAGTTTATTCTTAAAAATAAGTGTGAAATGCAAGACTCCAATAGGTGCAACAAGATGTCCACTTGCCGCCTTCTCACTGTATCCTTACTGTGGACGAGTGTGTGGTATAGTAAGATCTTGGTGACGGAACGTCACTTCCGTTACAAAATCTGACGAAACACCAGCAAGAGGGACCTATACAGCAGAAGGCCTGGACAGAAGTAGCCATCTTTTCATTCAGGAACCACCAGGGACTAAGTGAGTGATCTCTATTTTTTCCCACCCCCAAGCCTACAAGGGAGAAAGCAGCCGAGTGCAAGACTTAGCTAGTATTTTAGAGGGACATTGCTAAGCCTACTTTCATCCCTTCTGGGGACATTTCAAGTAAAGAGCCACATGGATTAGATTCCTTTTTGTGAAAAAGTTCATCCCTACATACAGTTTGGAAGCTTCTCTTAAAGGAGTACAGCTTAGGATTTCCTGCCAGGAGTCTGCAATTGTTATCCAGCTTGTCCTTTAGAGTTTGTGCTTTAAATTCAGTTCTGGGCATCCATACTTCCCTTCCTCGTCCAAGTCACATTCTCTAATAAATGATCAAAATCAAGCCTATGGAATAGATTTTTTGACTGTCGAAAATGCGTGTTGTCTGGCAGAGCAGGTCAAGGGGGGACCCAAAATCCAGCAACCCTTGAGGGGGTAGTGCTACATAACTTTTTTCTGCAGTTTTTTTTTCGCTGGTACATAATCATTGAATGAAAACTCTATTACAGTATGTCCCCAGAAACCCAGCAATTTCCCCAAGTGAGGGCTGTTATCTTGACCCTTGCACAACATTGAGAAGGTGACGCAAGAATTTCGATCCCAGCCCACACTAAAGACCTCTCTGTTGTTCCTGTGACAGTTATGTGTCACTGTTCTCTGTCTACATCAATAGTCAGGAAAGCCATTAGAGAAGGTTATGAAGGCTTTGCTGTTGGCTTTGACAATAAATGAAAATCTGCATATCAACAACTGTTTTTTTTTTTTTAGTCTGCATGTTTTGAAGACAGAAATAGTGTATTCGAAATGATGTTTATATGGTAATGGGAAGGTTAAATTTAGGGACAGATGTCCTAGCAGTTTGTTCACAACTGATAACAGCGATGAGTCATTGATATGATATTTACAACTGATAACCTCAACCAGTCATTTATGTGACATTTACAGAAGTTAATTAAAAAGCAAGACAAAAATAAAAAGGAACCACAACCACATAATAAAATTAGAGTAAAGGCCAATATTGAAGTAAAATATTTTATTATTATTATTACTACTACTACTATTTTACAATTTTTGCCCACAACAGGCCTTACCTTCCATTTGGAACATTTGTTTAGTAGGAACATTTTGTTAAAGTAGGACCTGTTCCTGTCTGTCACCTTTTTGCCAAGCTAACAGAATCTAAATCCTAATGTTGAATGACTAAGGCTTTATTTACCATAGGGCACTCATGGGCCAGTACCTAGGGCAGTATGGTTAGAGGGGGCAGCAAACAATTTGCGATAAAGATTTCTTAATTTCCTTTACCTTTTCTGTCTATCTCTGAACTTTTGTGGCTAAGTTCACAGGATATTGGTGCAATGAAGAGGATGCAAGGGATGTTGAAAAGAGTTGCTCTTGAAGCCATGGTTCCTTTCTCTTGTTCGGTGGCCAGGACATTAAAGAGTAGTTCTGCATATAAATTACATGCTACATCCAATAGTGCATTGTAGCAGAAGTCTTTACTAACTTTTTTTACATCCCATGATTAGTAACTACAAAAGAGCATACTAATACAAGGGAGCCTAGGGCAGCTTAATATCTAAATACAACCCTTGATGTATGCTGCTCTTACATAATTCCATCACCTTATTGAGAACAAATAATCACATTTGTTTTTGCCATAAGGGAGTTTACAGAGTAGTGTCCCTACCTTATATTAATGAATACAGAGACTAGGGTGGATTTCGGTGGCCGCCCACCAGTGTGCTTATGGATTGTAGAAGATAACTTTAATACCTAGAGCCGCCTTTGTTGACCAGGTTATATTAGGAAATATTAGGGTTTCTCCAGGCGTTCCTCGTGGAGCTTTGGCAGCTGTTCTCCTGCCTGACCATGCTTGTATAATTCCAATATCAATGTTACTTAGTAGAGCCAGCAGCACTCTCAGCAATGATTGTTTCAGGTGTCTGTAAGGGTGGCATTCTTCCTACTAAAAAACAATGTAGAAGGGCACTGCACTGACGACTTATGTAAGTAGGCACTACCCAAACCATCAATGTAAGGGGGGGGGGGGCATCATATAAGGGGTACTACGCTGACCTCCAATATAAGGAGGCCCTTCTTCACTGGCCTTAAATGTAAAGAGGCACTTTTGCATTGATCACTAAATTAAGAGGACACTGCACCTTTGACTTTCTAACAATTATGTTACCCATCAATATAAGGGGATATTACAATGACCATCAATGAAAAGGAAACCCATCATTTTCACAGTCTTCTTTTCTTGACATTATCTGTCCCTACACCCTCCCCAACCCCCTGGTCCCTTCTTTTCTTACCTACGTGGATGAGGAGCTGTTGGTGCCCATACAGCTGGTGTAAAGGTCCAGGGATTTGATATCCCTGCTCTTCACCCCCCTTCTTTTTGCAGGGCTTTCAGGGTGGATCAGAGCGATTCTAATTAGTCAGCACTGGATCAGAGATTTGCTCATCACTCATGAAGGGAAGTTCTGTAAGTACTACAGGGGGTGTGCGGGGGTCAGTGTTGCCATCCGTCAGTATTATTACTGGCAGCCAGTAAAAAAGAGGCAGGCAAATTTCTCCTGCCAGTAAATGTCAGTAAAAGGAAAAGGTTGCCAGTAAAAAATATAACTGTGATACTCGGCTCGGTCCGGAGCCAGCCAAGACCATCCGAGTGCCTGCTACAGTGTGTTCAGGTGGCTCTGGTGGAGGCGGTGCATGAGCATCTCATGTGATGTCATAGTGCAAGGGAGCCAAGCAGAGCAGCTAGAGCCTCGTGTCAGCGGGACGGGAGCAAGGCAGGCCGGGAGCGGGACCGTCAGTGCTGTTTAGACTGGAGTGGACTGAAGGGACCACCCCGCTTGGAGAGAGACTGTCACTGTGACTCAGGAGGGGACATGTCGTGTCAGTGAGGTGTCATCATCTGTGCTGCTACACACTGCTGTCAGTATCACTTTGGGAGTAAAATTTCATGTGTGCGCCTGACCCATTCTAATTACTTGCCCTCCTGTCCTTGAGCTACTTACTTATTATATCAAAAATTAAAAAAAATATTTTTTTAGCCTTATTATCTACCTTAAATCACATTGCTAATTGCATATTGTACTTGTTTGTAGCCTAAATACTTACATTTGCGTTTAAAACAGTAATTTTAAAACTTTTGGAAATGCCAGTAAAAACTTGGCTGTGCCAGTAAATTTTGGGTGTTGTGTCAGTAAATTTCAATCTGATAGGTTGGCAACACTGGCGGGGGTATGTTAGGTTGGAAGGGGGAGGGTGATAGGTCATAGGTTTTTCTTTTTTTTTCTGAAAAAGTGAACTAACCCTTTAAGATTATTATACCTAATGATAATTACTGAAAATAAGTTTATTAAAAGAAAAGTATGGCTTTATGAAAAAAAAACAACATTTATACTCACCTAGGTGGATGCAGCATCGATGTGATGCTGCATCTGTCTCCTGCCGGCTCTGCAGTGAAAAATGAGCAATTAAACATCGCTGATCGCTCAGTTCTCCCACTCTGCTCTGAGCAGAGAGCCAGGACTGTCAGTCAGCAGCTTTTTGCTCTCCCTCCAGCGCTCACTGGAGCACTGGGTTGTGGAGGGACAGGAGCATCTGGCTCAGGCTCTCAGCGGCTCACTGAGAGGCTGGGCCAGGTTCCGATCCAGGCTTCTGGCTGGATCCCGACCATATGGACAGGCTCTGTGATGTCAGCCCAAAAAGCTTTGGCTATACGTCTCCTTTAAATTAAAAAATGATTCGCTATGGTATAGCTCTACTAGGAGAATCTGGATTTTGTGTTCCCCATTCCTGCACAACCAGACAACACGCATTTTCAACTCTCATCCAGACACAAGAAATTAGTCCATGGGCTTGTGTTTGTTGTTTTATTGAGGGAAAAAACTTTGATAGGGTATAGGGATTATGGGATGCCCAACTTGACTTAAAGAACTGATGAGGACAACCTTCCGTCTCTATGTACACAAAAATAGAGATCCTGTACTATACTAATCGCTGTCTATATGGATCAGTGGCAAGGTTCTTTAGGAACCAGGAACTCTCAGTTCCCTTTAGTGAAATAGCACAAAGTTCCAAACTGTTTGCAGGAGAATCGTGTCTCCTTAGTAGAACCTCACACAGTTGACGCTTGCAGATACTAGCAGCGCACCTAGCTGCTTTGACTACCAGCCATCCTGGTCGCTCTAAAGAATGCCCCAGGACTAGGGATTGGGATTTAGCTCAACGCTGTCCCTGCGAAAGTATGCCACGTCTGGTAGTCTTTCTCCTTGTATGGCCCCGGATTTGCTCCCTTTGCCGCCCCAAGGCCGGGTCCTTCAATGCCGCCCCCCCCCCCCCGACACACACACACACACACACACACACACACACACCACCATTCTTGTCCTTTATCGATGACTGCTACAATAGATCTATTAAAAACATATCTCCACACACGAGAACACTGAAAATAACTGGCTTTAATTGTACAGACTAAAAATACTTCATGGTAAGCGCGCGAGGGGTAAGGATTTTTTGCGGGCAATGGCTGGTGTTAGTGCTTCAATCATCCCCGGCACCATGGTTGTTATGGTGTCAGGATGATTGAAACACATTACTTCTGTCATTACATTGTAATGTAAAATGAAATAGTTCAACTCACCATAATGCAGAATCATTGGGAGCCCTGAGCATGTCACTTGCCACTATGCCTGCCACCAGATGGAGATGTCACTTGCCACGCTGCCTGCCACCAGATGGGGATGTCACTTGCCACTATGGCTGCCACCAGATGGAGATGTCACTTGCCATGCTGCCACCAGATGGAGATGTCACTTGTCACGCTGCCACCAGATGGAGATGTCACTTGCCACGCTACCTGCCACCAGATGGGGATGTCACTTGCCACACTGCCACCAGATGGAGATGTCACTTGCCACGCTGCCACCAGATGGAGATGTCACTTGCCACGCTGCCTGCTACCAGATGGAGATGTCACTAGCCACGCTGCCTGCCATCAGATGGAGATGTCACTTGCCACACTACCTGCCACCAGATGGAGATGTCGCTTGCCACACTGCCTGCCTGCCACCAGATAGAGATGTCACTTGCCACACTGCCTGGCTGCCACCAGATGGAGATGTCACTTGCCACGCTGCCACCAGATGGAGATGTCACTTGCCACGCTGCCACCAGATGGAGATGTCACTTGCCACGCTGCCACCAGATGGAGATGTCATTTGTCACGCTGCCACTCTGCCTGGCTGCCACCAGATGGAGGAGGGTGGAACAGCGGTGTGGGCAATAAGAGATGTCAACTCTCTCCCCCCGCCGCCGCACCGCTGACATTGCTTCTCAATCTTTTAGTGGTTCAGCGGCGCTGCCCCTGAACCACTGCCACCCCGAGGTCTGGCCTCGGTGGCCTTGTGGCAAATCCAGCCCTGATGGCATTGGGTGTGCTGAGATACTCACACTGTTCCTTGATTCCTTCTGCACTAGGCAAAACTTCTGTTCAGGCCTCCTACTGTCCAGATCCTCCCATGTCTTCTGCACAAGACCCAAAGGTAACAGAGATCCTTCTCTTAGGCTTCCTCTCCTTCCTTTCCTCAGCTCCAGTCTGGAGGCAGAGCCCCCACCCCTGGGACCCCCCCACAGGTCTCCCGACAGCAACCTCAGCTCTCTATCTTCCACCAGACTTTCCCACTGACCAGGCTCCACAATATTTAAGGGCTGATCAAGTCACCCTGACAGTGCCATTGCCCGGGGATTGGCCAGATTCTCTCAGGTATGCAGATCAGGACCTCCTACCCTTCACCCACAAACTTCAAGAAGCTTCTCCATGTTTCTAAAACCAGGGGGAGGCACCAGAGACCTGCCTTGTAGAGCCCTTCCAGCCTGACCTGGAGTAACCTGATCCAATTATTGACTCACACAACTACCATGAGTCAACAAAATAAAAAGTTACCTACACTAGTTGCACACTATAGGGTGCTACAATGAGTATCAATCATGCTATGTTTGCCACATTTATTATTTTATTATTAAACCTACAGCTCACTTATTCCATGTGCTACAAATATAGGTATAACATTAACATTTTAGCTTGGGTTCCCTAAGAAATTATTTCAAATGTTTTACAATGATAAAAATGTTGTAAGGCTGAAACACATGCTAAAAGGGGATCAAAGCCAAAGCCACAGGCACAGCACAACAAGACAAGAGCACTAATGTTTAGCCACTGTGCTGCTTCACACAGTTTGAGTCATTAAACTAAATGTATGATAAATGATGGCAGTTGGTCTCACATGGAAACTGTAACAAACAAAGTACACATGGATATGAAGTGAAGATATGACATTTCCTCTCTTTCAGATTAGATTCTGATGAAATGAATGGTTATTTACAAGATCTAAATATGCTTAGGGAAAAGTTAATACATTTTTAAAGGGAAAGCAGTATGCATTTCACTGCTTACTTTGAAATATTACTACAGGGTCAAGGAAACATGCTTTTATACAACATTTTTACAATTTTGCTCTTCATTATTTTTGTTGTAGTATTAAATATGAAGATTTGCAGATTACTCCTTAGAGCAGTGGCAGCCTGTCCATACGGGGGGCAGCGGCGTCCCGTCCATACAACATCTATGCGCCCGGCCCTAATGTACATGCAGGGCGCCGGGCACATCGATTCCAATGGGATTTTTTTTTTTTTAAGCACATGATTAGAGCCTGAGGCTCTAATTGGCTTCAAAAATGGGTGGGCTTGGGGCGCAGAGCACTGCCCAGTTGTGAGTGACAATAGCGAATTATTATTCGCTATTGTCTTCCTGATTCTCCTACCTGCTAATCAGGAAGCGGGTCCTGAGAGGAGGAAGGAGGAGACGCAAGCGCTGTAAAACTGGATATACAGGTACAGCCTGTCAACCAGCGTGTTGAACGAAAAAAAAAAAAAAGAACTGACAGATCCCTGCATCCACACAAAAGACATGAATGCAAGTATCTCCCCCACTGGGACATTTTTCTGTGCAATGACTGGTGGTGACATGAGGTTAAGTGTGGTGCCTTGCGAAAAAATGCAGCATGTCTACAATTTTACACCCCGTATTGCAACCCACTTCAAGGTAGAGTTGTGTTGTGAACAGGAACTGTTTTTTTTTGTGCCCTGACAGTGAGCCTTCGTCCATTTATGAGAATCAAGCAGTTCAACTGAAGTTGAACTGAAATGGTTTACAGCAAAGGGTTTATTGCATCCAGACAAGCGAGTGTGTCCAATTGCTCCAGCTGCACTATCAGCAAAGAACCTAAGTACTGAGGGAAATATGTGTCTGGAGATCGAAGGGTGAATGTCAGTTAATTGATTGTTCCTGTCATTGCCCCCTCCTTTTCTGAATAGACACAATGAGCAATCAGTACTGATCACTCCTGTGTCCTTTGACAAATGAGCATAGTAAACTATGTTTACTATTCTTCAGTTTATGAATGAACAGGAGCCTCTGTCTTCTCTTCATTCATCTTCAATGCTGAGGCTGCTGAGGAAATGGAGAATCAATCCCTTTCTCTGTGTCAAAGGTAAGATGTTAGGGGCCTGTTTAGATCCCTGATATTTCACCCAAGCCAAATATTGTAAAAAATCATTTTTAAACATTGTAAAAAATCATTTAAACTAATAAGGGCTTATTCAGACGGGTTCTCTGGCCCCTACAGTGTGAACAAGCAATTTGTTGCCCTCTGTTACTCTATGGGGATGCAACGGCTGCATGAACTGCCACAGATCCTAATTTGAAGGTGTGCATGTGTGGGTAAGTGGCCCGAATGCACACTGTGTTGGGGCTGTACACCTGCATCCCTTTTAAATTAGGACCTGCGGCTGTGTTCATACAGCTGCTGCATCCCCATAACACACATTAATAGCCACATTTAAAAAAAAAAACGCTGATTCACACTGTACAGGCCACAGCACCTATGTGAATAAGCTCCCAAGATCTCATTTACACACAGAAAAACACAGTACAAAAACAAAAAGAAATAAAAAAAAAAAGATATTAAACACAAACAAATGTAATTTGTCACCAGTCAGTATACCTGTTCACCGTCACACCAGTCATATGATGTGATAATATGACAATGTACTTCACTGGTAACAGTATGTAAATAAAAAAAAAAAAAAAAGTGAAAACTTTTTTTAATTTCTTGATTTTACAAAAGATTGTAACAAAAAAATAAAATTTTAAAAAATTCTCCATGTCTCTTACTAAATACCTCAGACTGTCTACTTTCCAAAAATGGGTCATTTGGTAGGAATTTGTACTGTCCTGGAATTTTAAGGGCCTCAAGAAATGAGATATCATATGAGGCTATCAGTACATCAGGATTGATCAATTTTCAAATTATATATATATATATATATATCATAGTTTGTAGAAGCCATAACTTTCACACAAACCAATTAATGTACACTTATTGGGATTTTTTCTTACCAAAGATGTGGAGCAGAGTACATTTTGGTCTAAATTTATGAAGAAATTCGAATTTATCAGATATGTTTTATTAAAATGATAGTAGAAAATATTGTTTTTTCTTTTATAAAATGTTTGGTCTTTTATCGTTTATATAGCAAAAAAAAACAACAACAAAAAAAACAGCGGTAATCAAATGCAACAGGTACCCTCTAGGGTTGGGACTATATAGGCACTATCAAGATTTGTCAATGTTGATTAAAAAACAACATTTATAGATACAAAAAAGTTTTAAAACGCATATCTAAGAATACACATGGTGAGGCAAAATAAGTACAAATAATTTATTAATAAAAAGATTGTTCAAGCAGGAAACATGACACCTAATGCATTTCGAGGACTCTTCTTCAGAGGTGACAAGAAACGGTGCAAATTGCTATCGGTAAAGCACAAGAGATCCAGTCCCAGATCATGTGATCACTATGACAGCCAATTAGAGTGGTCATATGATTAGGCAGACCTTCCAAGCCCTTGGACATAATAGCCCAGTAAAGGGACACTGAGGTGAGTGGGCATGGGGTTAAAATGAACCTTCACCTCCAGCTGGCTCCAACCCCCTTATGCTTTGACCTTTTTGTGCTGCACTTCCACCTTTCTTGCCTAGGCAAGGATGATGTTGCACTCCTGGTGCCTTCACAGCGCATACACGCTTGCTTATATGTGCCACAGGTCTCTGCCAGGTCCCAAAGGCTTGGCACATATGCACATGGATTTATAAAGATGGCAGTGCTGGTGAGGAGGTTGGTAACAGCATTACTGGACTGAAGTTCCTCTTTAATATCATTCAAGTTCGCTGAAATCTTACAAAAGAATGGGGGTGGGGGGACGACTTTCTCCTTGAAATAGCATCCAAATACAATTTCATGCAGATTTATTCACTAAGTGTCATCATTACTGCTTCTCTCTCTACCTTATCTCCTGACTTTTATCCATGTACTGTATATAGAGTGCATTCCATAAAGACAATCTGTCACAGCATAATTTATTTTATCTCCGCTTTTATGATCACTATAATTAGGTGTACATTGTCTTTATTCTGTGCTAAATTGTGACCAGACAGGCACAACATGGTAATGGCATCAGTGTCAAAACTGATGCAAACAGTATTTATAAGCCATACAATCCACCTACATATATGTCATTTGCATAAAAACGAAGAAGTTTTTGCATTATTTATATTATGATCATACTGCAAATCTGAAGTGTGTGAAATATGTGTTATTAGTAATAGTGGTAGAATGAAAGATAGACAGGCTCCTGTAATAAAACATCATTAACTTGTAGCAGTTGATGTGATGGTCTGCCAGTCATTTACAGAGCACTGAATGCTTTAATAATCACTGCCATCCATTACAATGCACACAAACCAAAATATACATATCTGAAACACAAAACCTGTTAGTGCTTTTAAATGTTCTACATTTTTATGGAATCTCCCACCTGCTGACGAACTTGGTATATTTCCTGCTCATTGGTGGTGGTACAGTGGTATGATGTTACTGCTGCCCTATATCAATGATGCCTTCAGATTCCATATTCTTGGGGCATTTCATACCTGAGAGATGTTTGGGAACGCTTGTTCTCAGCATGGGGGAAACCGCATGCTGATGATTTCATAAGATTCCTGTTGTCAAAGTATTAGCATGTTGGTATTTTTTTCTTGTGTAAGTTAGCACCTATCATGGCCAGAGGCCAAATAACTTCACTGGGCCTTACACCTGAAGAATAATGTCTTTTTCACTTGCTGGTGAAACCTATCCCAACACTAACTACAGAGAAATTTTGAGAGATACCACGTTGAGCACAGATTATCTCCACCAGCTGTTCTACACTCGTTACTCAATCACTTTACTTGTTTAGCCCAAAGGCATAGAGGGAAGCCACTGTATACTTTGCATGGCATCACACACCTATGGCTCAGGCCCAGTCCCTAGGAGAGTTCTGTTATGTAATGGGCTCTAACATTAAGACCCTGCAAGAGCAGACCAAACAGCCACCAATCTATCCCTCCAAACAGAACCGACATCACCGGCCAAGACCACCTTCCCTATTCTTCTTACTCTCCATCACCCAGAAGGTTGACATGAAGGTTTACACTTTAAACAAGGGGTCTGCAAACTTTCTAAAAAAGGGCCAGTTCATTGTCCATAAGACTTAGAACTGGGAAGGGAGGGGGAGCTCAGGCTCATGCCGCGTACACACGAGCAGACTTTACGGCAGACTTTGCCCGGCGGACGGGATTTCGTCGGACAATTCGATCGTGTGTGGGCTCCAGCGGACTTTGTTTTCTCAAAAGTTGGACGGACTTAGATTTGAAACATGTTTCAAATCTATCCGATGGACTCGAGTCCGGTCGAAAGTCCGCTCGTCTGTATGCTAGTTCGATGGACAAAAAGCCACACTAGGGCAGCTATTGGCTACTGGCTATTAACTTCCTTATTTTAGTCCGGTCGTACGTCATCACGTACGAATTTGACGGACTTTGGTTGATTGTGTGTAGGCAAGTCCGTTCATTCAGAAAGTCCGTCGTAAAGTCCGTCGAAAAGTCCGCCGGGCAAAGTCTGCCGCAAAGTCCGCTCGTGTGTACGCGGCATAAGAGGTTAGTGCGAGTAAAACATGCCCCAGGTGGTGGTTAATGTAAAGAAAAAAATAGCAAAAAGTCTAGCACTGTGGTCAGTGGGGGAAGGAATAGTACATCGTTGTTGGTATCAGTAGAAGGAAAAGTGCCCCACCGTTTGTGTCAGACAGAGGAATTATGCCCCATCATTGGTGTCAGTAGGATGAATAGTGCCTCTTTATTGTCAGTGGGAGAAATAGTACCCCATCACTGTTGTCACTGGGAGCAATCATGGGCAAGCTAAAATGCTGTTTTTTTTCCTTGCATGTCCCCCTCGGATCTACAGTGACTTTACTTTCAAGTGCACTTTCAGTGCAAAGTGGATTTTCCTTTAGTAAATAACCCGCTTTCTGTACTACTACTTGGGGGAGTTCCTTCTTCACACTAGTGGCAGCAATAGTATGCCATTGTTTATATCAATGGTAAAAAAGATGCCCCATTTTTGGTGTCAGTGGGAGAAATACTGCCCCAAAGGCCAGTTAAATGCAATCAAAGGGCCACAGTTTGGGGACCACTGATCTACATAACAATAGAATATACTGATAATTTTTGTTTGCCAGTTCAAATTTGGGACATAAACTTAGCTTACTGACAATTTTTTAGATTTATGGGGAAATTCAAGTACAGAAGATGGATGCCAAGAACAAAATTATAGGCATTTAGCAGGTAGATTGCCTCCCGAGACAGAACATTTTTGAGTTTAGCCGAAGTGGACCTTTAAAATATCCCTGAATAAGCTGCAATCTTTTCTCAAGAAAAATAGGAATTACATAAATGAATCTGAAAATCTTTGGCCCTCTCACTCTCTTACTTGGTTGTCAGGATTTACTCTGAAACTCTGAACATGATTTTCTAATAATCTACTAATCACATTTTACAGTGTTGGACAAAGTAAAGAAGTGCTATAAACTCTGTCTGTTTTTTTTTTTATAGGTGTTTGTGTCCCTTTCAGTCCTAACAATGGGTAACAGAGAAACCTTATTGGATAGTCTTATTTCACTAAGGGCCCTTTCACACTGGGGCGGGGGTGCAGAGGCGCTTTGCCGGCAGTATAGCCGCGCCGTCCCATTGATTTCAATGGGCAGGAGCGGTAAAGGAGCGGTATACACTTCGCTCCTTCACCGCTCCGAAGATGCTGCTAGCAGGACTTTTTTTCCCGTCCTGCTAGCGCACCACTCCAGTGTGAAAACCCTCGGGGCTTTCACACTGGAATCAAAGCAGAAGCACTTTCGGGTCGGTTTGCAGGCACTATTATCAGCGCAATAGCGCCTGCAAACCGCCCCAGTGTGAAAGGACCCTAAGGGACCCTAAGCAGCATCTTCAGAGCAGTGAAGCAGCGGAGTGTATACCGCTCCTTTACCGCTCCTGCCCATTGTAATCAATGGGATGGCGCGGCTATACCGCCAGCAAAGCGCCTCTGCAGAGGCGCTTTACGGCGGTTTTTAACCTTTTCTCGGCCGCTAGCGGGGGGAATACCGGCGGTAAGGCGCCGCTTACGATTGTAACGATTGTAATTTGCCACAACAGCTACTGAGAGAGAAAATGATAGCTGAAAATAAAAATCGTTATGGAAAATAACACCTCATAGCTTAGTAAACTAAAGCATGTGCTTTACTTGGATGGAATTTTATATATATATATATATATATATATATATATATATATATATATAAATAATATGTTTAAACAGGTGTCCTTTGTGATATCTGCACTGTAAAATAATAAGCTTCTTGAGATTTTCGATATCTGTCCTCCATTAAAACCTAAGCCCATGTCTTGTTAATACATAATATATACATGAATACTGTATACATAACACATAGTATAAACAGATGCTAGCACAACATGTACAGTATGGATGACAGGATTCCTACTTCATTCTATTCCCCTGATCCAACAAGATGTCTAGGACTCCTCCCCAGCCTTTCAGGCTGGCATTCTATGTTAGGATTTTCCAAAACAGTGGGATTAAGGATTTCTACAGCAGGATTCCTGAGCCACCAGACTAGGAGACAATCTGGTGTTTGGTGTCACGTGAGTTGGTTTGTCTAGAGACTGTACTGATTTGGCCCACAATGACAGAATGTTGTGCTGTAGGAGTCTGAAGTGGGATCAAGCAAATGGAACTAACTCAAAAGAGGCTACCATTAAGTCAAGAACTTTGAAGCAGAATTGCAGACTTGGACAGCCACTGTACTGCAGAGTCAAAGTCTGGGATCAAAGAGTTATGCCGCGTGCACACGACCAGTTTTGCCGTCGGAATAAACTCTGAAGGTTTCTCCGACGAAACTCCAACGGAATTCCATTCAAGCGGTCTTGCCTACACACGGTCAAACCAAAGTCTGACCAAAGTCCGACCATTCAGAACGCGGTGACGTACTGCACGTACGACGGGACTAGAAAAAGGAAGTTCAATAGCCAGTAGCTTCCATCTCGTACTTGCTTCAGAGCATGCGTCGCTTTTGGTCCGTCGGAACAGCATACAGACGAGTGGTTTTCCCGACAGGAATTGGTTCCCTCGGAGATATTTAGAACATGTTCCATTTCTAGATCCTTCAGAATTTTCAAAAAAAAAAGTCCGATGAGGCATGCACATGATCGGAATAGACGATGAAAAGATTCCGTCTGTCGGACATTCCGCTCGTGTGCACATGGCTTTAGACATTTTCTAGGGGAAGAAAAACTTTTCTTATTACACTCTGAATGGTTTCTATGTAAAATTGTATCTTTCTTACACAGCATTCTCATTATGTTATGTCTGGGTTTGAGGATGCAGGGACTTCCCCACTTATACATCCAGCACCAGTACTGCACCCCTCAAAAGATTGCCTGGAGCCAGCTACAGTTAAAATACTAAATACTGCTGCAGATACAGATTCAGTTTGAATGAAGCTACAGCAAAACAGTCTCTGAACAAATGGTTAGAAAAGCATACAATAATATATGATAGTTACTAACAATGATTTTATCAAAGCTTACAGCTGCTAATTTGAGAAACCAGAACTATTATTCCTGGAAATTGTTAATTAAGCTGTTTCTGTTAAGAGAGGGTACATGGAAGCATATATGAGCACAAATCAAACCTACCTACAGATACGCGGACCAATAAAGATTACAAAGCTCAATGTACTGAGCATAGATGGTGATCAAATTGTGCACACATTCTAGTGTGAATCTGTAAAAGAAATATGGGAGGAGCTACAGAAAGTATACCACAATAACATACCTCCCAACATTCTGAAATGGGAACGAAGGACACCTATTAGCAAAAGTATGCAGGCCTAAGATACCGCCTGCCATGCCCCCTTGAAGGAGAATAATACAAAGAAATGATTACCGGTAGCTAAACCCACAAGTCCTTTTTTTTACCACTACCATTCCTTTATATTAGCTTTTGAAGTTTACAGATGCAGCAATTTAGAAATTGGATGAAGGGTTTAGTACATGGAAAGGTAAAAAATGCATTTTATATACAACTATATAGATCAGACCAAAATGAGGGACAAATGAAGAGAGAGGGAATTTGCTCCAAATCAAGGACAGTCCCTCAAAATCAGGGAGAGTTGGGAGCGATGCAATAATAGTAATGTGCAGCTAAACACGAATGTCTTGTGTGCAAAAAGACATGTAAAAAGACTGTTTTGGGCCTTTCACTCCAAAAAAGGGTACCTCATCATTTCTCACCTGGTGCATTAACCCTAGAGCTACAATGGCTAGTGAAAAAAATATTCTTCACTCAGCTAGATCCAGGCAAGACTTAAAGAATTACAGCACCTAATATACAGCATATGGGCTCAGAAAGAAAAAGGAAAGGCTAAATACGCTGCCTTATATCCCAAACAGTTACCAGAAAGATGCCCATCAATGATGTTCTCACTTTTGAAAGTAACCACCTGTCAGTAAAGAAGCTCTCCAACCAGGAATATTATTTTCAATGGTAATAACTGTTTAGTTACAAAAACTGAAAATTGTATACTCACCTTTCCGTAATTTTCCTTTCCTGATGCATCTTCATGGCAGCATAGATATGGGTTGTGACTCTTGTGACTCCGCCCCCACAACCTGATAGGACTGGTTAACTATAAATCAATCAAAGGCAGACCCGGCTCACAGCATTCTCTAACTCTCACCATTTGGGTGGGCATCTGTATGCTGCCATGAAGATGCACCAGGAAAGGAAAATTACGGAAAGGTGAGTATACAATTTTCCGTTTTCCTGGTGCATCATGGCAGCATACATATGGGAACTAACTCGCCATACGGGAGGGTGAAAGAAAAGTTTTGTAATCATCAGTAGCGCAAGTATGCACCATGAATTTTCCAAATTTTACTGTCGTGAGTCGGGTTCACCTATTAAGCTATAATGAAGGTGTCCTGGGAGGACCATATTGCTGACTTGCAAATAACCTCAGGAGACACTCAGCGCTGAGCTGTCCACAGAGCTGGCACTGCCCTAGTTAAATGTGCTCTTAAGACCTCCAAAACAGGAAGGCCTTGAACAGTAGGCTCTTTTAATTGTCTTAAAAATCTAGGAGGTGATTGAACGTGTTGATGCTGACCCTGCCTTAAGCCAAGCTGGAACCAAGAACATATTTCAGCTTTCCTGAATGAAAAAGGTAGCTGCCAAGCAGGTCACCAGCATTAGCTCAACATCCAGGGGGATGTGGTTCTCTCACTCAACCAAGAAAGACGGCAAATTGACTTCCTGGTTAAATTGTAAGGAGAAAGACACCCCATGGATAAAAGCAATCTGGAGTTTTAGGACTATTTTGCCCGGGTAGAACGTTAAGTGAGGCTCCTTGAGTACAAAGCCTGCAGTTCTGACATCCTTTTTCACAGAGGTTGTAGCAACCAGAAATACAGTCTTTAGGGTTTGCAGAGTGTAGTCAATTCTGTAGGATCGAAATGAGGCCTTGATAGAAATGAAAACCATAAGCAAGTTCCACATAGGGAACAATGGTTTCCTGGGAGGTCTAAAACTTCATGCAAGCCTTTTAAGAATTGCATCACTAAAGAGTTCAGGACTCTTTAAACCCTTGCAAGTGCAGACAAGGCTGAACTGTGAGCTTTAAACATATTTGAACCTAGGCCCCTGTTCAGCCCCAGTTGTAAGAACTGTAGAACCTTGGCTGGTTTAGGTAATAAAGGACTCCAGGCTTTTGCTGTGTGAGATCTGCATCATTTTCCCATATTCTTTGGTAAATCTTATTCATGAAGACCTCTCTGGTTTGACACAAGGTAGGCATTACCTGCACTGAGCATGCTTAACTTGGTAGTCACTGCCTCTCAACTTCCTTGCCATCAAAAGTAGCCTCTTGGAGCTGGATGGCAAAACTGTCCATGAGAGAGGGGATCCATCATCACTGGAAGCGGCAGTGGTGATTGAATGCTTAAGAGTAGGAGAGAGAGAGACACTAGAGCCTCCTAAGTCAAAATGGTATATTTGCAATTATTGATACAGGAAGCTCCACTGACAGCCTAAGAATTCTATCCTTCCACTGCTGTCTAGGCACAGTACAAATCTTGCTAAAAGGAGTGTATGACAGAAGTGCTCTGAACACTACTTGGTTTAAGAAAATTCAATACTATTCCTCATAAGCTTAACATCCCATGACCTTAAAGTGGATGTAAACCCAATGTCATCCTTTTTAAACTACTGCCATAGGGGTTATCTATAAGGATATACATGCCTCCTGCATGTATCTTCACCTGTCAAATGTCTCCCCTCTGTCTGTTATTAGACCCGAAAAACTGCAGATTCTGTGGGTGGGTCTGTTGTCTGGAGCTCGGTGGGTGGAGTCGTGATGTCAGTAGACTTCCCGCCCACCTTTACACTCCATGTCAATATGCAATTTCTCCTGTGTATTTTTTACACTGAACTTCTGCTATGATCTCTAACATCCAGTGAAAAGACAGGAAAGTAACCACATGCGAAATCATGCTGAAGTGTGGAACAGCCAATCCTTGCAGAGCTGCTGAAGAAAGGAGTGGGGGAGGGAATTAAAAAATAATGCATTTCTTAGACTGTCACTCGCAGCAAGGGGGAGTATTTGGCAAAGTTTTTCCCACTTTGTCAAGATTTTTCTCACTGAACAATAAAAGAGGATTGCTCAGAGATGGATTAACTCTGTGTGGCAAGACTGGGCTCAAATGATAGGAAATCGTATACTCTACATTATGATATCAAAAAAAAAAAAAAAGGTTTACATTCACTTTAAGCAGCCTGCTCTTTGAAATGCGTCCCCCAACCTTTCTAGCTGGGGTCTGATGTGATAATGTTCCATCTGAAAACAATTGGTCAGTTACGAAGAACCAAGGATACTCCGGCACTGTTCTGCTGGAAGAGACTTCACTCCCAAAGCACCTTTGGCCTTCTCTATCAGAGGACGGAAATTCCCTTGTGGAAGTTTTACTGAATTTTTACCGTCGCTATTGCAGACAGTCCGTCGCTATTGCAGACAGTAAGACCTTTGTGAATGCCCTGGGGGGAGATGTACAGACCGAAGGGGAGGGACTCAAACTGGTAGAGGAATTGAGACAAATAGGTGTCCGATAAACCTACAGAAGAATCCAGTCTCCCAGATTTATGAATAATATAATTGAGTGGAGGTTTTCCATCTTGCACGACTAACTTTCTGTGCTGCTTGTTAAATCTTCATTTACTAAATCGTTCGTTTACTAATCTTTTTCCTGGTCCTTAGGATTTTGCCTTCTGGTATCTATCTGGGAGTCGCCACCTGTATGCTGGACCTTTTTGAATTTTCTGTTTTTTGTCAGATGATATTCGCCCTGACCTGCTAATGGTCACCCTTGAGATGGCTGTATCCTGTCAACTCCCAAATAGATTGGATCTGTGCTTTGGTGTCTTGCACCATTTTTAAAAAAATTTTATTTTTTGGCAGGATCCACCAACCATGGCTTTAGCCAAAATGCACTCCTTGCCATGACCGCGGGGAACCCCGCTCTTGAAAAACATCAATTGACGTTTGACACAACCACCACAGAGTATGCCGCCAATTTTAGCTCTTATAAAGCTGTTACCTCCTTGTCTCTTCACTTCTTCCAGACGGGGTTATTTAACCACTTAAGCCCCGGACCATTTGGCTGGCCAAGGACCAGAGCTCTTTATGCGATTGGGCACTGCGTCGCTTTAACTGACAATTGCGCAGTCGTGCGACGTGGCTCCCAAACAAAATTGATGTCCTGCTTGTATGATTGGTTCACTGACTTTCCCAGAAGTCTGCACCAAGATAAAAGTCATATTTTTTGGCATCCACTGCTCTATTGGGAGTATCTTGTCTAAAGGAATACAGACTCTGCCACTTTCCTCAGAGTCCTGTAAGTGCAGCAGCTGGTTGATAATTATGAAACCGCTCCTATTAGACTCACACAGCACATGGGCTGGTTATTGTTGGTGTGCCAGCACCTGCAGATGTTACAGTATGAAGGAGCACTTCAGATCTAGATCTAATTTTCGGACTAGAGCCTCCTTGAATGCGACATGTCTTGCCAGCTACATTCATGATGCATCCATCATCGGAGGAGACTGCAGCAGGTTGACCTTTAGCTTTTTCAGGGTATACAGGTTTGACAGCCTGTTTTTAAGGGCATTTTTCTCTGACCCCTTCAATTCTTCCTGAATTAACTCTTCCAGTTGTTCAGTGAAGGAAATTAGTACTTTCTAACCTTGTGGAGAGTTTCCTCCATTTCAACCCAGGCAATGGCGTCCTTAGCTGCCCTTGCAAAAAAGTCTCTATTGGGCAATCTTCAAAGCTTGTGGCCCCTTTAACGCTTTATTCTCATGGCAAGCTTTCCTATTTGGACACCACCTACTGGCTCTGGTTGGAAGTGCTAGGCAATTCATGCACTGTAACTTGTCAAGCAATGACTTTCCACCAAGAATGCAGCAACCATTAGGGCTGGTAATCTGTGGTGTTTGTAAACGGGGAGCAAACAAAATGAGAGGTGAGATGAGGACACTGATCAATGTTGCCTGTATGTCTGCGCTTGAGCGGTGACTGTTCTGGCTTTTAGCAGGCTCTCTTCACCTTGAGGTCCTTGCAGGGCTGTATAGTGCTTGTTTCAGGCAGATTTGACATACTAGCTTGGCAGGCAATGACTTTCCACAACAAATTCAGTGAAAATTAGGGCTGGTAACTTGTGATGTTTGTAAACGTGGAGCAATGATAATGAGGGGTGAGATGAGTTTAATCAACATTGTCTGTTCTTAGATGGTGACTTGTCATGACCGTCAGAAGGCTCCCTCCATCTTGTAGTCCTTACAGGACTATAGATATTGGCTCTCTTTTTCTCAATCTTCACTAATTACCAAATCCCTATACCTTAAAGGCAATGGGTGGTCTGACTGGACAGCATTTCCCATAGAAACAGAGCAAAGCAGCAGACTGAAATGAAAAAACAGCATAATGCTGTCTCCACTACTGCAACCTGAAAATCGCATGATTTTGATGCAAATTTAATGCGACTTGAAGCAATGCCTGTGTATTCTTGAGGTCTATGGACGCACATATGAACGGTACTCATTGGAAATCATGGGGTACAGCTTGTCATGCGACTTTGCAGTGACTAGTCGCACTACTGGAAACTGAGCCCAACACAGTGATCCCAGAGCAAGCATTGAAAAGGTGATAGGAAAAGCCCAGGTGAAGGCCATAAAGAGCACAATGATCCTAGAGCAACACTGAGAAGGAGATAGGAAAAATACAGGTGAATGCCACAAAAAGGAAAACATACCTGCAAACAATGACCACATAAGCATCCAGCATGCATGAGTAGAGAGCTCCACCATTTGTTGCCCAAAAATGCCATAAAACTATTTAGAACTCACATTTGCCATTAGTGATGATATCAGTGCCTGAGCATGCTCAGATCACCATCCTGGAAAAGCTCTAGCCAGGAAACACAGAGGCTGCATCACTTCCTGCCTCTCATGCTCAGAGTGTACTTGCACTGCTGCAGCCATCTTGGGAATGGCAAATGCCCATAACACAGATAAAAGTAGCAAAAAGCATATGGAAAGCAAAAGGAAATGCTGTCACTTAAAGCTTTCTTTGAGAAGCCTGCACCACCAGAATGGGGCTCCAACCATATAGCTCATTTAGAGACTGTAGAGGAAGGACTTCTGCCCAGGAGAGGCTGAAGTATGCCCCCAAGACCACCAGAATGGGGCTCCAACCATATAGCTCATTTAGAGACTGTAGAGGAAGGACTTCCGCCCAGGAGAGGCTGAAGTATGCCCCCAAGACCACCAGAATGGGGCTCCAACCATATAGCTCATTTAGCGACTGTACAGGAAGGACTTCCACTCAGGAGAGGCTGAACCTGGCTGGGGCAACAAACGGTAAGGGATACCTCGCGATTTCAGTCCTGAGGAAAAAGAGAAGAATGCTGTGAGCCGACTCTGTCTTTGATTTATAGTTAACCAGTCCTATCAGGTTGTGGGGCGGAGTCACAACCCATATGTATGCTGCCATGATGCACCAGGAAACAAAGTTGCATAAGAGCTAAAGGAAAAAATCATACATGAACTGTATCAGCTGAAGTGTGGTAAAGTGGTTAACATTGTTAAAAAGGGAAAACATTTAGCACCCATTCACATCAGGGCAATTTGACATGTGATTTGACATGTCAAATCGCAGCCTATTGCCGGTAACTGCATAGTCCAAATCAGTGTCACGCCGACTTTGTGGCGCCGCACCAATTTCCAAAAGTAGTTCCTGCACTACTTCGGGCTGGCTTTGAGGATGATTTGATGGCTCAAACTGTGTCTACACCTGGCAATATCGTCTTAAACACAGGAATCCTTAAACTATTAAAAAGTCATCTGAACAGCAGCACAAAAAATGACCAATGCATTTACATAATGAAATGTATCAGTTGCATTACAAAAGAAATGACTAGGAATTTATGTCCCAAAAGTAGCAATTGCGGAGCTCAACAAAATCAGAAATTTATTCTATATGGTCCTATGAAAGCGCAGACTCCAGGAAAGAAACGGTATACTATGCTCTACCTCTTCACACAGAAAAGATGTAGTTTGAGATAAAACGTATGCAATGGGGGTTATTTACAAAAGACAAATCCACTTTGCACTGCAAGTGTACTTGAAAGTGCACTGCTAGTGCACTTGGAAGTGCAGTCGCTGTAAATCTGAGGGGTAGATCTGAAATGAGGGGAAGCTCTGCTGATTTTAACATCCAATCTTGTGCAAGCTAAAATGCAGTTTTTTATTTTCCTTGCATGTCCTCCTCGGATCTACAGTGACTGCACTTCCAAGTGCACTTATAGTGCAAAGTGAATTTGCCTTTCGTAAATAACCCCCAATATCTTGCCCAAGCAAGCAACAAATTTGGCAAATGCATAAAAAACGTTTCACAGATAATGACACAGATGGGGTGTTTACTAAAGGAAAATTCACTTTGCACTGCAAGTGCACTTGGAAGTAAAGTTTAGGGGATGTCTTTTTAGAATTTATTGCTGAGGAATTTTAACAGAAGAGGAATTTAGGGTCATAGGATACTCCAAATTGATTAGTAACACCAGTCAGAGGACAGACTTCTCTCTCTCTAATCTTCTAGATTAGAGAGAGATACCTGCAGCTACAGGCATCATCCAGGTATCATTTTTTCCACCGGTGATTCTGTGCACCGTAAGAACAATCATAGTGGCAGTTCAGCCGCTTGATCGTTCTTACAGAGATCTCTTAGAGCGATCATTCTCTGGTGCTTCTCCGGTCTCACATGTGTGATCCAGAGCCGGAGAATGAATCGGTCACCGCCGGAAATTAGCCATAGAGATTTCTGGTGACCAGATGGTCCCCAGTCATCTCTATGACCATCGGAGGCCCAGGCGCAACGTTATGATGTCACGTCCGGGCCGGCAGATGTAAACAATACCGGGGACTCGGCTGTAAAGGCTGAGACAGTTTATTTTTATTTTTTGATCTTGATCTCTCCATAAAGAGGACCTGTCACGCACTATTCCTATTACAAGGGATGTTTACATTCCCTGCAATAGGAATACAAGTGATCAAAAAAAATAATTTCAAAGACAAAGTGTAAAAATAAAAAATACAAGTAAAATAAAGAATAAAAAAAATGTAAAAATGCAATGCGCCCCCCGTCCCCGCATGCTCACGCACAGAAGCTAACGCATACGTAAGTCGCGCTCACGTATGTAAACGATGTTCAAATCACACATGTGAGGTATTGTAGTGTGCGTTAGAGCGAGACCAATATTTCTAGCCCAAGACCTACTCTAAACAGGTAACCTGTAAAAAGTTTTAAAGCGTCGCCTATGGAGATTTTTACATACCAAAGTTTGACGCCATTCCACGAGTGTGCGCAATTATAAAGCGTGACATGTTAGGTATCTATTTACTCGGGGTAACATCATCTTTACAGCAGAGTTCCACCCAAAAATGGAACTTCTACTTTAAGTGAAGGTGAGCCCCTGACATGCCACATTTGGCATGTAATTTTTTGGGGGTGGAGCGGATACCCTCTTTTTAGGGTCACCCAGCTCCTGCTTCCTCCCGGGGCTCCACGGTGCCGGAAGGAAGTTCACCTCACCCCCTCCCTCCTTTCAATCTTCTGGGACACGTCACAGGTCCCAGAAGATTGCCCAGCCAAACACAGCGCGCAGCGCGGCTCGCGCATGCGCAGTGCGTGCCCGGCTGTGAAGCCACAGCCGGGTGCCCACAGTCAGAATGTCAGCGGAGAGGAGGGGGAGAGGAGCGGGGCTTCGTTCGCCCGCATCGCTGGACTGTGGGACAGGTGAGTGTCAGATTATTAAAAGTCAGCAGCTACACTTTTTGTAGCTGCTGACTTTTATATGGGTGGAACGCCACTTTAACATTATACAAAAAAATTAGGCTAACTTTATTCTTTTGTTTTTTTAATTCATGAAACTGTTTTTGTTTTTTTTAAATGCGCTTGAAAAATCATTGTGCAACTACCGTGTGACATAAAAAGTTGCAATGACCACCATTTTATTCCCTAGGGTCTCTGCTAAAAAAAAAAACATATAATGTTTGGGGGTTCTGAGTAGTTTTCTAGAAATAAAATTTAGATTTTTACATGTAGGAGCGAAGTGCCAGAATTGACCCGGATGGGAAGTGGTTAAGAGTCATATCTGCAGCATCTTTCCAACAGGGGTAGAGCTACAAAGGTAAGTGTAAAGTGCTTGGGGTTTGGATTTTAAAGCTTTTGCATAGGCAAGGTGACTGGGCTTCTTAAATGCAGATGAAGGCACGTTGCACCTGTGCATCTCCACAAGGCCCTAATTAGGCAAGTGCAAAACTTTGTAGGGGGAAATTCCAGTAAATAGACACATGCTGAGGCAGGGACTCTAAACAGATCTTTTGTCAATAACCATGAAGGAACTGAGTGCTCTCCAAACAACTGCTTTGCATTTAGCAACACATCCTCTTCCCCTTTTTATTTCAGTAAATCAGTCTATTGTAAAATATACCAGGGTACTTCTTTTCTTTTTCTTTTTTCCTTTATCGTGGCAAAACTTCTAAAATACAACATGTCAAGCCATTACAAAACATCTTCCAATCAAGTAAAAATGCAATAAATCATCACATACTGGAGATATAGAAATACCATGTAGGAATTAAAGTGTTACTAAATCCAGGACCCTGCATTCACTATATTTGTTCTCTACCTTAGTACACAGAACATGGAAATGCAATTATTTTATATACATATAAACTGCTAAATACCTTTGTAGCTCTAACTCTCGGTGGCGCTGCTGGTTTAAAGCGGGCTGTTACCTTCACTCTTGTCACCTCTGTTTTACCGGCACCGGGTCTAGGGTCCCGTTAAGTTTACCTCTGGACGATGTAGACACTAACACTTGAGTAGATTTTCCAATGCTTTAATGAACAAATAATAAAGGAAGTAGCAGGAAAGAGACAGAAGGAAATCTGCAGGGAAGCCCAAATACTCTTCTTTAGTATTCTTTAGAACATTCTCTGAAATTGAACACTTGCGGTTGAATGTTTGAATGCGCTCCCCCTTGTGGGACCCAATCTTTGCCCGCCTGGATAGGCCTCTCTCACTTGCCTAGCAGCCAGTACGTAGCACGAACAAAAGTCTCTGCCACAGACTTGTTTGGAATAAAACCCGTACGATCCTCTGCCACAGGATGTATTGGTTTGCAATGAATGTCAGACACAGTACTTGAACCTTTAAGCCAACCTGGCAGTACTATGCAGTAAGATTACTTCAGGATACGTCCTCCAACTGAGTCACCAGGCCCCTCTCCAGACCAGCACTCTGCATGATCCTTCCATGACGGGTCCTCCCCTGGGATCTTCTCGGTTGTCCAGCTTCTTCACTCAGGATAGACAGCTCAGGACCATTCCTCTGCTGCTGTGGTAGGCCCCAGACAGGCTTCTGGGCCCACCCACACGCCGCAGCGACATGGGCCTCTGGAACGGAGGACCACGAGGTGGTACTCTTAACACATACCTGTCGGCCAGGAGGGCCAGCAGGTGGCTGAAAACGAACCCCAGAACATGGCGTCTGTCTTATAAATACCCTCTCCCAGAATGCAACTCGGAGGACCACCTCCACCGAGTTGTCTCCGGGACAGAGGACCACTCATACGCTTCAACACGTTGCTTTTCCAACACCAGCCGATGGTGACAACGACACCCACCGGCACAGTGTGGAACCACATGCAACTTAGCCAAGCTGGAACAGAGGCAAATCTAGCTCCCTCTAACAAGTAACCCACAAGATTAACCTATCAGCGGTAGATTAAAAAAATCTACCAGCGTTACACCTTTTATCATCAGCAGTCTTGTGACTTCTATGAGTGTCTGGTTTAAGCTTGTAGGAGGAGTTTTCATTCTGCACTGACTGTCCTATCAGGATACAGGACCCCTCTGTCTGGACAGTGCTGATTGGCCCTGTGCTGGTCACATGCAAGAAAGAAAACTCTAGCAATACACACCAAACTGAGCATGTGTAGCCTGTCCTCTGGCTCTGTATTATCAGAAAATATATTTGGGGACAGTTGAAGGAGGAGACGATCAGCGAAGACAGGATTAATTAGCTTTCTACACAATCCAGAGGATTAAACCCTTAGGTGCCACAGTGAGTATAACACGCATGTTTTACTGCATATACAGATTGATTTGACTGTTGTGGGTTTAGTAACACTTTAAGGCCAGGAAGTAAGATTGGCAACTGAATATCAATAGCTTTACATAGATTATTGATATTACTCAACAGAAAAAGAGGACCACAAGGCCCGTGAGAAATAAAACCAACATCTGTCAATGAGATCAAAACTAATCTAATACAGATATTACATATATTACATATATCAAAAAACAGGTAAGCTGACAGAACCAACAGTAATGCTCCATGAGATTGTCAAAAGAAAATGTCATGAGACTTGTACATTAGTGAGAAGTTGACCAGTTTTCATGGTTCAAACAAGAATGGATGGACAATAAAGGGAAAAGGGATCAGGAGAACCAAAAAAAAAAAAAAAAGCATTAAAAAAAAAAAAAGAAGAACATATGGGTCACTTTCCAGAGACGCAACACCACAGGGTGCAGATCCAGATTGCAAAGTGACTCAGCTTGGAGGTGGCTTAGAGCAGGCAACATCATGCAGGTGAAGTACCTCAAGGGCTTCCACTTGTCTCTAAACTGTTATTCAGAGTTGTGAAGAGTAGTTGTCAATTCTATATGAACTCCAATATAATTGATTTTGGAATTCCACAGGGCTTTGGTAGATGGTCGAGGCTGCCTCAACAAACCGGAGATGTAGGCCTTCACCGAATTAAGTAACTGCATGGTAAGGAATATATTATATTTCCGGGTTGGTCTTTCCATCAGAAAAAAAAAGAGTGGGAAAAATGGGAGGAAAGACCACTATAAGGGACCCTCTAAAAGTTGGACAATTGATTTCCGGTACCACATCCTATAGTAGAAATCACACACAAAAAAACCTAAAAACCAAATAAAGGACTTTAATGGTACCAAAACATTTATTATTATTATCTTTCCATCAGGTGCAATAAAGTGGCTGCCGGGTTCCCTCTCAGGTCAACAAAGGTCAATTGTTTAATGGTTTTCATCACCTCCTCCCAAAACAGCCTTAAGCTGGGACAGGACCAAAAAAATATGAGACATCGTGCCCACCTCCCCATTGCACCACCAGGGACTGCGCTGTTTATTTTATGTAGCACCTTCTACCAATAGGTAGGAGCTAGTAATAGGTTTTTACTAGGAACTGTCAGCACAGGCACATTTAGGCAGGCCTATGCTGCAAGCTAACCCTGTCTGTTTTGATCTGGGGGCTGGGAGTGGTCAGAGTAGCAGCGGGTGTGACCACCTGTGCTTCAGTTCTGAGGCGCCTCCCCTGCTTCCAGGGAGAATATTCTGGAAGAGGGGCTGGGCCTAGAACTGGAGTGGCAGGCAGCTCATGTGGGAGCTCTGACCCCCATCTGGTATTGGCAGGGGGCGGGCCTCCTATATAAGATGAGGTAACCTGCCACTGGGGGAAGATGTCGGCTGAGTGAAGTGGAGGATGGAATACTAGGCAGCAGCAGGAGGGCACCCCCATCTGGGGGGGTGCGCCGATCGCAGGAGGGGGCCGGGGGAGAGCTGTGAAGGAACTTTGCCTCTACACAGTCATTGGCAATGTCTTTTTCATCACACAGTGATTGATAAAGAACTCCTGGAGCAGAGGGGCAGGTGAAGCTGTCTGAACGTATGGTTCAGTCAAGTTCTCCATCAAGGACCCAGGGCAGTGAAAGGTCAGTGAGTGTTACCACAGTGGAGGGCTGAATGCGCCAGGAAGTCTGTGAAGGAACTTTACTTCTACACGGTCATTAGCAAAGTCTTCATCATTTACAAGGTGAAAGATGGGGAGTCCTGGATCAGAGGAGAGACTGTGGGGTTATGTGTCTAATCGATGTGGCCTGAGGGCACAGGATTTGCAAGCTGGGCTGGCTGGGAACAGTAGTCCACTATCCAAGAGAATTCTTTTAACCTACTAGGCTTCTGGGGAGAGGTGCTGCATGCCTCTGGCTTAGTAGCAGCAGAGCAACCAGAGTCTGCTTAAGGACTTATTCAGAGTGGGTCCTTCTTGCTCAATAGAAGAAGATGTGACATTACTTCCCTTCAGGATAAGTTTGTGCAGGAGGAAAGAAGTTTTGGGAACATCGCTCTTACACGGTCAGGAGTGATGTCCTCATTCTGTACACGGTATTGAATGGGGAATTCTTGGAAACAATAGTCTGCGGGAGTTAAGCGCAGGAGGTCTGCATGGAGATGCAGGAGGAGAATCATAACAGTTACAGATGCACATCATATCTTCTGGCTCTAAATATGTGCTAGTGTGTATAATCTCTAAAATATGATGGCAATTGAAACATCCTATGGGCATCCCATATACCGTTTTCCCCAACCAAGTTTTACCCCCCAAAAACAAAACAAAACCAGCAAAAGACTGTTCATTGTCTCTGCAAGTGATGTATGGAGTCTGGCAGTGCGATGAATTGGTGGATTGTCTGTTACTAGTGGCAACTACACCGCTACATTTATGTAGTACATAAGGAACTCTGTACCACCTAGAGTGTATTTTGTAGGTGACTTCCTGATACTGGTCTGCTATGATTGATTTGTGGGCTAATGCCCCGTACACACACGAGCTGAATTTCCGTGGGAAAAATCTTGGATGGTTTTTCCGACGGAATTCCACTCAAGCTTAGCTTGCATACACACGGTCACACAAAAGTTCTCTGAACTTTCAACCGTCATGAACGCGGTGACGTACAACACTACGACGAGCCGAGAAAATGAAGTTCAATGCTACCGAGCATGTGTCAAATTGTTTCCAAGCATGAGTGATTTTTTTGCGCGTCCGAATTGCATACAGACGAACGCATTTTCGGATAGGAACTTTTTACGACCTAAAAATAGAGAACCTGCTCTCAATCTTTTGCTGGCTGGAATTCTGCCAGCAAAAGTCCAATGGAGCATACACACGGTCACAATTTCTGACCAAAGGCTCTCATCTGACTTTTGCTGGTGGAATTTCCACTCGTGTGTACGGGGCATTAGAGGAAGATTTTTTTCAACCTGTCATGTTGTAAGCTTGATATCCAGATTTGTTTCCTAATGGCGGACAAGCGCTGAGACCGGTTCATCAGAGGACGCTGCCAACTAATCATATAGCTGGGACAGTGTGTGTCTAGAGGGTTCCCCTTCCTTCCTGCAACTGGGGACATTTATCACTAAAATCGCACCAGTTGCATCTGTAAATGTGCCAAAGGTTTGTGTCTGATAATTTTCGAGTACACTATACAGCAGTTTGAATCCCTAGTTAGATTGGGTGCTGGAATGAACATGATGGATAGTGCTGTCAATATTATTCTGCAAACTGCAGTTTTAATACACACATACACCATAACTTTATGACCACTGACAGATTAAGTGAATAACATTGATTACCTTGTTTCAATGGCATCTGAAAGTCAGTGGGATATATTAGGTAGCAAGTAAATATGTTGTCCGTGAAGTTGATGTGTTGAAAGCAGAAAAAATATGCATCAGAGTTTTTTGTGCTTGGGGCTGCATAGCCACGGACCACTTAAGGTGCCCATGCTGACCAGTGTTCGCAGCCAAAAGCACCTATAATAGGCACGTGAGCATCAGAACTGGACCACAGAGCAACGGAAGAAAGTGACCTGGTCCAATGAATTACGTTTTCTACTTCTTCATGTAGAAGAAGGCAGTGGCCGTGTGATGCTTTGGACAATATTCTGCTTGGAAACCTTGGGTACTGCCGTTCATGTGTATGTTACTTGACCCTTACCACCTACCTAAACATTGTTGCTGACCATGTATACCCTTTCAAAGAATTGGTATTTCTTCATGCATGTGGCCTTTTTTGGCAGAATGATGCATCATGCCACACTGCAAAAATGGTTCAAGAATGGTTTGAAGAACACAACATGTATGAGGTATTGACTTAGCCTCCAAATTCTTCATATCTCAATCAAAACAAGCATCTTTGGGATTTGCTATAAAAACAACTCCGATATATGGAGGCCCCCAAATTTACAGGATTTAAAGGATTTCCTACTGAAGGCTTAGTGCCAGATACCACAGCATACCTTCAGAGGTCTAGTGGTGTCCATACCTGGAAGGGTCAGGGCTGTTTAGTGGCAAAAAAGGACCTACTTAATATTAGGTGGGTCAGTCACCACTCTCCACTCCACTCACTGGAGTGCCAGGCTATAGAGGGGGCGGGTGCAGATGGTTTCAGCTCTCATCCACACTACGGTCTGGAGTAAGGATGAGCTCCGGCGTGTTCGCATGGTGCACGTGCCGAGCCCGCCAGGAAGTCGGCACGGCGCAGCGCTAATCACAGGCAGTGAGACATTTCCCGATGTGCGGCTGCAGAGATCGGGAAATGTCTCACTGCCTGTGATTAGCGCTGCGCCGTGCCGACTTCCTGGCGGGCTCGGCACGTGCACCATGCGAACACGCCGGAGCTCATCCTTAGTCTGGAGTTACTGGCTATAACCCGCTGTCAGCTGATTCTGGGTCACTGGAGAGCAAAAGCAAGTGCACTTCTGTCACCCATAAGAGAAGTATGGGCTGAAAGCTTTGGCATGTGTGTGCATACAGTAACGTGCATTACAATACTTGCTTTTTTTTCTTAATTTAACTTTTTTAAATAACAATTCATTCAACTCTATTCATGGCAGCATGTTGTCACGTGTTGTAACTCGCTACACTGTTATAAATGTATGCCTCCATCAATTTATCACAATGAACACCAATGCAGCATGTTGGTGTGAACTGGTCCTATACAAAGCAAACCTTTTTATGTGTCTGTTTTGTTTCCACTTGACCCTCCCTTCTAGATTGTAAGCGCTAACGAGCAGGGCCCTCTGACCCCTCCTGTATTGATTTGTATTGTAAGTGTACTGTCTGCCCTCATGTTGTAAAGCGCTGCGCAAACTGTTGGCGCTATATAAATCCTGTATAATAATAATAAGGGGGTTATTTACGAAAGGCAAATCCACTTTGCACTACAAGTCCAAACTACAAGTGCAAAGTGCACTTGAAATTGGACTAAAAGTGCACTTGGAAGTGCAGTCGCTGTAGATCTGTGGGGGACATGCAAGGAAAATAAAAAAAACAGCATTTTAGCTTGCACATGATTGGATGATAAAATCAGCAGAGCTTCCCCTCATTTCAGATCTTTCCCTCAGATCTACAGCGACTGCACTTCCAAGTGCACTTTCAGCGCAATTTCAAGTGCACTTGTAGTGCAAAGTGGATTTGCCTTTCGTAAATAACCCCCTTTGTGTTGTGACTATGTTGGGCCCAATAGCGCTGGTGTGAATAAGCCCTTCATCAGGCAGGGGTGATACCAATCACTGTGGCCCATATTTCTACTTAAAGATGTGTGCATCTTTCTTACCATGTTACATTTATATTTAGGGAAGGGTAACATGTAACACATTGGAGTTGATTTACTTAAAGAGTGCAAAATCTGGTGCAGCTGTGCATGGTAGCCTATCAGCTTCTAACTTCAGCTTGTTCAATTAAGCTTTGACAATAAAACCTGGAAGCCGATTGGTTTCTATGCAGGGCTGCACCAGATTTCGCACTCTCCAGTTTTAGTAAATCAACACCCTTTCCTTTAATTCTGCTGCAATGTAGTTTAAAACATTTGTGACAAATGTGCGTAGGCAGACATTTACAGATTGGTCACAGGCATTCACAAAACAGGAAGTGCCATATTTACTTACATGGCATTGTTAGAATAGGAAGCCCATATTTTATTTTATTCAGATTCTTGTAATCACATGTTGGTGGTCCAAAGGGTCATACCAATTAACCCTTTATAATACATATAAAATGATATATTTTATGGTAATACAATTTCTGCCTGTCCCCTCACAGTGACAGGGCCTAGCACCATCACAGTATACACAGGGAATTCATAACCTGTCATAGTTACCCTTCAGAATTACATGAGGGTTCAGCACCAATAGAGTTGGAGCATGGGCCCAATTCATGTACCTGTTGGAGACTGCTTATTACTGCACATTATGGGGTTAATAACCAAGCTTCCTGCCCCATATAAAACACTGCTGCAGATCCCTTGTGGTATCAGATGTGAGCTTCCTGTCGCTCACATCTCTCTCTCTGCCCTTACAGTGATTACACTACATGAGAAGAGCCTACAGAATTACCAACCCTCCTTGTCCCTCTACTCTGAGCCATGGTGGGGGGGTTCTGGGGGTTGGGGGGGAGCTTCAGTCACAGAAGGGAGACTGATCACTCCTACCTAACCACAGGCGTGTGCAGGGGTGTGCCTGGGCACACCCTAATCACTATGTGCAGTATTGATTCCCATTATTGCCCGGACATTCCCCGTGTTATCCCCCCTGCCCCTCGGTGCTGTTGGCTTCCCTCCTCTCCCTTCCCCCCAGCTGCTGTGGGACATGTTTCAGGATGGAGAGTAGAGGAAAGGCTAGTAAATATGTAATTTACTAGCACCTTCCTTTTCTAAATGAACACACTCACTCACTGTGTTCATTCATAACTGAAGCATAGTAAACTATGTTTACTATGCTTCCATTTGTGAATGAACAGGAAGCCGCTTGGCACGGAGTACTTCACATTTATTCACTGATTAGTGCAGCTGAGGCTGCAGAGAAAGGCACGTGTGTTTTAGGTTTGGGGTGCACCTCCTAATGCAATAGCAAATTGAGGGGAGATTAATGGCAAATGATTGACAGCAGGTTTTTGTACTCACAGAAATGGAGGACCAAAAAATAGTTACCCGTATATACTCGAGTATAAGTCGTTCTGAGTATAAGTCGAGGTCCTAATTTACCACAAAAAAATGGGAAAAACGTATTGACCCGAGTATAAGACGAGGGTGAGAAATGCACAGCTACTGTAAGTGGAAAAGAGGGTCAACAATGCCCATTTACAGCATCACTGTGCCCATTTGCAGCCTCACTGTGCCCATTTGCAGCCATAGGTCCCCTGAACTTCAAACTCGGTAGTTAAGGGTTCCTAGATGCCCCCTAGCTGCAGCAAAAATTTGGGGTCTCTGAACCCAAAGGGTCCCGAAATGACATTGCTGCAGATTGACACAGTTGACCGAATTTGGGGCCCCGTATCTCGGGGTCACTTAGTGCTAAGGACCCCAAATTTGGTGTGCAAACCCAGTGGAACTAGCGCCATAAACTGTCCAAAGCTGGTGTCTCTAGCACTAAGTGGCCCCGAGATACAGGGCCCCAAAATTCAGTTCAGAAAATGTCAAGCACTTTTCTGCAGCAGAGAATGACATTTTCCGAACCGGGTTTGGGGCCCCGTATCTCAGGGCCACTTGGTGTTAGGAACCCTAGCTTTGGATATGTTATGGTACCAGTTCCACTGGGTTTGCACACCAAATGTGGGGTTCCTAGCACCAAGTGGCTCTGAGATACGGGGCCCCAAATTCGGTTTGGAAAATTATTTTTTTTGCTGCAGAAAAGTGCTTGACTGAGTATAAGTCGAGGGGGGCACTTTCAGCACAAAAAAACGTGCTGAAAAATTCGACTTATACTCGAGTATATACGGTATGTAACTGCTAATAAATCTTCTAAAAAATGTATTTTTAAAGCAAGTTTGAAAATAAATCTTTCACTGCATTGTTAAGGTTGGTTCTTGCTTGGCCATGTCTGAGTTTACAACTGCTTTGACGTGTACATTATGCCAAAATAGAGAAGGGTTAGAACCCCTGTTCCAGTAACATTAGGGCCATGAAAGAAAAATCTAGGAAAGAGGCACCGTGGGATTGTCGCCCCTATCACCCATTTATTTTTTTATTCATTTTACTCTTAATAGAGGGCTATGGTGACTGATAAGTACATGTCTTTCTGGGGTGGCGTCGCTTTTTTCTGTTTTGTGCTTGAGGTCACAAGCTGCAAGATATTGCTAGAAAGATATACCTCAGCTGCTAGGCAGATCTTCATTTAGCTGAGTACTCAGGGCTGGTACAAAGATTTTTGACCCCCTAGGCGAAACCTCATTTTGCGACCCCCTTGACTCCACCCCTGACTCCACCCCTTTGCCCTGCCCATGTATACCCCACCTACCAGCGCCCATAAATGCAGCCTACCAGCACCCATCAAATGCAGCCTACCAGTGCCCATCAAATGCAGCCTACCAGCGCCCATAAAATGTAGCCTACCAGCACCCAACAAGTGTAGGCTACCAGCGCCCATAAATGCAGCCTACCAGCACCCATAAATGCAGCCTACCAGCGCCCATCAAATGTAGTCTACCAGCACCCATAAATGCAGCCTACCAGTGCCCATCAAATGCAGTCTACCAGCACCCATAAATAGAGCCTACCAGCGTCCATCAAATGCAGTCTACCAGCACCCATAAATGCAGCCTACCAGCGCCCATCAAATGTAGCCTACCAGCACCCAACAAGTGCAGGCTACCAGCGCCCATAAATGCAGCCTACCAGCGCCCATGAAATGCAGCCTACCAGTGCCCATCAAATGCAGCCTACCATCAGCGCCCATCAAATGCAGCTTACCATCACCCATCAAATGCAGCCTACCAGCGCCCATCAAATGCAGCCTACCAGCGCCCATCAAATGCAGCCTACCAGTGCCCATAAATGCAGGCTAGCAGCACCCATCAAATGTAGCCTCACCAGCGCCTATAAAATGCAGCCTCACCAGCGCCCATAACGGCAGCCTTACAAGCACCCATAAATGCAGCCTACCAGCGTCCATAAAATGCAGCCTACCAGCGCCCATCTAGTGCAGCCTACCTACACCCATCAAGTGCAGTCTACCAGCACCCATCAAATGCAGCCTACCAGCACCCATAAATGCAGCCTACCAGCACCCATAAAATGCAGCCTACCAGCGGCCATCAAATGCAGCCTACCAGCGGCCATCAAATGCAGCCTACCAGCGGCCATCAAATGCAGCCTATCAGCGGCCATCAAATGCAGCCTACCAGCACCCATAAATGCAGCCTACTAGCGCCCATCAGGTGCAGCCTACCAGCACCCATAAATGCAGCCTACCAGCACCCATAAATGCAGCCTACCAGCGCCCATCAAATGCAGCCTACCAGCGCCCATCAAATGCAGCCCTACCAGCACCCATAAATGCAGCCTCACCAGCACCCATAAATGCAGCCTCACCAGCACCCATCAAAGTAGCAAAGTGTCATTTCTTTGGTGTTGTCACATGAAAAGATATAATAAAATATTTACAAAAATGTGAGGGGTGCACTCACTTTTGTGAGATACTGTAAGTGAAAAGAAGATCAAGGATGGGAGCAGTGGGCAGGACAAGATCATCTAGTGTCCAGGGCAAAGATGTCATACTGTGCCCTCCTCCCTATGATACATGAGTATTATGTGTCAGCCAATTCCCCCCCCCCCCCCCAAAAAAAAAAGTACCAATACACTAACTGTACACTAACCATATAAGCATATATTCCCCCTACAAGCCAAAATTCTCCTCAAACCAAAATTCTCCCTCTTCCCAGTAAACCCCAGCACACAAGTTTTTGACCCCCATCCTCCCTCGTACCTCAAATCCTCTCCCTCCCCAAATCTCTCCTCCTAGCACAACCCCCCCCCCAAAAAAAGAAAAAAAAATGAACCATCCTAGCACAAATCCTCTTCCCCTTAAATTTCCACTCCAAGCACAAACCCTCCCTAGTACAAAAATCTCCCACCTCCAAATCCCCCTTTCTAACACCATTCCCCCAAAATTTCCCATGAGCACACATTCTCCCAAATCTCCCCTCCTAGCAAAACTCACCCCCCCCTCCCCAAACATCCCTCCTAGTACAAATCCCTCTCCTTTACTAGAAATTCCTACCCCCAAATCACCCTTCCTAGCACCACCCAAATCACACCCTGCACAATGCTACTCCTTGTAATCCCACCTATTAGCACATAGCCCCTCCCCCAAACCTACCCCCTACCCCAGAACAAATGTTTTTTACTCTCTAGTGTACTCGGTCTTCCTTAAGACTTTTAACACTTTTGCCAGGCAGCCGGAAGGGAGAGATGCAAGCTGCTGCAGGGGTATGGGATTGCAGCTCAGGGACTCCACTGACTGTCAGACTGGCAATTTACAGAGTTTGCTTACCCACATCTATCCACATTTTTTACTGGGAGGAGATTGGGACAGGTAAGCAAACTCTGCACAGTCCCGATCTGACAGTTCTGATACAGGAGCACCGCACTGGCAAGAGAAGGAGCTGGATGGGAGAGCACAGTCCAATCCTCTTCCCAACTCTCTTCTTGTCACTTTGCGCGCTAAGCTGACAGGAGTAGTGATGATGCTTTTACTACTCCTATCAGCTTGTAGCGGCAGGATTTCTCTACACAGCGCCCCCTACCTCAGATGATTCCAGCGCAGCCGCCCCTCCTGCCCCCCCTTGCCCCAGGCCTGGATGGAGTCTCATCACCATCTACTAGTCCAGATAAGTAAAATAATTTAAAACTGGAGTTTTACTTTAGGGTACATTTCTAGATAAGGGTGCTTCTATATAAAGAAAGAAAGGCATGCGTATTTTATCATGACAACTACACATTTTGTTTATATGTTGTTGAAAAGTAAAAATATTCACCCATAAAGAAGCTTACATATTGTTGCAGGCCAGCACATTTCATTGCTCAATATATTTCTAACCAAAAATGAACAAGTTGAGAGCAGCTTCCTCTCTTGGGTGGGGTGTGGTGTTCTGGTGTCACTTGTGTCCTCCACCAACCCCTCCTGATCTGCTGTTAGGAAGTAGTTGTGACTTTCACACCAATCAGAATGCTTATCATGTAGCCAATGTGATCTACAGTCAAATACCTTTGCAAATAAGTGCAGCTGCATAATCTCCAAAAAAAAATATTGGTATAATTTGCTCTAGGCTTTGCAAATAAAACTACGCAGGTTTAAGGTCGGGTTCACAATCCTTCACTATAGGATCACATACACAGTCATTTTAAATAGGCTGCCAACACAGATATAAAAGCATGACAAAAATGCACCTGAATCTCTTCAAGAATGCACACCGCCAATGTGTGTTGTAGTGCGAGGCAGAGCAGGTGTGTTGCATTAATGTGTTCAAAATAAATGCATAAGAATCTTAAGTTTGTTTAGCCTGGAGTTTAGCTTTAATAGGTGTACCGGTACATTATTGAACCTTACCTCGTGTCACAGGAATTATCCACAAGCAGAACGTGTGGACACTCAATGGAGTCTTACATGTGTTTTTAAATCTGGTCATCAAAACTTGAATATCTAAGCTGGCTACCCACATATTCGTTAATACGCTAATATGCATATTTGTTACAGTTAGGCTGCTTTCATACCGGGGCAGTAGGGGGCGTCGGCGGTAAAACAGCGCTATTTTTAGCGCTGCTTTACCGCGGTATTCGGCTGATAGCGGTGCGGTTATAACCCCCCGAAAAAGGGTTAAAACCGCTCGTATAGCGCAGCTATAGCCGTGGTATTGCCGCGGTATAGCCACGCTGTCCCATTGATTTCAACCGCTCCTTCACCGCTCCAAAGATGCGGCTTGCAGGAGTTTTTTTCTTCTCCGGCCAGCGCACCGCTTCAGTGTGAAAGCTGTTTTGGGTCGGTTTGCAGGCGCTATTTTTAGCGCAATAACGCCTGCAAACCGCCCCAGTGTGAAAGGGGTCTAAAACAATGAAAAAATGTAATCGCTCGCATGTTTTTTTGAATGACACTTCAACGCACTAAAGAAATGCACCTCCAACATACCTGCATTGCGACACAACACAACGCTGTTTGTACTCTGACTCTGATTCTAGGACCACTCTGGTGAGTTACCAGCCCATTCAAATGAAAGGACATCTTTAACACAACACATGTTAAAGCGGAGTTCCTCCCACATATAAGTCTTTGCACCATCTAGTCAATCCATGCATCTTAAAACCGTATTGACTAACTTTTTTTTTTTTTTTTCTCTGTTTGTTTTACCTTCTTTTCCATTGTCATTCTTCTTCACTTCCTATGTACCCCGCCGCAACAAGGTACGTCATTTCCCCGAGAGATTTGGGCCCTCCTCCTTCCCCCCGCTGCCTTCTGGGACTGGTGTGTGTCCCAGAAGATGACGGAACCACTCAGCAAGCGCAGCACAACTCGTGCATGGTTTCCCTTAGTTGCAATGTCCGCACTGCACCCGAAGCTGATGGACGAATCAGCTTGGGGTGCCGACATCGCGGAAACCCTGGACAGGTAAGTGTCCTTATATGTAAAGTTAGCAGCTAAGGTATTTGTAGCTGTTGACTTTTTAATTTTTATTTTGTACAGGCTGGAACTCAGCTTTAACCGCTTGCTGACCAACGTGCACAGATGTACGTCGGCAGAATGGCACAGGCAGGCAAATGGATGTACCTGTACGTCCCTTTAAATATGTCGCCTGTCGGGCGTGCGCCCGCGGGTCCCGAGAACTCGATGTTCGCCAGCGACCTGCGATTGCAGTGTGGAGAGGTAGAACAGGGAGATGCCTATGTAAACAAGGCATTTCCCCGTTCTGCCTTGTGACACAACAGAGATCTACTGCTCCCTGTCATTGGGAGCAGTGATCGCTGTCATGTGAGTGGAAGCCCATCCCCCCCACAGTTAGAATCACTCCCTAGGACACACTTAACCCCATCATCGCCCACTAGTGTGTAGCCTCCCTGACGGTATTCCCGAGTGTGGCTCGGGGTTAAATTTCAGCACCATTAGCGTTAACCCCGAGCCACACTTGGGATTACATCTCAGGATCCTGGTGCAGGTTACTTACCTTGTCCCCCTGCGCTGTCTGCGGGCTCTGTCCTCCGCCCGAAGCCTCTCTGTGCCAGGCTCCGTTCCCTGCGAGCGTCGCAACGCATGGGGGCGGAGCCTGGCAGCAAATTTAAAAATCATAACACATACAGTACTGTAATCTTACATTACTGTATGAAATTATTTCACATCCCTTTTGTCCCCAGTGCTTTGGCCCATGCCCTGCATGCCTTTTTTATATGATATATACTTTCTGCCTGGAAACTGGAGATTTTCCATAGCAACCAAAAAGTGTCCCTTTACGTCAAAAGTGGCTTTAGACCAGCTAGAAAGCAGCGAGAGTAAATTAGAGCACTTGAAGAATTGAGCAATAGTAAATCGTGGGGAAATTTATTTTATTATTATTATTATATTATTATTTTTTAAAATTATTTATTTATTATATTATAATTTATAATTTTGTGTTTCAAACTTTATCATACCCGGGATATCTACTAGACTCTTGGTGGACAGATATAAGTGTGTTATTGCTAAGAATTACAGACCTTCAATATAAAACGCCATATTTCTATGCAAAATAATTGTACCACTTTGAGACGCAAAAATCTGATATAATCATACCGCCAGGTAGGTTAACCCCTTCCCTGCCAGTGTCATTTACACAGTAATCAGTGCATTCTTATAGCACTGATCGCTGTATAAATGACAATGGTCCCAAAATAGTGTCAAAAGTGTCCGATGTGTCCGCCATAATGTCGAAGTCACAATAAAAATCGCAGATTGCTGTCATTACTAATAAAAAAATGAGTAATAAAAATGCCATAAAACTATCCTCTATTTTGAAGGCACTATAACTTTTGCACAAACCAATCAATATACGCTAATGTCCCGTACACACGATCAGACATTCTGACAACAAAATATATGGATTTTTTCCGACGGATGTTGGCTCAAACTTGTCTTGCATACACACGGTCACACAAATCTTGTCGAAAATTCCGACCGTCAAGAACGCAGTGACGTACAACACGTACGACGAGCCGAGAAAAATTAAGTTCAATAGCCAGGGCGGCTCTTCTTCTTGATTCCAAGCATGCGTGGAACTTTGTGCGTCGGAATTGTGTACACACGATCGGAATTTACAACAACGGATTTTGTTGTCGGACAATTTGAGATCCAGATCTCAAATTTTGTGTGACGGAAGGTCTGATGGAAAATGTCTGATGGAGCCTATACACGGTCGGAATTTCCAACAACAAGCTCCCATCGAACATTTTCCATCGGAAAATCCAACCGTGTGTATGGGGCATGATTGTGATTTTTTTTTTTACCAAAAATATGTAGAAGAATACATATCGGCCTAAACTGAGGAAAAAATTGTTTTTTTTATATATTTTTGAGGGATATTTATTATAGCAAAAAGTAAAAATTGCTTTTTTTTTCAAAATTGCTGCTCTTTTTTTGTTTATAGCGCAAAAAAAAAAAAAAAAAACGCAGAGGTGATCAAATACCACCAAAAGAAAGTTCTATTTGTGGAAAAAAAAAGGATGTCAATTTTGTTTGGGTGCAACGTGGCATGACCGCACAATTGTCATCTAAAGCAACGCAGTGCCGAATCGCAAAAAAGGCTCTGGTCAGGAAGGGGGTAAAATCTTCCGGGGCTGAAGTGGTTAAAGCATGACATAACGCACTGCATTGGTCCAGGAAGGGGGCCTAAATAAAAGAAAAAGTCGGACCCCAGTGCTACTTCTTTAACAGAAATCAATGCAAGTCGTACCAAGAGTAGTGCAGGAACTCAAGTCGCACAAATTAGTTCCATTGCACTGAATGGGGTCCGACTTCTGATGTGACTAGTGCTCCAAAGTCAGAGCGATTGTCACATCAGTGTGAACCGGGTCTTAGTTAAACTGAAACACATCTATTAGAGATGGCTTAGTAATGATAAAGGGAAACCTGAAATATGGCAGTGCTTCAGAAATGATTACATCAGGTATTTCCTGCACTGTTCTCAGTTCTCTCTGTGGACTACAGTCAGAACACCCCTCCACCACCACCTTCCTTGTCTCCATAAAATGTAAGGTTTTCTGTAGTCCACAGAGAGAACTGGGAACGATAATAACTGATAACAGTGCAGCAAAGACAGAAACCACAGAAAGTTATCAGCTCACTAGATTTCTCACAGAATCAACTATATTTGCACTTACCAAACAGATGTAATATAACAATTCCAATAGTATATTTACCAGGCCAAACGAAAGCAAGTAAGAGAAGTTCATTGTTAGGGTTCACATAACCTAAATACAATCTGTTGGTTAATTTAGCTCCCTTGTGTTATTTGATAGTAACACACCAAAGGATTCTTACAAACCTATGGCAGCTGCAAGTGCTGCTTCCCGCTTGTATGAGAGTGTGCCAACAGTATATCATTAAAGCTGCACAACCAGTGCCCTGTGCTATTCAATAACACCACTCAACCTCTGGCACTTGCTCAGCTTCATGCAGGGCACATTCTGTCTGATCAGGTAGAATAAAACATGATGACCACTTCAGATTTTGCTTGGCCCTATTTTGTGACTTGGCAGAGATGCCCCCTACAGAGAAGATAAGGTACTGATGGTAGTAATTTGGTTGGGTACCATTTAAAGGAAGATGTAAACCCTAACTGAACGACACTGAGTTTTCACTATTTTTATTTTATGTTCTTGCCATTTTTTTAAACCTTTTGCTGTAATTCTGTGCTGCTTGTCTCCTGAAACCTCCTTGCAACCACTTCCTGTCTACATGCATGCACTCCAGTGGTGGCTGCGTGGAATTTCCTAAAACTGGTTTCCTGATTGTGACAATGCGGGGGCATGTTTGCATAATCTGTTGAAATAGCCACTTGTAGTTTACATTGAAAGTCCACGTACCATGGTGACAAAACAGGAGCACAATTGGAAGAGATGGACAAAGCGTTGCCACCCTATAAAATCATTCATGGCAGAATCACCAGGTACTAATTTAAGCTAAATTGAAGTCTGAGAAAAAATAAGCTAGATCAACATGGGGTTAAAAATAAGATCAACATGGGGTTAAAAACCTAGATTTTGAAATGTCTTTTGTTGAATTTATTTTGTTGTGCTCCAGTACCGACCCCAAAAGTCTGTTTCCCCGCAGTATACTGAAGATAAGGCCTGCTGCCCTCAGTAGGAGAGTAATGGTCTATCTGTAGTGATTTGAGACTCAAGCCACACAATTATGTCTACTGCTCTCCAATCAGCAATGAGCCTGCAGTGTTATGCCATAATGTGCTAGTATGCACTGCATACTAGCACATTATGGCAGACTTATCTGTCAAGCGGAGCCCTCCAGTGGTGCGCTGTCTCTGCTCCCAGTACTTCCACTTTCCCATCAATTGCAGCCTCACTGTGCTCATCAAACGCAGCCACTGTGCCCATCGAACGCAGCCACCGTGCCCATCGAACGCAGCCACTGTGCCCATCGAACGCAGCCACTGTGCCCATCAAATGCAGCCACTTGTGCCCATCATATGCAGCCTCACTGTGCCCGTCAAATGCAGCCACTTGTGCCCAGTATACGCAGCCACTTGTGCCCATCATATGCAGCCACTGTGCCCACCGATCCCCCCTCGCGGCTCTGACAGCCCCCCCGTTTGCGGCTCTGACAGCCCCCTGCTCGCAGCTCTGACGCCCCCCCCTCTTGCGGCTCCGTTGGCCCTCCCGTGGCTCTGACTGTGTCCCCCCCCACTTGTGGCTCTCTGACAGCACCCCTCCACAGGTGGTCACTTACCGCCAGTCCTGATGTCCGTCCTCGTGTCTCCTCTGTGCCACCTCTTCCTAAGCGCCAGGCATCCAATAGGATGTGGGAAACAGGTCTGACGACCTGCCTCCCTGATTGGTGGAGAGGAGCGTTAGTGTGAAAATAGCAAAAATTCATTTTCTATCATCACACAATTGGGTGGGATCAGGGCGCACTCTCTGTGCCTGAAGCATGGCGAGCGAAGCGAGCCCGTGAGGGGCCCTCTTACAAAGCCATCACTAATAAGTGCCCAAGCGCCATGTACAGCTGATGATCAGCTGATCAACTTCGGACACTTTCGGCATCTCCTTCTCCTCCGTACTGCGCAAGCGCTGCGTCTGCGCAGTACGGGGCGGACACTATCCGATACGAGGACACTTCTCGTCAGAACACTGGCTATACTAGGGAAACTGACAGGGGAACCCAGAAGTGACGTCAAACATGTCTCTTCCGGGTCAGCAACAAGAAGGGGAGGAGAGTGGATGTGTGTCCGCCTAGCTCCCTCCCCCCTACCCGGTGGCACTCACTATGCTGGTCCCAGGCTCACAGATGGGCAAGTGGAGCCCAGGATACATGGTGGGGTGCACGCAGAAGGTGGCGCCGTTACCGGGGGGTTGGAGGCGCCAGACTGCTTTCATCTGACAGGCTAGGGGTTGCAGAAGAAGCTCTATTACTTACCTGCTCCAGTAGGCTCCCTCAATCTGTGTGACTGGTCCTCTGCAGCTTCCTATGTAAGCTGCTGGCAGCCGTGGCCACACTGCTGTGTCCACCACATACAATACAAGGTTAATAGCCCTGCACTGTACATAATGACCCACAGATGGGAGAAGAGAGCAGTGCCAGAGTCTGCTGGAGCAAGTTGGATAAAAAATAGAGCATCTTCTATAACCCCCTAGCCTTAACAAGCATTTAGCATTTAGCATGGGCAGATCAACGCATGGGTCTCCGGGAAAGGAATGTATAGTTTTTGTTCTTTTACAGGGTTTTCCTCAAGTAGAGTTGACCTTTAGGTGATCATATCTCTTTAAGCTGTAAGTCAGTGAACCACTTAACCCCATCCCTTATTAACTTATAAATAAAATTGTAGGCAATCCCAGTAAGAACTCAATAAAACTTGGACTACTTAGCCAAATATGGCCAATGTGGCCTTAGCTATCTTGCAGGTTAGAAAAAGACAAGTGGAAGTTGCAAAAGTGACATGTGTTGACTGCAGTTACATCATAACAGGATGGCAGGAGACCAAAAGTATACTGCTAAATGCATATTTCTCCATCTTTCATTCCATCTTTCATTGCCAGGGACAGGGAAAACTGAAAGCTCCATCTCACTTTGGGTCATCCTAATTTCACACAGCAGGGACAGGCCTAATAAAACGCTCCACAATTGTACTCTCAGTGGCCCCTACGCTCAAAAGAGTACATGGGCTTTTTTCAGCATATTAGGGCATTTTAAGCTCCGTAGACTTCGATGGGTGCCCCTGTAAACAGTTTGCACGTTTTTGCTCCTGAAAATTTCCCCTCTTCCTTTAGAACTGCTCTCCCCCTCCTTGAACAGCCCCAAGCACACTGGACGTTTTTGATGCTGCTCCTAGGGGCGTTTTTTTTTTCTTTAAATGCCCCTGCATGTTAGTCTATGTGTCCATGCACTCATAGGTATTTGGAGGAGTTTAGAAGCAGGGGCGTTTAGAGGCACAGAAAAAAACACTGCCAGTGCATTTAGGAGCGGCGGTGTTTTGGCAAAAAATGATTGATGTGTGTAAATGCGTGTTTACTCATGCGTCAACAGTAGGAGCATTTAGCGTTTGAGTGTTAATTCATTTTAATGGGCAGAAAAAATTTCTATTCTGGCTAATTACATAAATTAACGTCCAAACGCTCAATGAGCCTAAACGCGCCTAAATGCATTACCCGCATTTACTAGTGTTAAGAGTTTTTTATGCCAAAAGCATCTCTGCAAGGAGTAAAGGCATCTAGGAGAGATAGCAAAAATGTCCAGAATGCATGAGGCCTTTAGTCGGCACTAAAGCTGGGCTTAGACTTTTTTTTGTTTGTTTGTTCAGCTAGCAGGCTAGCTAGATTCACACAAGTGAGGTCAATGGAGGAATCCTTCTCATCAGGACATTGTATTATGGCAGCATACACTGCATACAGAATACACTGATCAACAACAACATTTTTCCAGCATGTCCGATCTACAGAAGTCGATCTAATAATGATCAACTTCTGTGGAAGAGGGATGGGCACACACAGCTCAAAATTTGGGCGGTTCAACAGGGGTTCGTCTATGCCCAGCTTAAAGTGGTTCCAAAGGCTTCGTCTTTCTCTAAAATCCGAAACATGTTATGCTTACCTGGTTTTGCACAGAGCAGACTGAACCTCCTCTAGGGCCCCATGCTGGCGCTCTTGGATCCTTCTCTTTGGTGTTTGCCCCTATAGTAAGCCATTTTCTATGGGGAAACACTTGCAGGCTCATTACCGAGCCAGTATGTGTGCTTCTAAAGGCAAACATCTCAGCCACCCCCCCCCCCCCCGCTCTCTCCCGAAATGATTTGATTGACATCAGCAGGAGACAATGGCTCCCGCTGCTGTGTCCTCTGAGCAAAGAGAGAAAGGAGAGCTGCTGCAGATATGGATAGGACTCAGGTAAGAATAAAGGGAGGTGAGGAGGCAGTATAAACACTGGGACATTTTTTACTTTAGGCGGTATTAAACCCAAAACCAAAAATGTATTACATTGCAGCTGACCAATCATTAGATGTGGTGGTGGCATCAGTTTTCTTTTTTTAGGCTTTTTTCCCTCTGGTTTCACCTATTGATCTGACCAGTAACACATTCCCTGTATTAGAGTGTCCCTACTCTGAATAAATGAGCACAGGGGGCACATTTCTACAGCAGCATTGTCAGTCTGGGGGGGGAGAGGGGGTGTTGGATGGACTAGCAGATTTAGACCATCAGTGCCCCATAATAGTGCCCATCATCAGTGCCCATCAGTGCCACCTCATCGGTGCCACCTCATTGGTGCCACCTCATCGGTACCCATCAGTGCCGCCTTATCAGTGCCCGTCAGTGAAGGAGAAAACCTACTTATTTACAAAGTTTTGTAACAGACACAAAAAAAATCTTTTTCGGTCTTTATTTTATTCGTTTAGCAAAAAATAAAAAATGCAGAGGTGATCAAATACCACCAAAAGAAAGCTCTATTTGTGGGAACAAAATGATAAAAATTTTGTTTGGGTACAGTGTTGTATGACCGCGTAATTGTCATTCAAAGTGCGACAGCGCTGAAAGCTGAAAATTGGTCTGAGCAGGAAGGTGTATAAGTGCTTGGTATTGAAGTGGTTCAAGCAACCTATTGATTTTGTTAAATTGTTAATGGGACAGTGAGCCCAAAATGACAGTTTTCTTAATCTGAAAAACATACAGATGCTGTTTCCTTACTGAAAGACACCTTAGGCAGCTCCTAGTGAGCCACCTTTAGCCTAAAATGGCTGACTATATAGAGCAAAAAGCTTCACTTAGGCCTGATTCACACCTATGCAGGTTGTAGTTTTCATTAACCAGGTGCATTTTGCGTTTTTCAATACACGTTTTTGATCAGTGGAAGCCTATGGAACCAAAAACCAGAAAAAAGTCCCTGTCTCTTTCCCTAAAATGCACAGATATGAACGTGACCCATAGGAAACCATGTTAAATAGACTGTAGTGTGTTTCTGCAAAACTAAAAACGCACTAAAAAATGCATAGGTGTGAACCAGGCCTTAGTGATGAATATAAAGTGAATAGTTCAAGTTTTGGACAGATATGGCGACATTTAGTTGCATCAATCCGGATTGTATTAGTAACTTCTTACAGAAAAAAGAAAAAGAAACCTGCAAAGGCAAAAAGCACAGACAGGAAGTAGATCAGCATGGTGTCAAAAAGCTACCTAGCTTTGAAATGTGACAAGTGTAAATCATTGTACCTTCTAAAGCCTCAATGTCTTTTATATTTTTATGTAACAAAAAAACTTTTTACTTACCCATCACCAACGACGACGCACTTTATGGCCTGCATGGCTGTGGATGGTGGTGATCTTGTCCTTCTCGCACTTGTCACTGAAAAAAGGAACTAGCAAGAGAGGGAGATGGAAGGATGGCTACACAGAGCGCAGACCACAACTGTGAGATGCTATGAAACCGGAAAAGACATTTACTCATCTATAGAGGAACTAAAGTTGTAACCCTCTGAGTGCCACGTACATCTCGTGTTTACTTCCTCACCAATCAGGCGAAATCATTAGCAATGGTGTAAAAACACCCAAAAATTGTGTTACTTTTTGTTTGTTTTTGCATATTTGCAGCATTAACAATCATTTTTTTACAGCACTTTTCTTGTCGAGGGCTCAAAGTACATAAGAAAACAAGTTAAATGTACAAACAGGATTGTAAATCATTGACGGATATGACTGATTGCCATAGGCGTGAGCAAACAAGTATGCCTTTAGGTTCATTTTGCATGTGCTGCCGGGGAGGGGTGTCAGTAAAAAAAAAAAGTGGTTGATGCATGTTTTTAGCACCAACAACCCCCTGGGTGCCCAACTACAAGGGGACGTGGTGCCACTTGTGGCAATTTTAACATTACATACAGAATCTGACGGGCTGCACTGCCTGATAAACTCTCCCATGTATGTGAGTGGGGCTGCGCTGTATCCACCAGCCAAACAGTTGGCTTGCAGTTGCGGCATAATCCCACAATGTAAAATTGCAGTTTGGCAATAAAAAAAGGCATTGGGAGGTGGCAGTCACCCCCTGAAAGCCTGCTAACCTCCTTTCACTGTCTTCTGAAAAATCTGAAAAGCAATCCACAGCGGATCACTTTTCAGGGAGGGGGGACATAAACACGACCAGTAGAACAGTAGTGTAAAACAAGCCTGAATCTATTTTTTTTTCATTTGTTGTAAATTATCAGAGGATGGAGACTTTTGGATGCGTAGTCGTTCCATGTACTGTAATGATTTAGGTACATAATAATAATAGGATTACAGGTGGATATTTCCATTTTATATATGAAACAGCAGAAAATTACTTTTAAAGTCTCCTTTAAACCAAAAAAAATGTCTGTTTTTTGTTTCATTTTTCATTGTTTGTATTTTTTTTCTCGTTTCTTTTATTTATGTTTGTACAATGCATGTTTAAATTCACTTAGGACTTTCTTTACACTAGTGGCACCCTCTGAAAAGTGATCTGGGGTGGATCTCAGAGAGTGTTTGACAGGTGGTGAGGGGGTAACTGCTTTTAATCCCTAAAAACATGCACCATCGCACCCCAACCCTATGCCGTGTTCAGTTGAATGGGTTGTGGTAGTGCCCGCTGGATGCAAGGGGGGGGGGGATCATTGTTGCCACGTTGCAATGCTTTGACAACCACATCTGCTGCCTTTGCAGCTTAGAGTGGAGTGGTTGGGGTGGTAACAACATGGCTGACACACAGCTCCCTCAGGGGATACACAGAGAAGAAACATATGCTGCTACATTTGTTGGACCTGTTTATCTGCAGTCTTCTCTCCTCTACATCCGCTCAAGGTGCAACATTTATAGACTTGTCTGAGAGTTCAGAAAAAAGGGGATAGAGAGCTGAAGTTACACTCTGCAGAACTAAGTGGGGAGAGCTCTGAGAGCTGATTCGAGGGATGGGAGGACAGGAAAGGGACACCCCCTCCCTCCACACAGCTCACAGGAACAGAACTGAGGCTGTCAGTCAGCTGGAGGTCCCTCCCGTCACCTTTTTTCTCTTGGTGTCAGGAAAATTTGTCAGAAGTGATTAATGCTGATAGCAGAGGAAAGACGCAGCAAACAGAAATTAAACTTAGTGCTCTGGATTGAGAGAAGTGCACACTATAGAAGGATATGCTTTGTTCATATTTCATGTCTGAGGTTTACAACCACCTGTAAGCATGTAATGAGGCCTTTCTGTGGACTGATTCACTCACTACCTGTGATAGAAGAAAAATGGTTTTCCAAATTTTTTACAAATAAATATGTGAAAAGTGTGGCGTGCATTTGTATTCAGCCCCCTTTATTCTGATACCCCTAACTTCATAAGTCACCTAATTAGTAACTAGAGTCCACCTGTGTGTAATTTAATCTCAGTATAACTACAGCTGTTCTGTGAAGCCTTAAGAGGTTTGTTAGAGAACCATAGTGAACAAACAGCATCATGAAGGCCATGGAATACACCAGACAGGTCAGGGATATAGTCATGGAGAAGTTTAAAGTAGGGTTAGGTTATAAAAAAATATCCCAAGCTTTGAACATCTCACACAGCACTGTTCCATCCATCATCTAAAAATGAAAAGAGTATGGCACAACTGCAAACCTACAAAGACATGGCCGTCCATCTAAACTGACAGGCCGGTCAAGAAGAGCATTAATCAGAGAAGCAGCCAAGAGGCCCATGGTAACTCTGGAGGAACTGCAGAGATCCACACCTTAGGTGGTGTCACAGATCAGCTGCGGAGCTGATCTGTGTCTTACCTTTACTGCTGAAGGTCGGCTGGCACCTGTTGTTCCACTAGCTTGTGTTCAGCTCTGCTGCACTCTGCAGCTATGGGTGTCACCGGCCTCACCTGTTGCTTAATATATAATTCCTTCCTGCTACTTCCTGTCCAGCCCCTCATGTGCTTCTCTATTTAAATCCCCCTCAGACCACTTTCTGGTTGCTTGAGCAACGCTTGTTTATGAGCTCCCTGCTTGTAACCTGCTTACCTGACCTCTCGTGAGCTGATCTCTTTTGTACCGACTCGGCTTGTTCTGATTTCGTTGTCTGCAGCCCCCCTTGACCTTGGCTCGCTATCCGGCTCTCCTTTGCTTCATCCATCCATCCTTGTCTGACAGAGTCTTCTGGTACTTCCCTAGCAAGCAGGGTGAACCCAGGGGTCGTGGCCTGAGGTCAGCACGCAGCTAAGCCCAAACCCGCGTGAGGGGGTCCCTGGCAGAATACTGGCTGGCCCTTAGACTCCACACCCTGGGGGATCCCATGTCACCTGCTAACCTGTGGGCTCACTGTAAGTAGTACCGCGACAGTTTGCTCAAGTCTTGAGCTCCTCTGAGAGTCAGCCACTGACCGAGGATCAAAAGCAACATCTAGTTCAGAGACATAACTCCCAGCAAGCAAATCAAGAGCAAATATTGTTGGTTCTACAGGGTCTTGCCTCCCATCTGGATCATCTGCAATTCGCTACTGCTTCAGCTGCTCCCGTGTTACCTGCTACATCTGGCTATCCCTGCTTGCATCTGCTGCCACCACCTTGTTTTTCTGGCGACCCTAAGGCTTGTCGGGGCTTCATTAATCAGTGTTCCATCCACTATAAACTTTCTAGCCATCATTTTCCAACTAATCGCAGCAAAGTCACATGTATCATCTCTCTCCTTGCCGGTGATGCTCTAGCTTGGCCTCACCACTCTGGGAATCACACGATTCTATCACCCCCGACCTCCAGTCCCTTTTAGATGCATTCCGGAAAACTTTTGATGAGCCCTCCAGAGTGTCTTCTGCTGCTGGGGCCCTCCTTTGTCTTCGTCAGCAAGGAATGACAGTCGGCCAATATGCAGTTCAATTCCGTACATTGGCCGCTGAACTCAAATGGAATAATGAGGCCCTTACTGCTACCTTCTGGCAAGGCCTATCTGAGCGTGTAAAGCAGGGATATGCAATTAGCGGACCTCCAGCTGTTGCAGAACTACAAGTCCCATGAGGCATAGCAAGACTCTGACAGCCACAAGCATGACAGCCAGAGGCAGAAGCATGATGGGACTTGTAGTTTTGCAAAAGCTGGAGGTCTGCTAATTGCATATCCCTAGTGTAAAGGATGAACTTGCTGGGCGCACCATTCCTACCACATTGGATGATTTAATCGCATTGAGCATTCAACTAGACATTCGCTTTCAGGAGCGGGCCCTGGAGAAATCCAGATCCAGTCATCCCCCTGCTGGCCGTCCAGCACAGGTAGTCTAAAGACCTGTGGAATCCTCTCCGTCTTCAACCTTTCACACGTTGGAAGAACCTATGCAGCTTGGGGAACTTGCCTCACTCCAGAGGAACGTCCCCGTCGCATGGGTTTGGGCTTGTGCCTTTATTGTGGCGATAAAGGACATCTTTTGAACTCCTGTCCAGTCTGCCCAGGACTCCAGGGTCTAGGTCACTCGGGGGGAGGTGATCTAGACCGATCCTTTAATTTTGTCCGCTTTCCTCATTTCACCCTTCCCGTGGCTATCCACTGGGCTCTAAATGCCTATAAACTCTCTGCATACGTGAACTCTGGAGCTGCCGGGAATTTCATTGAACAATCTTTGGCTTCCGAGTTAGGCATTGCCTTTCTTGCCTTGGCTATACCCCTCTCCGTGACCGCAGTAGATGGCTCCTTCTTGCCAATGAGCCCCATCCGGTTTAAAACCCCTCCTATTGTGTTATGCATTGGGGATTTGCATGAGGAGGAAATCTCTTTCCTAATTCTGCCTAAGTCCTCCAGTCCCATCATCCTGGGCCTTCCATGGTTGCAGAAACACTCTCCGCATCTTGACTGGAACTCTGGACAAGTATTCGCTTGGGGTCCTCAGTGTCAGCCACAATGTATTTCCAAGGTACTACCACCTCCTTCCATTCCCCTGGCTGAGACCTCCACAACTCCCATGTTGCCTTCCCAATATCAGTCCTTCCAAGATGTTTTCTGCAAAAAGTCCGCTGATCGCCTTCCTTCTCACAGAGACTATGACTGCTCCATTGATCTTTTACCAGGGACCTCTCCTCCCTGAGGCCGAGTCTACCCTCTATCTATCCCAGAGACACAAGTCATGTCTGAATACATTCAGGAAAACCTGCATAATGCCCCGTACACACGGTCGGATTTTCTGATGGAAAATGTCCGATCGGAGCGTGTTGTCGGAAATTCCGACCGTGTGTGGGCTCCATCGGACATTTTCCATCGGATTTTCCGACACACAAAGTTGGAGAGCAGGAGATAAAATTTTCCGACAACAAAATCCGTTGTCGGAAATTCCGATCGTGTGTACACAAATCCGACGGACAAAGTGCCACGCATGCTCAGAATAAATAAAGAGATGAAAGCTATTGGCCACTGCCTCGTTTATAGTCCCGACGTACATGTTTTACGTCACCGCGTTTAAAACGATCGGATTTTCCGACAACTTTGTGCGACCGTGTGTAGACAAAACAAGTTTGAGCCAACATCCGTCTGAAAAAATCCTAGGATTTTGTTGTCGGAATGTCCGAACAAAGTCCGACCGTGTGTACGCCCTATAAGGGTTTCATCAGGAAATCCAACTCACCTGCCGGATTTTTCTCTGTAGGGAAAAAAGATGGTTCTCTCCGTCCATGCATCGACTACAGGGGTCTTAACGCCATCACTATGAAGAACCGATACCCTCTTCCTTTAATTTCGGAACTCTTTGACAATAAAAAGTGTATATAGTGTAGCGCTATATGTGTAAGTACTCAATAAACACAGTGAACTAAGCCCAAACCATTCCTGGAGGACCCACAAAAGGGAATGAAATAATTCAGAATTATATACAACTAATTAAACAAAATCAAAAATATGCTAGTGTCACACATTATCATATGAATTGATATTAATAAACAGTGAAAAGGCAATGTGAAAATTATCAAAGTAAAGGAAAAAACTCAATGTCCATAAATATTGAAATCTATGATCTCAATGGGATTCAACACCCGCCACCAAAAGTCTCTGAAGGTTGGATAATGAGAACAACGATGAAAAGCGTCTGCCACGTGGATAAATAAACACCAAATAATTATGAAGTCTAAGTGAGTGTCAGAACCACCACCGAAGCATCAGAGGAGGCTTACCGGAACCAGATGACTTGAAAAGACATACGTCTTACAAGTCTCGGAAGGCTTGTTTAGCCACCAGGGCTGGCAAGATGGATCCTCAGGTGTCCTCAAATTCCAAAAGGGGGGGGGGGGGGAGATAAAGATGCCGTCTCAGCTTCAACCGTCCAAACTCATCAACAGGCCAACCGGATAAATTTACATGCCATGGGAGAAATAAGGCTCACATGGCATGATATCGTTTAAAAACATAATTTTATTAAAACAGTAAAAAGAGAACACTCACATATTAGGAGATCGGAATAAGCTTATCTATATATCAAACGCGGTGATCGTGGGGAGTCCACCCAACATGTTTCGACTGACGAGCCTTCATCTGGGGTGTGGAGCCCCCCCACCTCACCGCCATTTAAACTAAAAATGACCCCCACTGGGAGTGTCACAACACAGGAAGTGCCCCACTGATGTCACTTCCGGTTTAATGGATTAGTAAGTATAATATGAAATATAAACATCTAATTGGTTGTAGTATGCAACTAGCGCCAATTAATGAGGATAAAGATATTTCATATTATACTTACTAATCCATTAAACCGGAAGTGACATCAGTGGGGCACTTCCTGTGTTGTGACACTCCCAGTGGGGGTCATTTTTAGTTTAAATGGCGGTGAGGTGGGGGGGCTCCACACCCCAGATGAAGGCTCGTCAGTCGAAACATGTTGGGTGGACTCCCCACGATCACCGCGTTTGATATATAGATAAGCTTATTCCGATCTCCTAATATGTGAGTGTTCTCTTTTTACTGTTTTAATAAAATTATGTTTTTAAACGATATCATGCCATGTGAGCCTTATTTCTCCCATGGCATGTAAATTTATCCGGTTGGCCTGTTGATGAGTTTGGACGGTTGAAGCTGAGACGGCATCTTTATCTCCCCCCCCCCCCCTTTTGGAATTTGAGGACACCTGAGGATCCATCTTGCCAGCCCTGGTGGCTAAACAAGCCTTCCGAGACTTGTAAGACGTATGTCTTTTCAAGTCATCTGGTTCCGGTAAGCCTCCTCTGATGCTTCGGTGGTGGTTCTGACACTCACTTAGACTTCATAATTATTTGGTGTTTATTTATCCACGTGGCAGACGCTTTTCATCGTTGTTCTCATTATCCAACCTTCAGAGACTTTTGGTGGCGGGTGTTGAATCCCATTGAGATCATAGATTTCAATATTTATGGACATTGAGTTTTTTCCTTTACTTTGATAATTTTCACATTGCCTTTTCACTGTTTATTAATATCAATTCATATGATAATGTGTGACACTAGCATATTTTTGATTTTGTTTAATTAGTTGTATATAATTCTGAATTATTTCATTCCCTTTTGTGGGTCCTCCAGGAATGGTTTGGGCTTAGTTCACTGTGTTTATTGAGTACTTACACATATAGCGCTACACTATATACACTTTTTATTTTCTTTTTTCCTTTGTCTAAGAGGTGTGTCAGCTGCTTATTGTGTAACCATTCTCTACTACTATTGGTGCAGCGCTGTACTTACCCCCCTTCCGGAACTCTTTGACAGACTGCGAGGTTCTCATGTTTTTACCAAATTGGATCTTAGAGGGGCCTACAATTTAATAAGAACCCAGGAAGAAGACGAGTGGAAGACCGCCTTTAACACCAGGGACGGACATTATGAATTTCTCGTGATGCCCTTTGGCTTATGCAATGCCACCGCCCCAGTCATCTTGGTGGGCTGAGATGAAGGCACAGAGAAAACGTTCTAAAATTTGGTTAATGAGATCTTCCGCGACCTTCTGTATGTCTGTGTTATTGTATATCTGGATGATATTATTTTATCACCAGGCTTACCTACCCATCGTCTCCATGTGAAAGCTGTGCTACAGCGTAATAGGGTGGCCCCTGTTACATCTCTCACTCGCAAGGGTGTCAATGCCCGGCTCTGGTCCCCTGAAGCCATTGGTGCTTTCCACAAACTGAAGGCAGCCTTCCTCTCCGTCCCAATTCTTCTACGTCCGGACATTACGAAACCCTTTTCTATGGAGGTTGATACCTCTTCAGTAGGAGTCGGTGCTGTCCTACTCCAAGCTCAGAAGGGCAAGTCTCAGCCTTGCGGATTTTTTTCCAAGAAGTTTTCTGATGCAAAAAAGAACTTTACCATTGGGGACCGTGAACTAATGGCTATTAAACTAGCTCTTCAAGAATGGAGACATCTTCTAGAGGGTTCTCCCCATTGTATTACCATCTATACTGATCATAAAAATCTGCAGTATTTACAATCCGCGAAACGCTTGAACCCACGTCAAGCTCGGTGGGACCTCTTTTTTGCCCGCTTCAACTTCAACATTACCTTTCGTCCAGGTGCCAAAAACCTTTGAGCCGATGCCTTGTCCAGGTCATTCGATGTCAACGATTCTGAGAATCACCTAGATCCTGGTCCCATCATCCCTCCGCATCGTATTCTAGCCACTACTCAGCTCCGGTCTACACAGCCTCCTCCAGGTAAAACTTTTGTAGTTCCCGCACTTCGTCCGAATCTCCTTGCCTGGGCACATGACTCTAAGCTCTGTGGACATGCTGGTATACCTCGTACTTGTGACCTTCTTCAGCATCCTTACTGGTGGCCCTCTCTTCATAAGTATGTCAAAGAGTATGTTCAAGCTTGTACGGTTTGTGTACTATCCAAGTCTCCAAGTCTTCCACGTCCGCCCCAGCTGGGTTGCTTCTGCCCTTACAAGTTCCCGATATACCTTGGCGTTGTATTTCCATGGATTTTTATCTCAGATCTACCCCCCTCAACAGGTTCTACAGTCATCTGGGTAGTGGTGGATCGTTTCTCCAAAATGTGTCACTTGATTCCTCTCCCAGGCCTACCTTCTGCTCCCAGTCTTGCCATGACTTTCATTAAGGAGATCTTTCGTCTTTATGGGATGCCTTCATATATCGTCTCTGACAGAGGAGTTCAATGTACTGCTCGGTTTTGGAGAGCCTTGGCCAGTTCCTTTGGGATTAAATTGGATTTTTCATCTGCCTTTCATCCCCAGTCCAATGGGCAAACAGAACGTGTCAATCAAAATGTAGAACGTTTTCTCTGTGCCTTCATCTCAGCCCACCAAGATGACTGGGTGGACCTTTTGCCCTGGGCAGAATTTGCCTTAAACCATCACTCCAATGCCAGTTCTGGAAAATCTCCCTTCTTCACTGTTTACGGGCAGCATCCATCTGTTCCCTTTCCTGTTCCTATTTCTCCTCTTGTACCAGCAGCAGCTGAGACCCAAAGGTCCTTCAACTCAATTTGGAAAGAAGTCTCTGAGAATTTTCATCTAGCTGCTTCCAGGCATAAAACGGCAGCAGATCGTCATCGTTGTCCGGCTCCTAAGTTCCTGCCTTGCAATAGAGTTTAGCTCTCTACCAAGCACATCCGACTCCGGGTGCCCTCAATGAAATTTGCCCCTCACTTCATTGGTCCATTTCCTATTCTCCGTCAAATCAATCCAGTTGCTTTTAAGCTCCGTCTGCCCTCTCATCTCAGGATACCCAACACCTTCCATGTCTCCCTGCTCAGGCCACTGGTCGTCAATCGCTTCTCTCGCCCTTCTTCTCACCCCGCTCCTGTGGCTGGCTGATACCATGGATCAGTATGAGATTAAAGAAATGTTGGACTCCAAATACTCCCAAGGGAAGCTGCTCTGATTGATTGGAAGGGCTATGGTCTGGAGGAGAGGTCTTGGGTTCCTGCCACCGATGTCTCAGCCCCACGCTTGGTGACCAGATTCCATTGTAAATTTCCCTCCAAGCTAGCCCCCAGATGAGTAGGGGGACCTCGTAAGAGGGGGGATACTGTCACAGATCAGCTGCTGAGCTGATCTGTGTCTTACCTTTACTGCTGTAGGTCGGCACCTGTTGTTCCACTAGCTTGTGTTCAGCTCTGCTGCACTCTGCAGCTATGGGTGTCGATGGCCTCACCTGTTGCTTAATATATAATTCCTTCATGCTACTTCCAGTCCAGCCCCTCATGTGCTTCTCTATTTAAATCCCTCTCAGACCACTTTCTGGTTGCTTGAGCAACGCTTGTTTCTGAGCTCCCTGCTTGTAACCTGCTTATCTGACCTCTCGTGAACTGATCTCTTGTGTACTGACTCGGCTTGTTCTGATTTCGTTGTCTGCAGCCCGCCCTGACCTTGGCTCGCTATCTGGGTCTCCTTAGCTTCATCCATCCATCCATCCTTGTCTGACAGAGTATTCTGGCACTTCCCTTGTGAGCAGGGTGAACCCGGGGGTCGTGACCTGGGGTCGGCACGCAGCTAAGCCCAAATCCTTGTGAGGGGGTCCCTGGCAGAATACCGGCTGAACCCTTAGATTTCACGCCCTGGGGGATCACGTGTCACCTGCTCGCCTGTGGGCTCACTGTAAGTAGTACCACGACAGTTGGGAGAATCTGTCCACAGGACAACTGTTAGTCGTGCACTCCACAAATCTGGCCTTTATAGAAGAGTGGCAAGAAGAAAGCCATTGTTGAAAGAAAGCCATAAGAAAAAACGTTTGCAGTTTGCAAGAAGCCATGTGGAGAACATAGCAAACATGTGGAAGAAGGTGCTCTGATCAGATGAGACCAAAATTGAACTTTTTGGCTTAAAAGCAAAATGCTATGTGTGGCGGAAAACTAACACTGCACATCATCCTGAATACACCATCCCCACCGTGAAACATGGTGGTGGTAACAGCATGTTGTGGGGATGCTTTTCTTCAGCAAGAAAGGGGAAGCTGGTCAAAACTGATGGGAAGATGGATGGAGCCAAGTACAGGGCAATCTTAGAAGAAAACCTGTTAGAGTCTGCAAAAGACTTGCGGCTGGGGCGGAGGTTCACCTTCCAGCAGGACAACGACCCTAAACATACAGCCAGACCAACAATGGAATGGTTTAGATCAAAGCATATTTATGTGTTAGATTTAGGTCTGGACTTTGACTGGACCATTCTAATTGAGAATCTGTGGCAAGACTTGAAAATTACTGTTCACAGACGCTCTCCATCCAATCTGACAGAGCCTGAGTTATTTTGCAAAGAAGAATGGACAAAAATTTTACTCTCTAGATGTGCAAAGCTGGTAGAGACATCCCCAAATAGACTTGCAGCTGTAATTGCAGTGAAAGGTGGTTCTACAAAGTGTTGACTCCGGGGGGCTGAATACAAATGCACGCCACACTTTTCACATAAAAATTTTGAAAAACAAATGGAACAGAACTAATTAATAATAGTAGCAATATTAGTTTTAGTATAACGTTTTTATTATGATTTTATTATTATTATTATTATGATTATTGTTATTTATTATTATTATTATTTTGTTACGTTCCATTCGTTTCAATACAGCATTTGTCATTTCGGATCATTCGTAACTTCGAATAAACTCGTATTCGTTACGTTCACTAACAGTCAAATTTGAAATGAAATTCCAGTACCTATAATTTAATAGTTAGTTAGTAATAGTTAGGTTATTGTTAGTTAGTTATTATTTCAGATTTTTTAATTTTCGGATTTACGTTCTTATTTTTGGATTTTCATTCTTTAGAATTTATTTTCAAATTTCCGAATTTTTGAATTTCCGAATTTTGCGGATTTTTGCATTTCGAATTTACGAATTTTCGAGTATTCGAATTTACAAATATTCAGAAAAATTTGTTAAACAGGATTTCGTTAATTCGAATATTTCCGAACTTGTCGAAATTCGTTAAAAAACGAATTCGGAACAAAATGAATTGCACATGTCTAGTTTTTTCTGTGTTACTTCTTCCTGGAGTATGTAACTGGAGGTATAGTGTGGGTCATGGTGTGCTTTGCCTAAATACTTTGTGCTGAAAGTCTCCCTCTTTTTTATCTTTTATGGGAGGAGACCTGTGCTTTTCTACGCCTGATTAATGCAAATTTCTGCAAGGACACATAGAAAACAATACACAATACAACGGAACAGGAGGTGTGGAAAACTGCAGCATGCCTCCATTCATCTCTGCACCATAGTCTGACTGTGGTGCATAGAAATAAATAAAATATCACCTTGTGACATTTCAGTAGAGTTTAAAAAAAAATGAAAAGAGTGCCATGCGTTGTAAATACGCAAGGCATCTCCCTGCACTGACATGATATAACGGACAAGAGCCTGACCAATAAAATGGATTGTTTTCGCTTGTAGCCAGTGTAATTGAGCCCTAATACTCAAGTGATGAAAAAAGAAAGGACTATAAGCGTTCATTCACATGGGCAGAAAAAAAAAAGCTGTGTTAAATGGGCACTGTGCATAGTTTTGTGCCCATTGAAACACAGCTGTATAATAATCAATGAGCCCATACACACAGCTCTATAATAATCAATGAGCCCATACACACAGCTCTATAATAATCAATGAGCTGCACCTGTCTCTACCAAAAGTGTTCTACTTTACTAAAATCTTTCATCCAGCCTCTAAATTTGTGCTTTGAATTTGTTTGAAAAGCCAGTATAAAGTAAAAACAGTGGTGAAAAAAGTATTTTGTGGGTTTAACTGGTATCTGTGTCGCCACTGGGGATATTCCCTTACTTCTTGTTCTGGTGAGCACAGTTACTGGGAGGGGAAATGAAGTAAATTGCTTCATTATTATGGTAGACAGCAATACAAACTGATGAAGAAAAAAATAAATAAATTTTGAGGGTGGGGTCCAATGTACAATTAGCTTAGCGTCACAGTTTGCTGTTTTACTGGTGTGAATATGTAAAGACGTCCCAAGTGTTGCTTATTTAAGTTGTTTCTAAACCCATGAACAAATTTTAAATATTGCAAATAACCAATCCTTCGATGTGGTGGCTGCATTTGTTTTCTTTTTTTTTTTTTAGCCTTTATTTTCAGCTGGTGATCTGGACATTAGCAGACTTGCTGTCTTATGCCTCGTACACACGGTCGGAATTTCGGCCCGCAAAAGACAGATGAGATTTTTTTCGTCGGAAAATGCGACCGTGTGTATGCTCCATCGGTCTTGTGCTGGCGGAATTCCAGCCAGCAAAAGATTGAGAGCATGCACTCAATTTTCCGGTCGGGAAAAGTTCCTATCCGAAAATGCGATCGTCTGTACCAATTCCGACGCGCAAAATCCCTACGCATGCTCTGAAACAATTCGACGCATGCTCGGAAGTACTGAACGTCATTTTCTCGGCTCATCGTAGTGTTGTACGTCACCGTGTTCTTTACGGTCATAATTTCAGCAAACTTTTGCGTGACCGTGTGTATGCAAGGCAAACTTCAGCGGAATCCATTTGGAAAAGCCGTCATATCTTTTTCCGACGTGAAAAATGATCGCGTGTACGCAGCATTAGGGGACCCTGTAACCCCATTAAATGTTGTTGCGGTGTGCTAGTGCAGGGTTCAAGGGATAAAGCAGGCGGGTGAAGAGTTGATACAATGCCTCTTCACCACCTGTCAAATGCTCTTCTGAAGAGTGATTTGAACACAAATCGCTCTTCAGAGAGAAAAATAGGTGTGAACGAGCCCTAAGAGAAGCAGCGCTTTAAAATGTTTTAATCTTTCCCTGGGAATGCAAATCCAAAAACACCTTGACTTCCTTTAAGTCTCCAAATCAAATGACTTATGTTCTTCTGAATCCCTGCTAATCTTAGACACAGACAACTGCTGTGTAGCACCCTGGTGTTTAGGCAGGGTTTCTCCTAAATTTACCTGCCAGGCCCATTGTTAGGGATCAATTGATTTCACTCTAATGCCGCGTACACACGGTCGTATTTTCCGATGGGAAATGTTCGATGGGAGCCTGTTGTCGGAAATTCCAACCGTGTGTAGGCTCCATCGGACATTTTCTGTCGGAATTTCCAACAAACAAAATTTGAGATCTGGATCTCAAACTTTCCAACAACAAAATCTGTTCTCGTAAATTTGGATCGTGTGTACACAATTCCGCACATGATCGGAATCAAGCAGAAGAGCCGCTCTGGCTATTGAACTTCATTTTTCTCGGCTCGTCGTACGTGTTGTACGTCACCGCGTTCTGGACGTTCGGAATTTCCAACAAGATTTGTGTGACCGTGTGTATGCAAGACAAGTTTGAGCCAATATCCGTCGGAAAAAAAACACATTTATTTTGTTGTCGGAATGTGCGATTGTGTGTACGCGGCATAAGTCTGAAATTGCTGCACTTCTCTCTTTTGTCGCTATGTGGCCGGGTACCTGGTGGCATTTTATACGAGAAGGACAATGCAAGGTCAGGTTATGGGTATAGGGTATATAGGGACCCAGCCAATGGGCAGGGGATTTCTTAAATCCCTTAGGCTGCTGGGAGAACCTATATATTTGGGTGGAGTCAGGTGATCTTTGTTCTGTGCCACCCGGATGGCTGTCTGGGTGGACGAGTGTTGCATTGCTCAGGCTGCTAGGCTGGAGTTTGGGCCTATCCCAGGCACATCTGGCTGCTAGGCTGTCTGAGCGCCTATCCAGAAGTAAGAGAGCAGCTCAGGGTTGGGATTGCAGCTTGCAGTCCAACAAGAAGTGACGGTTCTGGAGGCCGGAGAACCTGTCGCTGGTCGGAGGTAGCGGGGAAGCTGTCGCCACTAAGGTACCATCCACCTTATTACCAGGGACCACAGTGAGTAACTGAAGCAAGTACCGGACCAGAATTCTCACCAACCGGGGATGGTGAAGAATCAGGAAACTTTAGCGAGTATCAAGCCAGGAACCCAGCCAGCAGAGGTGACGCTTACAGAGCAGCCTTGTGTGTCAAGCCAGGGACTGAGCAGGCCAGTGGGGTGAAGCTTGAGAAATATCTTGAGTGCCAAGCTAGGGTCCCAGCAGAGAAGCAGGGGTGATGCTTGAGGAAGATACTACCGTAAGATTGGAGGAGCTCAAGGGATTCAGTGGCAGTGAATTATCTAGTCTAGTGAGAGAGACTGGGAGCTCAGTGGGCTGAAGAACAAGAATTGATTGTAGTGGAAGTGAAGGAACTGTTACACCTTGTGTTAGAAACTGTTAAAGACTGTTGCCATAGGAGACCACATTCTCACTCATGCAGATGTGGCGTCTTGCTGGAGGGCTTTCCCTGCATGGCTGTCCTCCTGTTGAAGTCTCAGAGTCTGCCAATTAACATTGCAACTACGTAAGGGTGTCCTGGCCCTAACCCTCTCTCCCAAAGTTTTGTTAAGAGAAATAAAAATCTCTTTGCATTCAAGAAGTGTTTGGCGCCCAATGATTCAGCAATATAAACTTGACAGACGTTTTAAACTTTTCTCCTGCTATTTAAAATTGGGGGCCTATTTAAAAAAAGTTTAAACCCAGGATTCACATATGTTTAAGTCCTTAAAGTATCACTAAACCCACGTCATAGAAAACTATCAATAAGCAGTGTATTACATGCTGTTTATCCCCTTCCCGCCGAGCGAACACAGATATGCGGCCTCGGGGGCTTTCGGGGGCTATACCGGGATGATGCCCCCAGCTGCAGGCATCATCCCGGTACTGTAATTTAGAGCGGGCGGTCGGCTTTCCAGGGATAACTTTTAGCCGCATCGGTTGTTATATTGCTTACCGGACCTCCCGTCCCACCGGGAGACCCAATCCTCGATCCGCCACTTCCAGCGGCTAGAGACAGGCTGCCACGAAGCCAGAGATGGCTTTGTTCCAGTCTTCTCTCTGTAAACACGGAAGCAACGTCACAATGTCGCTGCCTGTTTACTCGGCCAGTTTTTAAAAAATATACAGTATTCAGAATCGCCGTTTTCGGCGATCTGAATACTTTGAAGTGCAAAGGAGGGATTTGGGGTCTTTTAGACCCCCGATCCCTCCATAAAGAGTACCTGTCACCCCTACATCCCTTGTGACAGCAATAAAAGTGATCAAATTTTTTTTTTTTTTAAACTCAATGTAAAATAAATAAATAAATTTTTAAAGTGCCCCCGCGAGCTCGCGCAGCAAAGAAAAGGCATGCGGAAGTCACGCCCGCATATGTAAATTGTGTTCAAATAACACATGTGAAGTATCACTGCGATCGTCAGAGCGAGAGCAGTAATTCTAGCACTAGACCTCCTCTGTTCCTTTACCATCATGCGCACTCACCGCCCTGGCGGTGGTCTGTGCCTTGGGTCCTCCCCCTCCCCCACAGTGCGGGAGCCGCGATGTGCCTCGTGGGTCCTCCCCCTCCTCCCTGCACATTTGTGCTCGGGAGATCGGGTGGACGCCCCCTTCGTACATCGGCGTCACGGTCCTCACGTCGTGTGCCTTACGTCCTGTGCCTCGGCCCTGATGTCATCACGCTTACGTTAAGAGCGCCAGCTGCGTGATTCCCTATAGGGGGGGTCGGCGCCAATCACTGAGAGCCCGGCCCGTGTGCGGACGCCCCTCCCCCTTCCCGGGCTCACGCACGTGGCGCTGGCGGCATGTATATACCCATCTCCCTGTTGGAGCCGGCTGTCCACCTGGCTGGTCTCTGCCTGGGGCTAATGCACACCAGCTGTTAGTTGGGTGTTGCATGGCTCGTAGCAATTGGGTAAGTGTCCTCAGGTCTAGGTTCACCTTGGGTCCCATTTATTATTTTTTTTTTTTTTCACTTAGTTTTTTTACACTTTTCTTATTTCACTTTCATTTATTTTCCATTTTATCCCATCACCATGCATTAGTCTCCATGCACATGCTTAATTAGGTCACTGTCAGTTATTATTTTTTAGACACAGGCTAGTTCATTACACACATTCATGTCACATTGTTGACTCATCACCCTTCCACACTACCATTTCCATGCTGACTAACTGGGTGTATACTTATATACCAATTCATTATCACATTCAATCATACACATATTTGTTTTTTCTAAACACCCTGGTTTGACGATTGGTACACCAGCACTTTTTGCCCCATGGTGACTTCCCCTACACCCAGGCACTTTCACATCACCCGATGCTGTCTATATGTACTACGCCGCCTCGGCTCCCACGGTGTGGCCTTTGCCTCTGGCCCGCCGTATGACGTTTGCCTCATGTCGCATCCATTGCTGGGGTTGGCGAGTGTGCTTGGCCAACTCCAAAAATTACTTTTTATTCCTCTCTATTTAGAGTGTGATTTATTACATTTGCATACTTTACAGGTATTTGTCGCATCTGCTCCTGATGAGTGGAGAGAAATCATCCACGAAACGCGTTGAGCTACACTTGATGCTACAGAAACATTTATTACGCCCTGACGATGTTACCAATGTGAACTTAGTACATTTTTATTTATACTATGCGAATACCATTATAGGTGCCGGGCATGCCGCTTCCGGCAGTTACAGGTTATATTGCTGTTATATACACCAGTGTCATGTAGATCCTGCCAGTAACAGGCAGATTAGACCCATCGGTGCACGATTGCGGGCGTCTATGCGCACGCGCACATGCACTCGTTAGGGTCTGGGTGGGTTATTTAAACCTGTCTGGCACCTGCATCATTGCTGTTTGCTCTGCAGCTCTGTGTATGTGTTCCCTGAAAACCTGATATCTGCTCCTGTTTTGACCCGGCTTTCTTTGAGACTATTCCTGTTATCTGCCTGTACCTGATCCTTGGCTTCTTTGATGATCCCTCTGCCTACTCCTTTTGTACCTCTGCTGCCAGCCTGCTTACCGACCCGGCCTGTCTGATTCGCCAATTTCTACCGGAAATTCATTAAGGGGTTTTCTGCCATCATTGCCCCTATTACCCAATTAACCAAACTGGGGGTTCGCTTCCATTGGACCCCAGAAGCTCAAGTTGCCTTTGAATCTCTCAAAGAATTGTTTACATCTGCCTCCGTTCTAAAACACCCTGATTCAGCCCTGCCATTTGTACTTGAGGTAGATGCTTCTGAGATTGCTGTTGGAGCAGTACTCTCCCAACGCCATGTGAATATAGAGTCACACATGTGGGTGTAAACACAATGGTAAATGACAGTCCACTCCCTCCTCCTCCATGGGCACTAACCAGCTAAACACAATGGGGGTGGGATATTACATGTAGATTAATGGAGGCTTGACCTCCCTCTTATTGTAAGACACAGGCTAGAGGGGCGTGACACAGCCTATGACCGGCAGAAATCCACCAACACCATGTTATTGACAAAAGATAATAAAGATTTGATTTCAAATATATATTTGTATGCCAATTTAAAACAGTTTTTTGATATTATCTATATATTTTTACTCTGTATTCCAAAGGCTGTTTTTTTTTATGTTTGAACATGTGAACAGCAGCAGAGGCTAGAAGCTGCTCCTGCTTATGCTTGCAGACAGGCTGGGAAAGAGCTGGGTCATGTGACAGCTGTATATCAATTAGGAAAAAGGTACTTAGATGTTTTTTTTTTACTTTCAATCATTTTTATTGAAAAGTTATATAACAAGAAGTGACATATTAAAGATTACAGCAGCCAGAGCCCTGGTACATATTGTCAGAGCCCTGGTACATATTATCAGAAACAATAGTAAGTGAGAATAACATAGTAGCTAATGTAAATTAAAGTCCAACCAGTAGCCATCTAGTTAACCCAAAATGGGGGCTAAACAAAATACAAAGTACAATTGCATTTCTGTCATTAAAAAGAGCTGACTGGTAGTAAATGTGTATGCAATAGTGTAAACCAGTGAACAAAAAAAAATGTCAGGGCTCACAGCCTCATCAAAATGTAGGGCCAATCCCTGGTAGTTTAGAGAACCAGAGAAGATAGAAAAGAAAAAGAAAGAGGAAAACGTAGGAAGAGCATCAAGAGGTGAAGGAAGAAAGACAGGGTAACCTGGAGAGAAGGGGGCCTTTTAGCGCTCCTATAGGATCAGTATTTACAAGACCCAGACTCCTAGAGTTTAATATGAACATAATCAGCCCAAGGGCTCCAGATCAGGGGCGTTGCTAGGGGGTGGCTATTGGGGCTATAGCCCCGAATCTGGGGCCCATAGCACCGAGTCTCTTTCCGCAGGGTCCCTGCCTAACCAGCAGGGTGCGGCTGCTGCGGCAGGCGGGCTGGCTGCATGAGAGAAGCGGAGGAGAGGAAAGAAGCAAGTTCTTCACAGCCGGGCCTCTGCGGTGCGGAGAGCAGCAGAGAGATGACATAATCTCTCACTGTCCGCCACAAATCGGCGCTCTTCCGCCCTCACAGCACGGTCATCGTGGAGCTCCACTTTGCAGACAGACCCCCTTGCTTCAATGTCGGAGGTGCGGCGGGGAGCAGCGAGATGACATCTCTCACTGCCAGCCCCGCATCACCGCTCTCCTGCTCTCACTAAAGTAAGTGACAATCTGCAAATGGAGGCAGGAGACGTGGCAAGTGACAATCCACATCTATTGGCAGGTGGCGGTGGCAAGTAAGACGCTGCATCTGGTGGCAGGAGATGTGGCAAGTGACACGCCCAGGGCTCCCACTGATTCTGCAGTATGGTGAGTAGGGATGAGCTTCGTGTTCGAGTCGAACCCATGTTCGACTCGAACATCGGCTGTTCGGTCGTTCGCCGAATTGCGAACGATATGGGCCGTTCGCGCCAAATTCGTGTGGCGCGTCACGGCCCATAATTCACTGCGGCATCGCAGTGCATTGCTGGCTGATGATTGGCCAAGCATGCACTATGACCCGCATGCTTGGCCAATCACAGCGCCGTCAGTAGAGAGAGCTGTAATTGGCCAAAGCCAGGGTGGCTTTGGCCAATTATGGCTCAGGGGATTTAGTACACACCCCACACTATATAAGGCCGCCTGCACGGCGGCCCTGTGTAGTGTGTGTTCCGGTGTGCTGAGAGATAGAGAGAGAGAGAGACAGTGTCATTTGATTTGAGTTAGATAGATTAGGCAGAACAGTCAGTCAGTTAGCTGCACTTACAGTGTATTGTGTATATATATGCATCCCAGGTGTTGCATATATATATATATATACACTGTATTCAGTTTAGCTAGATCCGTTCCTGTTATCTTCTATCTAGACTATTTACATTTAGTGCAGTGTGTCCTGCTCACAGTGTTCAGCTAGATCCGTTCCTGCTATTTACATTCAGTGCAGTGCGTCCTGCTCACAGTGTTCAGCTAGATCCGTTCCTGCTATTTACATTCAGTGCAGTGCGTCCTGCTCACAGTGTTCAGCTAGATCCGTTCCTGCTATTTACATTCAGTGCAGTGCGTCCTGCTCACAGTGTTCAGCTAGATCCGTTCCTGCTATTTACATTCAGTGCAGTGCGTCCTGCTCACAGTGTTCAGCTAGATCCGTTCCTGCTATTTACATTCAGTGCAGTGCGTCCTGCTCACAGTGTTCAGCTAGATCCGTTCCTGCTATTTACATTCAGTGCAGTGCGTCCTGCTCACAGTGTTCAGCTAGATCCGTTCCTGGTATTTACATTTAGTGCAGTGCGTCCTGCTCACAGTGTTCAGCTACATCCGTTCCTGCTATTTACATTCAGTGCAGTGCGTCCTGCTCACAGTGTTCAGCTAGATCCGTTCCTGCTATTTACATTCAGTGCAGTGCGTCCTGCTCACAGTGTTCAGCTACATCCGTTCCTGCTGTTTACATTCAGTGCAGTGCGTCCTGCTCACAGTGTTCAGCTAGATCCGTTCCTGCTATTTACATTCAGTGCAGTGCGTCCTGCTCACAGTGTTCAGCTAGATCCGTTCCTGCTATTTACATTCAGTGCAGTGCGTCCTGCTCACAGTGTTCAGCTAGATCCGTTCCTGGTATTTACATTTAGTGCAGTGCGTCCTGCTCACAGTGTTCAGCTAGATCCGTTCCTGCTATTTACATTCAGTGCAGTGCGTCCTGCTCACAGTGTTCAGCTAGATCCGTTCCTGGTATTTACATTTAGTGCAGTGCGTCCTGCTCACAGTGTTCAGCTAGATCCGTTCCTGCTATTTACATTCAGTGCAGTGCGTCCTGCTCACAGTGTTCAGCTAGATCCGTTCCTGGTATTTACATTTAGTGCAGTACGTCCTGCTCACAGTGTTCAGCTAGATCCGTTCCTGTTATCTTCCTACTGACAGGCAGGCTTGTCTGGTTACAGTATATAAAGCTACCTGAAGAAAATTACAGGTGTTCTTTTTGATCCTATTAGTACCACGGTCAGGCAGCTAGACTATTTACATTTAGTACAGTGTGTCCTGCTCACAGTGTTCAGCTAGATCCGTTCCTGTTATCTTCCTACTGACAGGCAGGCTTGTCTGGTTACAGTATATAAAGCTACCTTAAGAAAATTACAGGTGTTCTTTTTGATCCTATTAGTACCACGGTCAGGCAGCTAGACTATTTACATTCAGTGCAGTGCGTCCTGCTCACAGTGTTCAGCTAGATCCGTTCTTGCTATTTACATTCAGTGCAGTGCGTCCTGCTCACAGTGTTCAGCTAGATCCGTTCCTGGTATTTACATTTAGTGCAGTGCGTCCTGCTCACAGTGTTCAGCTAGATCCGTTCCTGCTATTTACATTCAGTGCAGTGCGTCCTGCTCACAGTGTTCAGCTAGATCCGTTCCTGCTATATACATTTAGTGCAGTACGTCCTGCTCACAGTGTTCAGCTAGATCCGTTCCTGTTATCTTCCTACTGACAGGCAGGCTTGTCTGGTTACAGTATATAAAGCTACCTTAAGAAAATTACAGGTGTTCTTTTTGATCCTATTAGTACCACGGTCAGGCAGCTAGACTATTTACATTTAGTACAGTGCGTCCTGCTCACAGTGTTCAGCTAGATCCGTTCCTGTTATCTTCCTACTGACAGGCAGGCTTGTCTGGTTACAGTATATAAAGCTACCTGAAGAAAATTACAGGTGTTCTATCCCAGCTTAGTGCAGCTACAGGCCATTAGTATGTCTGGAAGGCCAAGAAGGAGAGGCAGACAGTCACAAGCCAATAAGAGAGGGCAAGCAGGCTCTGTGTCTAGTGCTGGTCGTGGAGACGGTGCATCCTCATCAGCACGTGGCCATGGGACACGCTTGGCCTTTTTTTCGGCAGCTGGCCGTGTTGAGCCGCAACATGCGGAAGACTTGGTCGAGTGGATGACCAAGCCGTCCTCATCCTCCTCATCCTCTCTCACCCATGCCCAGGGTGCTTTGTCTGGCAAAGCAGCGGCCTCTTCCCTCAGCTCAATGTCATCAGTGACTCCTTCCCTAGCTCCACCATGTCCTCATGAGGATTCCCTCGAACTGTTTGACCACAGTGTTGGGTACATGCTCCAGGAGGATGCCCAGCGTTTGGAAGGCTCTGATGATGATACTGAGCTCAATGAAGGCAGTAACATGAGCACGGACAGAGGGGGTGCCCAAGAAGGACAGCAATCTGGCAGTCATGCTCCCCCTGCTGCAGCATACTGCCAGGTTTGCTCCAGTGATGAGGAGGGAGGGGATGATGAGGTCACTGACTCAACGTGGGTGCCTGATAGGAGAGAGGAGGAGGAGGAGGAGGAGGAGGTGGCACATCACCAACTAGGCAGGATGCCCTCCAGGGGCCAGCCTAAGGGCAGCACATTGACTGCATCACACCCCAAAGCTCCACATGTGCAGGGCGCTGCAGTCTCTGCGCGTTATTCAAAAAGTTCTTTGGTGTGGGCCTTTTTTGAGACGAGTGCATCAGATCGCACCGCTGCTATTTGCAACATATGTCTCAAGCGTATCTCGCGTGGCCAAAACATCTCCCGCTTGGGTACCACATGCTTGACCAGACATATGTTGACCTGCCATGCAGTTCGTTGGCAAGCGTATCTAAAAGACCCACACCAAAGAACAAAGACGATCTCTCCTTGCTCCTCATCAGCTGAGATTTCCAACCCCACTAGACCTTCAGTCCTCTCTGCGACCTGCAGTGAGAGGAATGAAGGTGTAGAATTAGGTGTGTCACAGCCAAGTACTTGTGGGCAATCTGCTTTTGGTACACCGACGTCAGATTGTACCAGGCAAATTTCCCTGCCCCAGCTGCTGCACCGCCGAAAGAAGTTTGCTCCCAGCCATCCACATGCCCAGCGGTTGAATGCTAGCTTGGCAAAATTGCTAGCACTTCAACTGCTGCCTTTTCAGTTGGTAGACTCTGCCCCCTTCCGTGAGTTTGTGGAATGTGCGGTTCCTCAGTGGCAGGTACCCAAACGCCACTTTTTCTCACGGAAGGCGATTCCGGCTCTCTACCGGCATGTGGAAGGCAATGTCCATGCCTCGCTGGACAGGGCGGTCAGCGGTAAGGTGCATATTACCGCTGACTCATGGTCCAGCAGGCATGGACAGGGGCGTTACTTAAGTTTCACGGCGCATTGGGTGACTCTGCTGGCAGCTGGGAAGGATGCAGGACAAGGTGCAGTAGTGTTGGAGGTTGTTCCGCCACCACGCCTCCAAAATGCTGATTGTGACACACCTCTCTCCTCCACCCCCTCCTCTTCTTCTTCCTCCATGGCCTCTTCCTCGGAACCAGCGGTGCTCCGTAGGCGTTCAAGGGGCTACGCAAGTACGCAGGCCAAAAGATGCCATGCGGTGCTTGAGCTGGTGTGCTTGGGGGACAGGAGCCACACTGGGGCAGAGGTTCTGTCAGCTCTGCAGGGGCAGGTTCAGAGGTGGTTGACGCCACGCCAACTTAAGGCAGGAATGGTGGTTTGCGACAATGGCACCAACCTCCTCTCTGCCCTCCGACAGGGACAACTGACCCATGTGCCCTGTTTGGCTCACGTCCTTAACTTGGTGGTGCAGCGGTTCTTGGGCAGGTACCCGGGCTTACAGGATGTCCTGAGGCAGGCCAGGAAAGTCTCTGTGCATTTCCGCCGGTCATATAATGCCAGTGCTCGGCTGACGGACCTCCAAAAGGAGTTTAACCTGCCCAAGAACCGCCTAATCTGTGACATGCCCACCAGGTGGAACTCGACGTTGGCCATGCTGCAGCGGCTGCACACGCAGCAGAGGGCCATCAATGAGTACCTGTGCGACTATGGCACCAGGACAGGGTCAGGGGACCTTGGTTTTTTTTCCCCACGCCAGTGGGCCATGATCAGGGATGCATGCACTGTCCTGTCACCATTCGAAGAGGCCACGAGGATGGTGAGCACTGACAGTGCATGCATCAGTGACACTGTCCCCCTTGTCCACCTGTTGGAGCACACGCTGCGTGGAATAATGGACAGGGCACTTGAGGCAGAACAGAGGCAGGAAGAGGAGGACTTCCTTAGCTCTGAAGGCCCCCTTTATCCAGACAGTGTTCCTGCGTGCCCGCCGATCACACAGGAAGAGGACGAGGAGGAGGAGGAGGAAGATTGTGTCAGTATGGAGGTGGAGCCTGGCACTCAGCATCAGCAGTCTTTAAGGGATCAGTCCCAAGGAACACATGGACTTGTACGTGGCTGGGAGGAGGTGGCTGCGGACGTTGTTGTCCTTAGTGACCCAGAGGACTCCGGACCGAATGCCTCAGCAAACCTACGCTGCATGGCCTCCCTGATCCTGCAAAGCCTGCGTAAGGATCCTCGTATTCGTGGTATCAAGGAGAAGGACCAATACTGGCTGGCAACCCTCCTTGATCCACGTTACAAGGGTAAGGTTGCGGACCTTATCTTGCCATCGCAGAGGGAGCAGAGGATGAAACATCTTCGGGAGGCCTTGCAGAAAGGTCTGTGCAACGCGTTCCCAGAGACTGGGAGGTTACAAACTCCTGTTTCTGGACAACGTGTTGCTGAGGCTTCGGTCAGTCAAAGAAGGAGCGGTGGAGAAGGTGGCCGTCTGACCGATGCGTTCAGACAATTTTTTGGTCCGCAGCCCCAAGGTATGATCGGTTCCAGCAACCATCGCCAGCGTCTGTTTTACATGGTGCAGGAATACCTAGGGGCAAGATCAGACTTGGACACCTTTCCCACCGAAAATCCTCTGGGTTACTGGGTCTTGAGGATGGATCACTGGCCAGAGCTTGCACAGTATGCAATTGAGCTACTGGCCTGTCCTGCATCCAGCGTTCTTTCGGAACGCACATTCAGTGCTGCTGGAGGCGTGGTAACCGATCACAGGGTGCGTCTGTCCACCGACTCGGTCGATCGGCTGACCTTCATAAAAATGAATCAGTCTTGGATCACCACCAGCTACCAAGCACCTGATGCAGATGTAACCGAATAATTTTTTTTGAAATCTCAGATCCCTTCAAAGACTGCCTATGCTGATGCTGAGTGACTATCCCTGAGTAATTATCCTCTTCCTCCTCAATCATCACGCTGATAGCTTGTAAGAACATTTTTGGTTCTGGGCGCCACCACCAGTGCCTAAGGCACAATTTTTCAGCCCCTGTTTAACAGGGGCGTGTAATTACAATTTTTGATGTAATACTTTGCAGCAGGGCTCGTTCCTGCATTCCAACTAGAGTGTCTGTGAGGGGTTGCAGTGTTGTGGCACCAGCACCAGTGCCTAAGACCCAATTTTTCAGCCCCTGTCTAACAGGGGCGTGTAATTACAATTTTTGATGCAATACTTTGCAGCAGGGCTTGTTCCTGCGTTTCAACTAGAGTGTCTGTGAGGGGTTGCAGTGTTGTGGCACCAGCACCAGTGCCTAAGACCCAATTTTTCTGCCCCTGTCTAACAGGGGCGTGTAATTACAATTTTTGATGCAATACTTTGCAGCAGGGCTTGTTCCTGCGTTCCAACTAGAGTGTCTGTGAGGGGTTGCAGTGTTGTGGCACCAGCACCAGTGCCTAAGGCCTAATTTTTCAGCTCCTGTTCAACAGGGGCATGTAATTACAATTCTTGATCTAATATTTCACAGCAGGGCCCTGTGAGGGCTTACAGTGTTTTGGCCACAGCAACACCTAAGGCCCAAATTTCTGCTGAGTATATAGGGCAGGACCCTACTTTCAAACATCTAACTTACAAACGACTCCTACTTGCAAACGGAAGGAGACAACAGGAAGTGAGATGAAATCTACCCCTAAGGAAGGGAAATTCTCTCCTGTAAGAGTTAATATGGGAAAACAATTTCTCCTTTCCACTGATGCTTTCCAATCCTTGTTCCACAAAAAAACCCAAATTTAGAAAAAACATTTTTCATTGGGACAAAAAAGTGAGGTGAAATCTTCTGAAGAGGAGGAAAGACGCAAAACAAATGTCACAGGGGTGATAACCCTTCCCTATGTTTTCCAAAAAGCTTAGAAAAGATTTTTTGGCTGGAGCTAAACACATTAAAAATGTTCAAAATTACAAACAGATTCTACTTAACAACAAACCTACAGTCCCTGTCTTGTTTGCACCGCCTGAATACTGCTGTTCAGAGTATATAGGGACCTTTCCTTATTTTAATTTGGGTGCGGGGTTCCCCTTAATATCCATACAAGACCCAAAGGGCCTGGTAATGGACTGGGGGGTACCCATGCCGTTTGTCTCACTGATTTTCATCCATATTGCCATGACCCGACATGACATTAAACCCGCAAGCAGTTTTAAATGAGATTTTTTCCTTTAAAAATGACATTTGGTGCAGGGACTGTTCTAAACATGGGAAACACGCGTCACTTTACAGGCATACTATAGACACCCCCCAGGTACGATATTTAAAGGAATATTTCACTTTTTTTTTTTTACTTTAAGCATCATTAAAATCACTGCTCCCGAAAAAACGGCCGTTTTTAAAAGTTTTTTTTGCATTGATACATGTCCCCTGGGGTAGGACCCGGGTCCCCAAACCCTTTTTAGGACAATACCATGCAAATTAGCCTTTAAAATGAGCACTTTTGATTTCGAACGTTCGAGTCCCATAGACGTCAATGGGGTTCTAACGTTCGTGCGAACTTGCGGTCCGTTCGCGGGTTCTGGTGCGAACCGAACCGGGGGGTGTTCGGCTCATCCCTAATGGTGAGTTGAACCACTTCATTATATATTAGAATGTAACAATAGAAATAATGCACTTCGATCACCCTGACACCATATCAACCATTATGCCATGATGATTGAAGTGCCAACACCAGCCATCGCCTATGAAAAATTGCTTATCACTGGTCCCCCCCCCCCCGCGGGCATGCAAAAAGGTTGGTGACCGCTGCTATGGGCTCTAGCCCCAGATCTTTTGCAGACCTAGCAACTCCCCTGCTCCAGATACTCAAATTGTTTAGTTGTATCATTCATTGAGCATAATCCGAGATACTTTTCTTCTATACAGAGACAAACACATGGAAGATTTCTTCTACGACCGGGCTATGGTGAGTTTAGCAGCTAGAAACATAAAAAAGATTAGTCTTTGCATGGACAGAGGCAGGTTCTCTACTGGTTTGCTCAATAAAGCAATACAAGGTTGTTGGGAAACTGGGATCCCCAACACTTTACTTTTCAAGGCAAAGACCTTGTTCCAAAAACCCCGGAGCTTTGGGCACTCCCACCAGATATGATACATAGTACCAAATTATTGTATGGTGAATGAAGACAATGGCGTCTGTATACATTGTCTATGTACATGGATGGACTTATCCTGTTAGACTACAGGTAACAGCCAAGTGAATGAAGACAATGGTGTCTGTATACAGTGTCTATGTAGCTAGATGGACTTATCCTGTAGCACTACAAGTAACAGCAAGGTGAATGAAGACAATAAGACAATGGTGTCTGTATACAGTGTGTATGTAGTCGGATGGGCAGGTGTCTACTCACCGATCATTGCAATGGATGAAGCTGGTGGTGATGAAAGGACTTTATAGGCTCTCCCATAGGGTCCTGGCTCAGGGTATGGTGTCCGATCTCCGTTGCACCGCGCTGCGGCCCACCCGGATCAGCTGAAACATGGTTTAAATGAAGCAGAAACAGCCTCCAGGCTGCCACTGGACAGTAAGGCAGTGCTGTCCGCAGATGCCCCAAGAATACACCTGTGGTGACTCTTCTTACATAAGCCTCAACTCAGCCTCAGCACTTTCCAACACAGAGTCCCTTCTTGCAGATTCAGGCCGGGGTCCCAAGAGAGTGATCTAGGCCTAGACTAACCCATTCATCCCCTCTTCCAGCAGTCTGTTCTTCCTTCTCAGCTTCTGGTAGTTTTAGTTCCAAGCAGATCAGTAAAAAAGGAAATCCCAGCAGTCTGAACTACACTTCCCAAGATGCTTTGTTTTGCTTAGTTATTACATTCAGGATGCGACAGCACAGAGTCCAAGCTCAACACTGTGGAGCTCCACAACAGTAAGGCTGCACAATGTCTATACAACAAGAGACAACAAAATATTGGGACTTTATAGGTGCTGAAATCTCCTAGAATAATGAATCTTTGAACGTGATATTTAAAATATTTAGTTTAAAATTTCATTTTATTATAAATAATTAAAATGATGTCTATACCACATAATAGACGTATTAAAAACAAAAACAAAAGTTGTGCAGCATAACTCTAATAAATTGAACTAATTTCCCCCTTTCCAAAGTATAGTAATTCCTCTATAGACAGTTGTGTATGCAGTCATGGATAACCATGGCAAACAGAGTTTTACATATATGAGGTAATGCTCAGACCAACGCGTTTTGCCTTGTCGGCTTCTTCAGGGTTTTTCCCTTGGAGGGGAATGAATGTAGTAGAGTTGCTGTAAAAGAAACAAATAAATACAATAATATACACTTACAAAAGTTCCTTAATTCATAATCAATTAATATCCTGATGTTTATACAATATTTAAAAAACTTACATCTGGTATATATTGAATTTAGGAGGCCCTCTAAGGGCATTACACATTCCTGCCAGAGCACTATAATGTGGACCAGGCATCTGTCTATGTCAGGCGGACCTGGGGTCGAATAGAAGGGCCTATACCAAAAGCCAAAAAAGGGGTCCAATTAACAGGGATTGGCAGTTCAGGCTGTTCAGTCTTAGGTTGAACCAAAAGGTACTGAAATAAGGGGGAAAAATTGATGACACACAGCTAAAACAAACCCTCCATTCAAAGCATAATCTAGCCATTTATTCCCCATAATGTACGACATACCTAGAAAAAAACCCTTCTGTTCAAATCCATGAACAGAAAGGTAAGCAGATTCCAATGGCTGGGATATAATGCACAGTATCAGATCTGGAATAGCATAGGAGAAACAATACTCATTTATATTCCCAGAGAGCCTGCACTTCCCATATCATCTAGTCAAACTCAGACACAATTTGTATACCTTATTTTCCACAGGAAGGATGTCACAGCTAAGCCGTCCTCATTCGTCACCTAATCTGAGCTGGATACAACTGCCACAACTGAAAGTACCTCCAAGACTGACCCACATGTGCAAACAATCATACCACCCTTAAATAGGGTGGAAATTCACACCAAAATCGCCTCCCTAAGACGTCAATGCTCAGCTGAATCAGCTATAAGCCTGACGTTGCTGAATATGATATATTACTTCACACATGCACGTTAATGGCGGGACGTGCGGCCGTGGCCTAACAGCGCCCAAAACAAAACCTTCACTCATACATCCATATGGACGGAGAGCAAGGCAGTTGGGGCACCGGGGCATATAATACCGCTCCGTCCCACCACAAGCTAACAAACTGGAACTATTTAATATATCTAGTGTGTCATAAGGAGATCAAACAGTACATTACACACAGCGTCCCTGATTGCTGCCATTTAGTGGCCACCATACACAACAACATACTGGACACTATACATATGTGTGTTATCTAATCAGTATCACCATCTTGTGCATAATTTGGAAACAGCAGGATTTAAATGCTGCCATACACTGGATTTTAGTTAATCAACCAATCATTAATTGGTATTGTATCCAGTAATCAAACCAGAAGACTCCACATCTAATAACATATATTGCTTTCTCAATATCGCCATTGTGTGCCTATATTAAAGCCAAAAAAGATTTATATTACTGGTATGAGCTCCCATATTCAATAGACCCAACTAACTATGGATCCTCCCCAATATCCCTAACGGGGAGGGGGATAAAGCCCCTCCAAAATAGAATCGACCCCAACCCACATGACAAGACAGGGTAACCCCGAATCCACTTGCATCGGAAGGAATGTGTACCCATTGTTAATTACTCAATGTACATTTTATCCTATGTCAGTAAATCATCATAGAATGTGAATAAAAACAAAACCTTTTTTGAAACCATATAATTTATAAATACCTATAGCCGACATCACCTCAAAACAGGATGAAAATATCATCCTAATCAAACCTTCAGGGAAAAAAAATTTCTAGAAAAATGGTTTGAAACTAATCTGTTCGTTTAAACCTGGTGATTTTGTCGCCTGTAATCGGAAAATCTATTGGGTCTCCAAGTGCAGGAGTTGTTCGTCAATGTCCCCACCTCTGGGGGAGCCCTTTACATGTTCGAGAGCAAAAACTTCATACGGTGTAACTCAAAATTATGGTATAGGCCAATATGACGGCTAATTGCCGATTCCATTTTGCCATTTTTTACATTTTATTAAATTTATATTTATTTATTATTTTATTACATTCAGGTCCTCAACATAAGTGTTGTGCCCAGTTTTCATTTTAGTGAACCCAATGTATTTTTTCCTTCTATCACTAATGTACATAAAAAAAAAAGGTTTTCTCCTTTCTTAATAGATTTAGCAATTTCCTCCCTTTTCTCTGCTTTGGCAGCACTAATAATGTGTTTGGCCTCCTTTTATCTATTTTTATACTCTTCTCTCTGTTAGCTACACCTCCTGTTTCCTTGAATGTACTGATTTTTTTTTCCTTTACTATCCTACTTACCTCTTCAGTGAACCATATTGTTTTTTTCTTCCATTTATTCTTACTAAAATGCTTGGCATATAATCTAGTTGCCTCCAGGATGGTAGACTTTAACAGTGCCCACTGATTTCTTGCTCCTATCGTTTTACTCCAACCTTTCTCTCTTCCTTTTTTTTGGAAATTTTCCAATTTCAGCAAAATGTCTCCTTTCGAAATCTAAAACTTTTGTTTTTTGTACATTGGTGATCACTAGAACCCAACTTTTCTCCCACCTCAACATCAGAAACTCCATGTTTGTCAGTACTAGGTCTAGAATATGATCACCTCGGGTTGAGCTTTTTACTAACTGCTTTAGAGAAACCCCATTCAGTGCTCCTATTACATTCATGCTCCTGCTTGTAATAGCAATTTGAGAATTCTAGTTAATGTCAGGCATGTTGAAGTCACCCATAATCAAAACCTCTCCCTTCATTGCCATTTGAGTTATCTCGTCAATCAACAAGTTATCATAATCTTCAGTCTGTCCTGGCGATCTGTATACTAAACCAAATCAAACCTGGTCCTAGAAACCAATCACCAGCTTGTTAATATGAAAAATTAACTCCCGCTGTGTTACCAGTACTGCTGTGTGTCTCTCCCGTGTTCTCATTCAGCTTCCTGCTCTGCTATGCTCTGTCTCCCTCTCTGCATGGGGCAAGGTAGGAAAGGGTAGAGCTGTGGGGGGAGGTGGGGGCTGTGTAATATGCAGTTTGTGTGTGTGTCTAGGGGTGGCTGTGTAATATGCAGGGGGGGCTGGGTAGGGAGGGCTGTGTAATATGCAGGGGGTACTATGCAATATGCAGGGGGGCTGTGTAATGTAAAGGGGTCCAGAGGTACGGGGGCTGTGTAATGTAAACGGAAACAGAGGTGCGGGGCCGTGTAATGTATAAGGGTCCAGAGGCGCAGGGGGCTGTGTAATGTAAAGGGGTCCAGAGGTGCAGGGGGCTGTGTAGTGTAAATGGAACCAGAGGTGCAAGGCTGTGTAATGTATAAGGGGTCCAGAGGTGCAGGGGGCTGTGTATTGTAAAAGGGGCCAGAGGTGCAGGGGGCTGTGTAATGTGAAGGGTTCCAGAGGTGCAGGGGAATGTGAAATGTAAAGGGAACCAGAGGTGTGGGGCTTTAGACCAAAGACATTGGTGATCACTAGAACCCAACTTAAACCTCCAGGAATCATCCTTATTGCCAACTTCCATTGGTCAAGATTGATGTAATTATGCACACTGAACACAGGGGGTAACTCGTTTAGTACGGTTGTCATTCAGATAATTCCTTTTTTTAACCACTTTCGGACCAGCCGCCACAGTTCTACTGCGGCAGGTTGGCTCGGCTGGGCAAATATGGCGTTACCTGACGTTGCTTCGCCTTTTGGCCATTAGGGGCGCGCGCCATTGAAGCCGATGACCTCTGGGCACCCACGATCACTCGTGACAGAGCGAGAATCAGGATCTGTGTGTGTAAACACACAAATCCCGGTTCTTTCAGGGGAGTAGAGACAGATTGTGTGTTATTACTAAGTATGAACACCGATCTCTCTCTCCTCCTAGACGGTCCCATCGCCCTACAGTTAGAACACACACTAGGGAACACAGTTAACCCCTTGATCCCCCTCTATTGTTAACCCCTTCCCTGCCAGTGACATTTATACAGTAATCAGTGCATTTTTATAGCACTGATCGCTGTATAATTGTCAATGGTCCCAAAAATGTGTAAAAAGTGTCCAATTTGTCCGCCACAATATCGCAGATCGCCGCCATTACTATACTTTACTATAAAAATATATAAATGCCATATATCTATCCCCCATTTTGTAGACGCTATAACTTTTGCACAAACCAATCAATATACGCTTATTGCGATTTTTTTTTTTGTATATATGTAGAAGAATACAAATTGGCCTAAACTGAGGAAAAAAATTCTTTTTTTGAAAAAAAACGTGGGATATTTATTATAGCAAAAAGTAAAAGCTATTGTTTTTTTTTCAAAATTTTCGCTCTTCTTTTGTTTATAGCGCAAAAAATAAAAACTGCAGAGGTGATCAAGTACCACCAAAAGAAAGCTCTATTTGTGGGAAAAAAGGATTTCAACATTGTTTGGGTACAGCATCGCACGACTGCGCAATTATCAGTTAAAGCGACGCAGTGCCTTATCGCAAAAAATGGCCTGGTCATTGAGCAGCCAAATCTTCCGGGTCTGAAGTGGTTAATTAATATGAAAAAATGAATAATGAAAAAGGTGTTCTGTGATTAGATGAGGGTAGATTGTGATGTCATCCTCCCTCCTATGCGCCCTGTCTATTAAAAGAATACCTTATATTCACTGGAAAAAATAAAAAACGAAGGTGTTCTCTGAACGGCAGGGGTGCCAACGAGAGACCCCCTGTGTTTGGTGTGCACAGAGGAAGCGCTCCAGCAAAATCTGGAGGGTCGTGTCTATCACTCTATGTAGCGCAGGCTGCTATTGTTTTTTGCATCCCTGTCAGCTCTACAGATATAACATATGGATAACTGCATCTTGCCAAGCTGGACCAATGTAAATTGGCAATAAAGAAAATTCCTGGAGTTCTGCTTTAAAAACATGCAAATCTTTAAAAGTCACAATATATATTTAAAAAAAAAAAGAACTTACAGACCACCCGTCTCATCCAGCTCCTAATTTACAGGTGCATAAAACTCATCCAAAATCAAACATTCAGCATATGCTAAACTGAATGTTTTGTTACTGGATTCCACATAAAACAACTCCGGTATACTTCCAAGGATAAAAGCATTAGATATATGCTGATACCTAGATATTGATGCATTTCAAACAAAAATGTTCTTAGTCAAAGCAGTTGAAATGAAAAAGCTTTTATTTATCTACAAACAAAAAATCAGACCAGAGCCAGAATGCTCAAACTTTTTATCCATAGAAGTGTTGTTTTCATAGGAACCCTGTAAATGATAACAGATGACAAATGCGAACTTTTGTAGCCATGTAACTTTACAAAGCTTTGCACTTAGTTCGCATAAAATGAATTATATTGACTGAAATTCAAATGAGAAAGTAATTATTTCCCATAGAAAGAATAGATAATGCTAGACTGCCACCAGCAGGTGGAAAGGGAACATTGCCTTTGTACATTGAAAAGTGATGTTAAAACAGTATTACACCTAAAAGCAAACATTTGTTATATTGCAGCTTACCAAGTCTTAGATGTAGAGGCTGCATTCGTTTTTATTTTTTTTTCTGGTTTTTTTTTAGGTTCTCTTTTTTTTTTCACCTGGTGAACGGAACAAGTTTTCCTGCAAATGTATCAATTGAAGAAGTGGTTCAGTCTGTATAAAAAAAATAAAAGTCAGCTGTTAAAAATCCTGTAGTTGCTGTCTTTTAATAAAAAGTGATCCAAGCGGAAGTGGGAGCGGATACCTCTCAAAACTAAGTACCCCGCTACCCCCCCCCCCCCCCCCTAAAAAAAAAAGTGAAATGCCAAATGTGGCAGGGGAGAAGGAATTAAAGCAGAACTTTTGGATGGGTTCCGCTTTAAGCGCGTTGAGACAAACCATTTACCACTGATAAGGGTACTTACAGAGATCAATGTTTATTTTTTCATTTAAAACCTTTATCCTAAAAGAAAAAAAAACTGGTTGCTGTAACCGTAGTGTGCGCTGGAGTGTGATTTCAGTTTTTTAGCGTTTATTATCTGAATTTGCTAGTACATATAACTCTCCACACCCCAAGACTGACAGTGCTGCTGTACAAAGGTGTCTCTGTTGCTCCTTCATTAAGAATGTGGGCGCTCTAATACAGGAGGTGAGTCAGTGGTCAGAACACCAGGTGAAAACAGAGGGGAAAAAAAGCTTTAAAAAATAAAAATAATGCAGCCATCACATCTAATGATTAGTAATCTGCAATATATTACATTTCGTGTTTTAGGTGTAATTCCGCTTTAATGAAAGGCAATATTTTTACACATTAAAATAATCTTCATGGAAACGGGATATGATGAAAAGTAGAAGGTACCTTCTGTGAAAACCACATTAAAAAACCATCAGAAAAATTAGGAAAGGGTGACATGCATTTCTTGCTGTCTGTGTCCCCCTGTGGAAATTAACTTTTGCTTAGTGATTAACAGTAATAAAAACACCAGTTTTAGTAGAGAGAAGTTTGAACCTGTCAGGTTTTCACTAATGTCTGTGTCCCCATTGAGGAGGTTTAATTTGCTTGTCAGCAGTAAAACCTGACAGAGGTTCCAACCCTTTCCCAGTCTATCAAAAATTGAACAAAATGCTTTGGCTGGGCTAGGCAGAGGAGTTTTATTGTGGAGTGGGGGGGGGGGGGGGGAGCAGCTTCCTATGGGGGCACTCTCCGAAGAGGAGGAGCCATAAGAATCATTGGGGGACCCCAGAAGAAGAGGATCGGGGTTGCTCTGTGCAAAACCATTGCACAGAGCAGGTAAGCATAACATGTTTATTTTACTTAAAAAAAAGCCTTTAACCACTTAAGGACTGGGCCTCTTTTTTAGATGTGTTGTTTACAAGTTAAAAACTTTTTTTTTTGCTAGAAAATTACTTAGAACCCCCAAACATTATATATTTTTTTCTAACAGCCTAGAGAATAAAATGGCGGTCGTTGCAATACTTTCTGTCACACCGTATTTGCGCAGTGGTCTTACAAGCGCACTTTTTTTTAAAAAAAATACACTTTTTTGAATTAAAAAATAAGACAACAGTAAAGTTAGCCCAATTTTTTTTTATATTGTGAAAGATAATGTTACGCCGAGTAAATTTATGCCCAACATGTCACGGTTCAAAATTGCGCCCGCTCCTGGAATGGCGATAAACTTTTACCCTTAAAAATCTCCATAGGCGACATTAAAAAAATTCTACAGGTTGCATGTTTTGCATTACAGAGGAGGTCTAGGGCTAGAATTATTGCACTTGCTCTACCGATCGCGGCGATACCTCACATGTGTGGTTTGAACACGGTTTTCATATGTGGGTGCTACTCACGTATGCGTTCGCTTCTGCACGCGAGCTCAGCGGGACGGGGCGCTTTTAAAAAAAAAAAAAATTTCTTATTTATTTTACCTTTTATTTTTTATTTTTACACTGTTTTTTTTTAAAAAAAGTGTCACTTTTATTCCTATTACAAGGAATATAAACATCCATTGTAATAGAAAAAATCATGACAGGACCTCTTAAATATGAGCTCTGGGGTCAAAAAGGCCTCAGATCTCATATTTACACTAAAATTCAATAAAAAAAATAAAAAAATTGTCATTTAAAAAAATGAAGAAAAAAAAATGTCCCTTTAAGCGCTATGGGCGGAAGTGACGTTTTGACGTCGCTTTCAAACTGCAGTGTCATGGAGACAGGTAGGAGCCATCTTCCCCTCAGGGCAAAGATGCCAAACTGCGCCCCCCTTTGCCTTAGGGTTAGGGTCAGGATGCCCCCCACCCCACCCCTGTAACATTGCGCCAGGGGCAGCCGCCCCTCCTGCCCACTCCTTGTCCCAGCCCTGCCCTCACTCATCTCCATGCACAGCCCTGAGAAGGACCAGATCGCTTCCATCGACGGCTCCGGAAGTGGTTAATATCACCTTAATTACTGCCAGTTTCAGAGGTAATTCTTTAAAGGATAAGTCCACCTTTTGGAATATGTTACATGTTCCACTTGTATTTAGGGTGCAACATGTTCCAGCTCCTGCCACCTCTACCTCAATCCTCCCTCAGTGTGACAGCGGGCGAGGGAGCTATACGTTACATACTCCTGACCACTGCTCCCTGTACACAGGGCTATACATTACATACTCCTGACCACTGCTCCCTGTACACAGGGCTATACATTACATACTCCTGACCACTGCTCCCTGTACACAGGGCTATACATTACATACTCCTGACCACTGCTCCCTGTACACAGGGCTATACATTGCATACTCCTGACCACTGCTCCCTGTACACAGGGCTATACATTACATACTCCTGACCACTGCTCCCTGTAAACAGGGCTATACATTACATACTCCTGACCGCTGCTCCCTGTACACAGGGCTATACATTACATACTCCTGACCACTGCTCCCTGTACACAGGGCTATACATTACATACTCCTGACCACTGTTGCCTGTACACAGGGCTATACATTACATACTCCTGACCACTGCTCCCTGTACACAGGGCTATACATTACATACTCCTGACCACTGCTCCCTGTACACAGGGCTATACATTACATACTCCTGACCACTGCTCCCTGTACACAGGGCTATACATTACATACTCCTGACCACTGCTCCCTGTACACAGGGCTATACATTACATACTCCTGACCACTGCTCCCTGTACACAGGGCTATACATTACATACTCCTGACCACTGCTCCCTGTACACAGGGCTATACGTTACATACTCCTGACCACTGCTCCCTGTACACAGTGCTATACATTACATACTCCTGACCACTGCTCCCTGTACACAGGGCTATACGTTACATACTCCTGACCACTGCTCCCTGTACACAGTGCTATACATTACATACTCCTGACCACTGCTCCCTGCACACAGGGCTATACGTTACATACTCCCGAAGACTGCTTCCTGTACACAGGGCTATACGTTACATACTCCTGACCACTGCTCCCTGTACACAGTGCTATACGTTACATACTCCCGAAGACTGCTCCCTGTACACAGGGCTATACGTTACATACTCCTGACCACTGCTCCCTGTACACAGTGCTATACGTTACATACTCCCGAAGACTGCTCCCTGTACACAGGGCTATACGTTACATACTCCTGACCACTGCTCCCTGTACACAGGGCTATACGTTACATACTCCTGACCACTGCTCCTTGTACACAGGGCTATACGTTACATACTCCTGACCACTGCTCCCTGCACACAGGACTATACGTTACATACTCCTAACCACTGCTCCTTGTACACAGGGCTATACATTACATACTCCTGACCACTGCTCCTTGTACACAGGGCTATACGTTACATACTCCTGACCACTGCTCCCTGCACACAGGACTATACGTTACATACTCCTAACCACTGCTCCTTGTACACAGGGCTATACATTACATACTCCTGACCACTGCTCCTTGTACACAGGGCTATATGTTACATACTCCTGACCACTGCTCCTTGTACACAGGGCTATACGTTACATACTCCTGACCACTGCTCCCTGCACACAGGGCTATACATTACATAATCCTAACCACTCTATATGGTGGGAGTGCTGCAAGTTGGAGTGTGCAAAGTTGTGTATAACACAGCTGGTAGAGTGCAATGGAGTATGTAATATACAGCCTGGTGGAAGGAGCAGGGGTCAAGACTAGATCATGTATAACACAGTATACAGGGGTAGTAGTCAGGAATGTGCAACCTTAGGCACAAAATCAGTGGCGGCTGGTGCTCAAAATTTTTGGGGGGACGCAAACAAACTGAAAAATTCTGAAAAAAAACAAAAATTGCAGCCTCACTGTGCCCAGAAAATGCAGCCACTGTGCCATCCATTGCAGCCACTGTGCCCATCAAATGCAGCCACTGTGCCCATCAAATGCAGCCACTGTGCTCATCAAATGCAGCCACTGTGCCATCAATTGCAGCCACTGTGCCCCAACAAATATTGCCACTGTGCCCCAACAAATGTTGCCACTGTGCCCATCAAATGCAGCCACTGTGCCCATCAGTTGAAACCACTGTGCCCATCAAATACAGCCACTGTGCCCACCAAATGCAGCCACTGCGCCCATCATATTCAGCCACTGTGCCTACCATATGCAGCCACTACGCCCATCAAATGCAGCCACTGTGCCATCAATTGCAGCCACTGTGCCCCAACAATTGCAGCCACTGTGCCCCATCAAATTTTGCCACTGTGCCCATCAAATGCAGCCACTGTGCCCATCACTTGCAGCCACTGTGCCCATCAGCTGAAACCACTGTGCCCATCATATGCAGCCACTGTGCCCATCAAATGCAGCCACTGTGCCCCGTCAAATATAGCCACTGTGCCCATCACTTGCAGCCACTGTGCTCATCAATGGCAGGGGTTAAAGCTGATGCTGTCGCTGACTCGCATTCTCTCCTCATATTCTTGAGATTCCTAATCTGCCGACCTGTCAGTTCTACGGAGTACACAGACAGCAAGGACGGCAGAGCTGAGAAAAGTCACTGAAGCCAGAGTACTGCAGGCTTCCCAGAGAGGGGTTTGATTCTTACCTGGGGGAAGTCACAGCGCGAGAGATGTCCACCTGGAGTATGCCTGTAGGAGCTGGAGGACAGGGAGGTGGTAAGCCAGGAGGAGGAAGAGCTGCTCCGTACCGCCATAGCAAGTGACCCACTGCTCTCCACACAGCAGTGAAATGGAAACCGGAAGAGACGCGCAGGGGGGTAACTAGAAATAGCAGGGCCCCATAGCAATGTATGTATGGGGCCCCCTGCAAACAGCCCCCCCCCCCACATCTGCCCTAGTGTCAATGCAGCGTGACCTGTGCCACATACAGCGTGACCTGTGCCCAATACAGCGTGACCTGTGCCCCATACAGCGTGACCTGTGCCCAATACAGCCTGGTCTGCCTGTGCCCCATACAGCCCCACTTATGCAGAGGAAGAGGCAAGCCACCCGGATCAGCAGAGAGCGGGATTACCCGCTGTAATAGCTTTCATTTGAATTTTCTGTCTTCCCGGGGCTCATCGTTACATAGCCCCACCTCTTGGCCCGACGCCTTTGATGACGTCACATGTCCCGCATTGGATTGGCGTTCTGTCTATCAAAGGCACCGGGCCAAAAGGTGGAGCTATGTGATGTGAGCCCCGGGAACACTGGAAGTTCGAATGAAAGCTCTTACATCGGGCAATTCAGCTCTCTGCTGATACGGACAGCTCGCCTCTTCCTTTCCTCTCTATTCCCCTGGCTGGGAGATTGTGCCGGCGGTGCTCTTATCCTCACTGGGCCCCACTCGGCTGCGGGCCCCATAGCGCCCGCATGGGTCGCTATGGTGATAGTTACGCCCCTGGAGACGCGGCAGTGGCTGCAAAAAGCACCGCACAGTCTTCCTCCGTCCCCGCCAATGAAAAATCGGAAAGGAGGCCACGTACCAATCAGTGAGGAGTGGGAGTGTTTGCGGGCGCAGTGCTTGTGCCCAGAACCCTCCCTTAACACGGGCAAATCAGCTTCCCAGCTTGCAATCAGCTGATTGCAAGCTGGGAAGCTTCACATAGACTGCCATGTTTCCGGCGCCCAGACAATCTTAAAGGGCCTTTATTAATTTATTTTAGCTTGGGGGAGCGGTGCCCATGCGCCCCCTATGGACGGGCCGCCACTGCAACAAAATACAGATTGCAGCAGTCACAATTACAGTATGTAATGTACAGCATGCATTACATACTCCTGACTATACTCTGTATGCTGTGCTGTGCGGTACATACCATTTTATTTCTGTATCTTATATACTTATGGTTGCTGGCTGCACCCTGTACATTACATGTCCCTGACCACTGCACTCTGTCCACTGGGGTGGTGACATCACAATCAAATGGTGTTATATAGCTTCATATCTACATTAAGACCTTGGGGAATTGTGTTGAAATGTAATATTGCAACTTAAAGAGGAGCTCCAGTCCCCACCCCCACCCCCACAAACACTGTAGCTGCTGACTTTTAATATAAGGACACTTACCTGTCCAGGGGTCCAGCAATGTTAGCACCCGAGCTGATTTTTCAGTCGGCTTTGGGTACAGGCGCCAGTATTTTAGGTGAGGGAAACTGGCATGCGGGGGTCACGTCGCACTTTGTGAATGGTCCCAGAAGACTGGGGGGAAAAGGAGGAAGAGCCAAACATCATTGTAGATCTCTGTGGCGATCTGACCCGGAAGTGGGAGCGGGTAACCCCCCCACCAAAAAGTGCCAAATATGCCAGTGGAGGGGGGAGGGTGCAAACAACTGGAGCTTCCCCTTTTGGGTGGAGCTCCGCTTTAAGCATACCTTCCAACTTTCTTTGATGGGAAAGGGGGACAACTATTAGCAAAAATTATGTAGGCAAAGGACACACACCTGGTACATGGAAAATGAATATACAAAAATTGATTGGATAAACCCACAAGTGTTTTTTTACCATAATTCGTTCATTTGTGTACAGGTATATAAATCTGAAAAAAATAAGGGTCAATGAGGCGTAAAGAAGTACAGATTGGCTTTGTTCCAAAAATGAGACAGTCCCTCCAAATCAGGCAAAGCTGGGAGCTATGACTTAACAGTTCCTAGATGTGGTAGCTGCATTAGTTTCCTTTTTTCAGGCTAATTTTCCTGTCATTTTAACCTGGGGACAACATTACTGTATTGTATGTATAGAGGAGTAGTGTTGTCACGATGGGACAGGAAGTGTAAGGCCCCTTTCTCACTGGGGCTGCGGCCGATCCTGCGTTAGCGCTGAAGTGCCGTTTGTTTTAGTGGCGCTTTAGCGCTGTTTAAGCAGCACTTTTCCCAAAGAAGGGATAAAAAATTCTCTTGTGGCAGCGCTTTCCGAAGTGCTTTTCAGGAGCTTCGGAAGCGCTACCCATTCATTTCAATGGGCAGGGCGTTTTGGGAGCACTAAATACAGTGCTCCCAAACTACCCCAAAGATGCTGCTTGCAAAACTTTTTGGAATTTCGCACAAGCGCACCGCCCCAGAATGAATGGGAGGTGGTTTTCAGGTGCTTAGCAGAGGCTATTTCCAGTGCTAAAGCACCTGAAAACCGCCCCGGTGTGAAAGGGGTCTTAAGCTGTCCATACATTATACAATTTTTTTGTACAATTTCAGTACAATCTCCTTGAGATTTTCCTTCAACTACGTATGTAGTGCAAGGGTCTGCCTGACTGGATACAAATTGAAAGTGTTGTTTAGGTTTGACCTCATATTATATGTTTTTCGGTAAATCTAAAGGAACAGTGGCGGCTGGTGGGTTTTTCTTTTGGGTTTGGTGGCAAACAAACAACCCCCCCCCCCCCCACCATGGCGTGGCGGCAATGTAACAGAACTTGTGTGGCAGGGCTGTGGTGTCCTCTCCTCCTGGACTGCGGGCAGTGGCCACGGCGGCACCAGTGTCCGCTCCTCCAGCTTTCTCCGCCGCCGCGTGTCTCATCTTTCGTCAAAGTGCTAAGCATCCATCGCCTGACGCTTTGGCCAATCGGGAAACAGGTCTTACAGACCTGCCTCCTGATTGGCGGGGAGGGTGGGATCTGAGCGTAATGCTCTGCGCTCTGAGCCGACCGTTTTTTGAAGCCTGTTAGAGCCTCTTCAAAAGAACACCCCGCCGCATTGGAATCCATGGTCTGGTGCTACTGATGTGTAGATCAGGGGGCCGGACACATGGATAGGGGAGTTGGCGCCCTTGTGCCCTCTATGGATGGGCCGCCACTGTAAAGGAACATTGTACAGTAAGACTGTATAATGTATGGCCAGCTTTAGAACTACGGGACACCTACCACCAAATAGGAGATGATTTGTAGCTTTCAGAAGATAGCTGGGAAGGCTGACCACATTTGTCCTTTTCACCAGCTCTCTATGCTATGTATTATAACAGATGTGGGATGGGGAAAGTGTGTCCATGAAAATTCATAGCTTCTTCACTCTGATCATCTGCCCGATAGTAATCTGGAGCACAGATCTGGTTGTCAGATGAAATTGGGAAGTCGGTTCTCAGCTGCACTCAATCTCACTGAACTTTGATGTTTGCATTGAAGCTTATTGACATCATCATTCTTCGTGGAATAAACTGATGTGCAGACATATCATCGCACATTGGCATCTAGAGTGTTTAAATGATTTAAATGATTCCCATAGTGTGCTAATTTAAAAAAAAAAATTAACAACTTGATCCCGACAAAGAGGTTTTTATGTAGTACTAAAAAACTCCACAAGAGGTCCTACAAAACCAGCAAATAATTCACTTATGAGGTTTTCTTCCAGGATGATTTATATCTCATTATAGTGTCACATATGTGTGGGGACAATATCCAACAAAAATCAACATAACCCTAGGCATTTTACCACTGCATTCTAAGCACCTTAAACCCCCTTCACACCCTTGACTTCCAGATCTTATTTTACATTTTTGGAGATTTTGTTGGCTTTGCATATAATACATTTTTTGCATTTGTAGTCCTTCCTAACATATTAGAATTTTAGCGTTTACATAAATATGGCAACCACAGCTACTACAAAATATAATCAACCAAGCCTTCAGCTTACAAGGATACCATGCAAATGTTTTTTTTTGTTTTGTTTTTTTTATAAAACATGGCTCTAATAAAGGCCAAAAATGAAAATGTAATGCTCAGTTTCAAAGACCTTTTTAACCCTTTGATTTTTATATTGCAGCATTCATGGGTAAAAAACAAACAAACATATGTTTGCATAAATCATTTATTGTTGCACTATGAATAAGTTGAATTTGCACAGATAAGAACTGATGCATGGGCCTGCACAAGCTTTTACCGCTATGTTCAATGTAGTATGCTGCTGCTGGGTTATACAGTGGGGGAAATCATTATTTGATCCCCTGCAGATTTTATAAGTTTGCCCACTTACAAAGAAATGAAGGGTCTATCATTTTTATCATAGGTGTTATTTAAATGATAGAGACAGAATATAAACCAAAAATCCAGAAAAAACACATAATACAAATGTTATACACTAAGTTGCAGTTCAGTGAGTAAAATAAGTATTTGATCCCCAAAGAAAACATGACTTGATGGAGAAACCCTTGTTGGCAAGCACAGAGGTAAGACATTTCTTGTAGTTGGCTACCAGGTTTGCACACATCTCAGGAGGGATTTTGGTGCACTCTTCTTTAAAGATCTTCTCTAAATCCTTAGGGCTTCTTGGCTGTTGCTTGGCAACTCAAAGTTTCGGCTCCCTCCATAATTTTCCATAGAATCAAGATCTGGAGATTGGCTAGGCCATTCCATGACCTTAATGTGCTTCTTCTTGAGCCACTCCATTGTTGCCTTGGCGTAGGGCCGTCTTATCACGTGGGCACAGCCCAGGGGCCCCAGATGCACGTGGGGCCCCATCAGGGCCAGTCAGATCTAGGGGGAAGCTGCTGGAAGTGCTGGGTGGCATGGTACACTACACACAGAGATGAACTGACAGTAACTTTGTTAGCAGCAGCGCGGCGCGCACCTACTGCGTGCAGTCTTTAAGTTGTCACAATGGCTGATTGCTGGTCTGTGCAGCATGACCTGCCACCCGGCCAGGAGTCCCAGGAGTTTGTGGCTGGGAGCGGGTGCACTGTCACTGTGCTGTGCCGATCCATTTACTCAATATCTCGCTCATACAAAGCCTACGAGTGAGATATTATTATTATTATTATTATTTCAGGTACTTATATAGCACCGTCAATTTACGCAGCTCTTTACATATATATTATACATTCACATCAGTCTCTACCCTCAAGGAGCTTACAATCTAAGGTCCCTAACTCACATTCATACATACTGGGGCCAGTTTAGACAGGATCCAATTAACCTACCAGCATGTCTTTGGAGCATAGGCGTCACCCTGTGCGTCAGGGTGTGCCAGGTGTGCCTGGGCACACCCTAATCACCCCATGTGCATTAGCGTTATCCAGGGACAGCACCAGGTGGGTGGTTGAGGGTGCCAGTGACCAGTGTAAATGCCCTCATTATATTAAAGGCTAGGGCATAACGTAATATGCTCCCTATCAACTGTCTCCCAGCACCAGAGCCTCCTTTCTGTGACAGCAGGTTGTGTTCATGTGTGTTTGAGAGTTGGGGTGCACACCCTAATGAAGAAGTGGGCATTGATTAAGTGCCCACAGCATGGGATTGTGGCAGGCAAAAGAGTTATTAAAAAAAAAAAAAAAATTTTTTGATACTGTCCCTTTAAATGTTTGAGGCAAAGGCATGTGGCTCACGAGCGGGTAAAACGTGATTCTAGGCGGGAAAAACACGTGTATTATAGAGTAATACATGTGTTTTTAAGGTTATATATGACCCTCGGATCAGGCTCCTGTCACAGTTGACCCCACAGCGGCTTGACGAGCTCCATAGGCTATAATACTGAGCTATAATACAGGAGCTCGTCTGCCGCTTAAGGTCATGAAGACGTTAGTCCGAAGGGTCCTGGAGAAGGCGGCGTCTACAGGACGGGAAGAGTGGCTGAAGAAGTGCCTGGCGGAGTTGGAGGAAGAGCCGACATTGGAAGAAGGCTTGGAAGATCCCGCGGTACACGCGACGGCGCCTGTGGGGAACGATTTGCGGATCTCACCGCCGCCAGTGACTTGCACAGCAACTCACCTCAGTCAAGCCCGCAGGCATCAGCGAAGCCGCCCGCCGGAGCGCCCTGCTACGCCAGCCCCTTTGGAGGAAGGTGAGTCCCGCCCTCGAGAGAATGCTGTCACAGATGACGTCACTGCGCATCGGCGCAGTGGACGTCGGATCCGTCCAAGAAAGAGGGCGTTCTCTCCTTCCCCCCTCTGTGTCAGAGAGGGATGGGGAAGCGCTCCATCATCCCCGCCTACTGTTTCTTTTTCTTCACAGGCACCAGCGTCACCTGTTGCCATGCCGACGGCATCGCGCGCATCCAGGCTTGTACAGCTGGATGCTGAAATGGATCATCTGATTCCAGGACCTCCTGAGAACCGAAATCGTTCTGATCTACAGTCCGCTACAGGAACCATCCCTGCTGGTGAGTCAGCACAACAGAATTTAATAACACTTTTGGTTGATTCCTTATCTAAATTTATAGATGCTTTAGGTCAAAAGCAATTATCTACACCTGTCTCTTCACCTGCTAATGTTTGGTCACAAAATCCTGCATTGTCAATTCATACAAATGCTTCGTTTAATACAAATTCCATTGAACATGCACAGGATTCTGCTGTTTTGGAACATAGATCTTCTTCTGTGCCTGAAATTTGTTTTAAAGAAGTATTGCCATGTGAGATATCACCGTTAGGTTTTCATTTAGCTTCCAATATAAAAGAAAAAATATGGAAAGGTGATTTTATTGATCTGTTAACGTTGTTACCTAGCTCTAAAGATTTTTCTATTAAAAGTGATAAAAGAACTGATGAAGAGGATAGGCGTCGCACGGCTCCGAGATCTTTTCACAATTGGTTACATGCTTTTTGCATTTTTTTCAGTGATTATGGGTGAGAAATTCCCTGAAAAATGTAGTGGTTTTACGATGAATGTTTCCATCAAAAAATGGCTGTTTACCCTTCTCTCAAATGGGGAATGAAGGACGTTGGTTTATGGTTGAACCTAATTCTTCCCCAAAAGCAAGTGGTGGCAAAACAGCCTTTTGGGAATCAAAACACATCTGTATACAAGAAAGGCATTTGTTACGCTTTTAATGAGTCCCAGTGTAAATGGTCAACTTCGTGCCGCTATAAGCATGAGTGTTCATTTTGCTTTGGGACTCACCCATTAGTAAAATGTTTTAAAAGAAGCCATTCACAATTGCAATTTCGGGATAATTCAAAAAGCGTAAACACCAGTGAAGCTGGAAAAAATGTACCCATGGCTGCTTCTCTACCCAGACAGGGAGAAAGCAGTAATTTTAATTTACGGTTTTTCTTCCGGTTTTAAACTTCCTATTTTCTCTGGATCCGGGTGCCATATGGTGGATAATCTTAAATCAGTTTTTCTTCATAGTCAGGTGGTAAGAAAAAAATTGATTAAAGAAATCGCAGCGGGTCAGGTGGCTGGTCCTTTTGTATCTCCTCCGTTTAAAAATTTTCGCATATCTCCATTGGGTTTAGTACCAAAAAAGGAACCAAACTCTTATCGTCTTATTCATCATCTTTCTTACCCGAAAGGTAATTCATTGAATGATGAAATTGACAATTCTTTATCTTCAGTTAAATATGCCAGTTTCGACGACGCTGTCTCTCTAATACGGAAATTCGGTGTCGGAGCTCTAATGGCCAAATCAGATATTCAGGCTGCTTTTCGATTGTTGCCTATTGCACCCGAATCTTTTAATTCTTTAGGTTTTTGTTTCGAAGGTAATTTTTTCTATGATATGTGTTTACCAATGGGTTGCTCCTTATCGTGTCAGTATTTTGAAACTTTTGCTACCTTTTTGCAATGGTTTCTATTGTATGAATCAGGATGTGAAGGAATAATCCATTATTTGGATGATTTCCTGTTTATTGGACCTCCTGATTCTCCAATATGCGCTTTATTATTAAAATTATTTTTGGCCATTTCTCACAATTTTGGCATTCCTATTGCTTATGAAAAAACGGTTTTTCCTTCCCCAGTCATAGAATTCCTAGGTATCAGAATTGATACTAATTTATTCCAGTTTCAACTTCCTTTGCAAAAAATTAACCGGATTCAAGAACTCATATGCATATTTTTGAGAAAAAAAAATGTTTTATTAAAAGAACTTCAGTCCTTTTTGGGCTTGTTAGCATTTGCCTCTCGAGTTATGCCGGTAGGTAGAATTTTTTCTAGGAGATTGTCTATGGCAATGTTAGGGTTTAAATCTCCCTTTTCCCATATTCGTCTTACTGAAGATTTAAAAGATGATTTGATAGTATGGTCGCAATTCCTTTTGGATTACAACGGTCGTACCTTTTTTCAGGAGGAATTGGTTTTTTCAGCAGACATGGAATTGTTTACAGATTCTGCAGGTTCATTAGGTTTTGCAGCGATATGGCACACTCATTGGTGCTGTGGTGCTTGGCCTTCTTTTTGGGTTTCTAGTAAAGCTACAAAAAACATTGTTCTATTGAAATTGTTTCCTATCATAGTGGCTTTTGAATTATGGGGAAACAATTTTGCTAATAAACGGATTTTAATTCATTCAGACAACAAAGGGGTGATTTTCGCGATAAATTGTCTTTCTTCTAAATCCATATCTGTAATAAAATTGCTGCGTTATTTTGTATTTTTATGCTTAAAATTTAATATTTGGGTTAAAGCTAGATATGTTCCTGGTGAAGACAACGAGATAGCTGATGCATTATCTCGTTTCCAGATGGCTCGTTTCAGGCAGCTTTTTCCCGAAGCGGACCTAGTCGGTTACACATGCCCCAGTCATCTATGGGATTTGATTTAACCCCTGTATTTTCGGCTATTCAGAATTCTTTAGCTCCCAGAACATGGACCGCATATTTGGTTGCATGGAGAAAATGGATATTGTTTAATGATGAATTGGGTTTGTCGGGTTTTTCACCTTCGGAACAAACGGTATTAGCATATTTTTGTTTTCTTATGCAACAACATTTTTCTTATAGTCATATTAACAAAAGTTTGGCTGGAATTTCTTTCTTCTTTAAATTCCTTAACTTACCAGTTTGTACTAGTTACTTTTCCGTGCGTCAAGCACTGAAAGGTTATAAGAAAAAAACAGTTACACCTGATATGCGTAGGCCCATTTCTTTGGATCTTTTGCAAAAAATTTTTTGTCTACTCAAAAAGTGTGCCATTCAGAATACGAAGCATTGTTACTTAAAACAGCCTTTGTTTTGATGTTCTTTGCTGCTCTTCGTATTTCTGAGATGGTACCGGCCAACAAAAAAGGTAATTCAGGTCTACTTTTTAATGAGGTACTGCTTGCCCAAGGTAAGGTAGAAGTTTTTTATTAGTCACTCAAAGACGGACGTTAATGGTAAAGGTAATTGGATCAGTCTACATGCTTGTGGCGACTCCATTGTTTGTCCTTATGCGGTTATTTCTACTTATTTTTCTGTTCGGCCTTCATGTTTCGGTAATTTTTTAGTGCATATGGATCATTCACCACTCACAAAATTTCAATTTTCAGCATTATTACGGCGTTGTTTATCCCATTTAGGCCTTTCTCACTTAAAATTTTCATCTCATTCTTTTCGCATTGGAGCCGCCACAGAAGCAGCTAGGTTGGGCCTTGATGATGCAGTCATTATGAGGCTGGGGAGGTGGGAGTCCAAGAGGTTTAATCTTTATGTTCGCCCCAATTTATTTATTTAATTTCATAGGTCCCAAGTCCTACATTTGGATTATTGGACACTAGTTTATTTATTGGGCTCAACAGAGAGCTTGCCAACGCTGCTATACTGCCAATTTATCTTTGTCTCCTGCTTCTTTTAAGGTTCTTTGGAGGGGCATTCGTGGGCTTCCATGGAATAACCTTTTCTTTCATCTTTCTGCTTTATCTCAGAGCTGGCCCTCTCCAGACATCTTGATAATTCATTTAGGGGGTAACGATATAGGTAAATCATCAACCTTGGATTTGCTTTTTAGGATGAAACGAGATTTGCATCGCATACGACTTTCATTCCCAAATACTAGGGTAATTTTTTCAGAAATGGTGCCACGTCTTACTTGGTTATCTTCTCCAGAGGCAAGACCTTTAGAGAAAATTCGAAGACGGGTGAACCATTCTATCGAAAAATTCATGCCTTTATTGGACAGTTTTTCTTTCCGACATGTTGATTTGGAAGGAGGTTTTTCCGGCCTTTATCGACAAGACGGTGTTCACTTGTCTGATGTAGGCTTGGATATTTTTAATTTAGGTTTACAGAACATGATAGAGATGGCCGCGGTGGTGGGGTAGGCCGTTTTTTGTTTTGGTTAACAAAAACCGGCTGGTGGGGACTTTGATGAATGTTTTTATTTATGGTACTCGCTCGAGTTCTATAACTGAGCGAGATATTGATATATGTTTTATATATATTTAAAAAATAATAAAATAAATAAAAGAAAAGAAAAAAAGAAAATTTAAATATTTTAATTTATTGATGAATTATTTATAAAGTTTATGTATACCAATAAAGGTGCCGCGGCCATTTTATTACCATTTAAACTGAGTTTGAGTGTGAATTATTTCTTTATTTGGTATTCTTTTGTACGGCCTACATTCCCATGCAATAGGCTGCGCACACCTATGCTTTGGAGTGTGCGAGGAAACCGGAGTACCTCGGAGGAAACCCACGGAGAACATGCAAACTCCAGGCAGGTGGTGTCATGGTTGTTATTGAGAGACACTGAAATACAAGTGCACAGCACAGTGTGTTGAACAGACCAGTGACTCTGCTCCTCCTCCTGATGATCTATCCTATCCCTGCTGTGCCTGCCCCGTCAGTCCCGCCAATAATCCACCCCCTGCTATGCACACACACACAGAGCACTGTGAAAGGACGTGTATGTGCAGACAATATTGGAATACACACACTACAACAGGACTATAGCGGTAGATCCTAGCTGGACAATTGGGTGAGTCTGGCCCTCCCTCTGCTCTGAGTCATTTGTCAGCCAGTGAGGAAGCGATGTCAGCTCCTCACCACTTGTTTTAACTCCCAAAATGCTGTAACACCCCACTACAATCACCTGCATTGCACACGGTTGCAGCACGGATCTATCTAATCTAATAAACAAATAATCTGATATAAAATCTAACAGACGAATAATCATAACAAATCTACCGGTAATAAAGAAATAATCTATTAACAAATCGAATAAATCTATCAACTATTTATACTTTAATTCTTGAGAGTAAGTGCGAAAATTGGGACATCCTTGTAGGGGCCCCAGGACATTACTCTGCCCAGGGGCTCATGATGCTGGTAAAATGGCCCTATCTTGGCAGTATGTTTTGGGTCATTGGGGGTTATTTACTAAAGGCAAATCCATTTTGCACTACAAGTGCAAACTACAAGTGCAAAATGCACTTGGAAGTGCAGTAGCTGTAGATCCCAGGGGGACATGCAAGAAAAATAAAAAACAGCATTTTAGCTTGCATATGATTGGATAATAAAATCAGCAGAGCTTCCCCTCATTTTAGATCTACCCATCAGATTTACAGCAACTGCACTTCCAAGGATTTCCAAGTGCACTTTGCACTTGTAGTTTGCACTTGTAGTGTAAAGTGGATTTGCCTTTCATAAATAACCCCCATTATCATGCTGGAAGACCCATCCACGACCCACCTTCAGTGTCTTGGCTGAGGGAAGAAGGTTCTCATCCATGATTTTACAATACATGGCCCGGTGCATTGGCCCCTCAATGTGGCAAAGTTGGCCGGTACCTTTAGCAGAGAAACAGCCCCAAAGTATAATGTTGCCACCTCTGTGCTAGACTGTAGGGATGGTGTTCTTAGGGTAGGGTAGTCATAGTCAGCATTTTTCTTCCTCCAAACACAGTGAGTCGAGTTAATGCCAAAGAGCTCAATTTTGGTCTCATCTGATCACAGCACTTTCTCCCAATTCTCAGAATTATATACCGTATTTATCGGCATATAACACGCACTTTTTTCCCCTGAAAATCAGGGGAAAATCGTGGGTGCGTGTTGTAGGCCGATCCCCCCCCAATTGTGTGTGATCGGAGCGATTGCGGCAATTGCCGCGATCGCCGCCAACATACACAGCCGTGTGGAAATTCAAATACGGCGCCGAGACTGCAGGGACTCGGCGGAGCGGAGCTATGCATAGCCGAGAGTCCTCGGGTTTTCTCGGCGCCGCTTACAGTTCCGCCCATAGAGGACTCTCGGCTATGTGTATCGGCGCTCCGCCGAGTCCCTGCAGTCTCGGCGCCATATTTAAATTTACACAGGGTTGTGTATGACGGCAGGGATCACAGCGATCCCACAAAGCTGCACGGGGGGGCAAGGCTGCACTGGGGCAAGGCTGCATGGGGGCAAAGCTGCACTGGGGCAAGGCTGCACTGGAGAAAAGCTGCACTGACAAGGCTGCACTGACATGGCTGCACTGACATTGCTGCACTGACAAGGCTGCACTGACAAGGCTGCACTGACATGGCTGCACTGACATGGCTGCACTGACAAGGCTGCACTGACAAGGCTGCACTGACATGGCTGCACTGACAAGGCTGCACTGGGGCAAAGCTTCACTGACAAGGCTGCAATGGACACTGGGGCAAGGCTGCACTGACAATTCTGCACTGGGGCAAAGCTGCACTGACAAGGCTGCACTGACAAGGCTGCAATGGACACTGGGGCAAGGCTGCACTGACACTGACAAGGCTGCAGATGGACACCAATAACGCTGCATTGATGGGCATTTTAATGTAAGTTTTTCTTCCTTAAACTTTACTCCTAAAAGTTTTTTTCCTTAAAATTCCCTCCTTAACTTGGGTGCGTGTTATACGCTGACGCGTGTTATACGCCGATAAATACGGTAGATGTTCATTAGCAAACTTCAGATGGGCCTGTACATGTGCCTTCTAGAGGAGGGGGACCTTGCGGGCGCTGTAGGATTTCAATCCATGGCGGCATATTGTGTTACCAATGGTTTGTTTGTTGACTGTGGTCCCAACTGCCTTGAGATAATTCACACGCTCCTCCCGTGTAGTTTTGGGCTGATCCCTCACTTTTCTCATGATCATACTTGCCCCATGAGGCGAAATCTTGCATGTTGCTCCAGACCGAGGACGATTGATGGTTATTTTGTGTTTCTTTAATTTGCGAGTAATCGCTCCAACAGTCTCCTTCTCACCAAGCTTCTTGCTGATGGTCTTGTAGCCCATTCCAGCCTTGTGCAGGTCTACAATCTTGTCCCTGACGTCCTTTGACAGCTCTTTGGTCTTGCCCATGATGGTGAGGTTTGAAAGGAAGAAAGAGATTCTGTGGACAGGTGTCTTTTACTGTTTATGTGTAATATAATGGGTATTATACAATGTTCTGCATGATAAAATATGTTGCCTCAGTGTGATAAATTGTTGCTGTCTTAAATATTGCATTGTTTCAGGGTAGCGTGTTACCATTATTATGCAATAAAATATTTTGCTAGATATACATTTGTTGCTGGGTGATATATTATTGTGGAACTAAACTCCAAAGTATATTCACCTCCACCTTCCAGTGTTGTAGTGGTTACAACCCTAGCTAGCTGCTGTCACCCTCCAGGCGCTCGGTTTTCAGCCTCTTGGTTGTGGGGGAATAGGACTCATATGAATAGGAGTCAGTCATTTGGGCACAGCGGAAGTGTGCCAGGAATACACAATCAGCTGCGCATGCACATCTCAGTGTACATTTGGTAGAAAACTATGAGCAGGCAGGTAAATTTGTATTGCTGCAGAAGAAACATAGCATGTGTTTTCTGTAATAAAGAGCTGTCTGCTCACAGTTTTCAACAAGTTAGGTTTAGTTCAACTTTAATGCTATATAATAAATGATTCCTGTGTAATAGAATATCTTGGTAAATGAAATGCTGTTTCCGCATGATGTAATATATGATTTATGATGTATTTATGATATATGATTATAATATTGCTGTGTGGTAGACAATAGATTAGAATAGAAATTAAACTTTCTAGAAAGTTTAATAGAAACATAGAAAAGTGACGTCAGAAAAAAGAGTGGTCTATCAAGTCTGCCCGCTTTTTTTAATTTTTTATAAGTTTTGTATTTTTTTTTTGTTTGTTTTATTATTTTTTGCTTATCCCTTGTTAATAATTGAAATATTAGTTTGTTGGGTGGAAACAGCAATAAAACATGCCACGCCAAGCACTCCTATCTCTGTTCTTTTGGCTACTGTCAGGTGTCAGTTAGCTATTTACTAACCTAGAGTTAGTGGGCCTATACTAGGTGTACTACGTGCTTAACCACCTCAATACAGGGCACGTTCACCCCCTTCCTGCCCAGGCCATTTTTCAGCTTTCAGTGCTGTCGCACTTTGAATGATAATTGTGCGGTCATGCTACACTGTACACAAATGAAAATGTTATCATTTTCTTAACACAAATAGAGCTTCTTTTGGTGGTATTTGATCACACTATTTTTTTACAAAAAAAAGCCAAAAGACTGAAAATTTTGAAAAAAATAAAACATTTTAGTGTGCGTGTTTTTTTGTGTGTGCTGATGAGGCGCCACTGGTGGGCACTGACAGGCTGCACTGATGGGCACTGATGAGATGGCACTGAAGAGGAGGCACTGTTATGTGGCACTGATGAGCACTTATGGGTGGCACTGATAGGCAGCACTGGTAGGCTCTGATAGGCGGCAATAGTGGGCACTGATAGGCAGCACTGATGAGAATTGATGGGCAGCACTGATGGGCAGGCACTGATGGGCACTAAAAGGCAGCACTGACTAGCACCAGTAATGGGCATTGATTTGTGTCACTGATGGGCACTGATTTGTGTCACTGATTTGTGTCACTCATGGGCACTGATTGGTGGCACTGCTGGGACTTTTCTGTAATCAGTGCCCTGATTACCTGCCCTGTTCTTCCGGCACTTCCGCATTTACATGTGACCGGCTTTGATTGGACACAGCCATTCACATTGTTAAAGAGCCGCATCAAGGGCTCTTTACAGAGATCGGGGTTGCGCCATGTCCTAGAAAAAAAGAAAATAGAAAAAAAGAAATAGAAAGCCCCCCAGCCATGCGCGGGTGGAGCCTACCCGCTGGGTGTCTGCGAACAAGCGGGACGGTTGGTGCGGTCCACACTGCACCACATAGTGGACAAAAGATAGTTTGCAGCCAGCATGTTTTACAAATTACACGTACAAAACACATTATACAATGTAGTACCATGGTGATAGTACATAGTAGAGGGAAGAGGGGAAAGGAAACAATGGGTATCTGAGGAAAGTATTTAACCAGACATAAAAAAGGGGGGAAAAGGAATATAAGGATGAAAAAAAAAATACTAGATAGCGTTACAAACTTCAGATTCTGGGGACACATAGAAATGAATGACTGCCGTAATAGAGGAAAAAAATTACATACCTATATCAATATAAGGGTCGCATCACATCTGGACAGATACAATTCAACATCTGTCTAAATAGACTGAGACAGTTGGAGCATTTGGATGGACTTTAGGCATATATTATGCTCTATGTAAAAAAAAGGGGAAAGGTGAAGGGGAGAACCCCTATAGATTCAATTCGCAAACTCCCGAGATGAATCAAGGGAGAAAGGGTCTAAAATTAAATGCTTCATTGAGGCCAGGTGGTGAGGTTGCCTGCAATATCCACCTTAACTTACATTGGAGGAGGCGTTTATTAAAATCGCCACCTCTGTAGTCAAAGTGGATACGATTGAGAGTAAGAAAGTGGACTTTGGGAATTGGCTCCGGATGGACCAAGGCCATATGACGGCCAATAGGTGCATCGGGGTCGCATTTTCGTATGGTTATAAGATGTTGGTATATCCTTTTCCAGAACTTGTTTTTAGTCTTCCCAACATAGTAGCACCCACATTCGCATGTGAGCAAGTATACTATGCCAGGGGTTCTGCAATTAACCTAGTGTTTGGGAAGAAATTGTTGCCCATTAGGCAGATTTACATCTTTACGTCTGTCCATGTACCATCTCCCGCATGGTAGAGTCCCCAAGGTTTTACATGCATCACCTCTATGAGATTTGTACTCACTAGTGACCACTTTGTCACCCACAGAGCGTGCTCTCCTGTAGGTGACAGCTGGAGAGCTGGAAACAAAAGGGGCCAATGTCTGGTCCATAGTTAATAAATGCCAGTATTTATTTAAAATATGTTTGACTTGCTTGTGTTGTAGTGAGTAAGTTGTAATAATTCTTGTTGTATCATCATTAGAGGGTTGTTTTTGTGTGTTTAACAAGTCTTAACGGGATAGGTTAATGGTTCTCCTGTATGCTTTTTTAAGGCATGTATTAGAATATCCTCTTTGGAGGAGTCTCTTTCTCAAAAGCATTAGCATCATTTTTGAAGCCAATGTTGTCGGAACAATTCCGACGGGCCCTTAGATATTGACTATAGGGTATCGATGTGAGAAGGGGTTTGGGGTAAAAGCTTGTCGCATGGAGTAGTGAATTTCCTGCCGTCGGTTTTCGGTATAATTCACTTGAGAGACTCCCGTCTAATTGTTTCTTCACAAGTACCGTATTTATCGACGTATAACATGCACTTTTTCCCACCTTAAAATCAGGGGAAAATCATGGGTGCGTGTTATACGCCGATTCCCGCTGACTGTGAGCGGAGTGAGCGCCGGCCGCCGATATACATAGATAGCCGAGTGTACTCGGCTAGGTTCGGCTAGCTCCACTCACAGTCACGCCCAGTCCCGCCCTATGATGGACACAGGAACTGGGCGTGACTGTGAGTGGAGCTATCCGAACCTAGCCGAGTACACTCGGCTATCTATGTATATGGGCGGCGCTCAGCTCCGCTCACAGTCACGCCCATCCCGGGCGGGACTACGAGAGGAGCCGAAAGTGGCCGAGAGCCACCGCAAGACACCGGCTCTGTTTATCTTGGTGCTGGCTGCGCCATTTTCAAACTGCAGTGACACTGACAAGTCACTGCAGTTTAACTGCAGCCTGGGCAAGTCTGCAAATGGGCACTGACAAAGCTGCAAATGGACACTGACAAAGCTGCAGATGGGCACTGACAAGGCTGCAAGGCTGCAAATGACACCAAGGCTGCAAGGCTGCAAATGACAACAAGGCTGCAAATGACACCCAGGCTGCAAATGACACCAAGGCTGCAAGGCTGCAAATGACACTGACAAGGCTGCAGATGGACGCTGTGCAAGGCTGCATTGATGGGCATTTAAATGTAAGCTTTTTTCTTAAAACATTTTTTTCCTTAAAATTCCCTCCTAAATTTGGGGTGCGTGTTATACGCCGGCGCGTGTTATACGCCGGCGCATGTTATACGCCGATAAATACGGTACTTCTAAAAAAGTGATTTCCATTGAACTATGGGTCATCGTGAATTTTAAGTTAAATTCATTATTGTTAATTGGAGCCAGAAATTCATGCAACAAATCAATTGTTCCATACCAAATGAGGAATACGTCATCTATGTAGCGTCGCCATGTCAAGACATGCCACATATACATAGACAACAATTCGTTGGTAAGCAGTGAATGTTCCCTCTCCCCCAGGTATAGATTGGTGTATTATGGGGCACAACATATCCCCATCGCCAGGCCCTGTATCTGGAGCTAGTGGGAACCATCAAAGCAAAAAACATTATGATGGAGTATAAACTCAAGGGAGGCCAAAATGAAGTCAGTGTACTTGGGTTTGCATTCACAAAATTGTGACAGTATGTGACAGTATGTGCCGTATGGCCGCTAGGCCCTTGGCATGGGGGATAGTGCAGTAGAGCGATTCAACGTCTATGGCAACTAATTGGGTACCACCCTCGATGTGCAGATCCTGGATGATCTGCAAAAAGTGGATGGTATCACGTACATATTACGATAAACATGTGACAAGAGGTTTGAGATGGTTATCTACTGCACAACTGAGATTTTCAGTCAAGCTACCACACCCAAATATAATGGGTCTACCCAGGATTTTTCTTTGTTTGTTTAGCTTTGGTAGCGCATAAAAAGTTGCCTCCCTTGGGTAGCTAGTCCTAACAAAGTCCCATAATTGTCTTGGTATAACATTTTGGTAGCATGCAGTGTCAATTGCAGAGTAGAAATCCTGTATGAACTTATCCAACAGAAACCTAGAAATAGGTCGATACCACTCAGAATTGCGAAGTATGGCCATGCACATCTCAATGTATTGGACATTGTTCATGACCACGACATTGCCACCCTTATCAGAGGGTTTAATGAAAATGTCGTGGTCATGGGCCAGTGCCTCCAATGCAGCTCGCTCATCTCTACTGAGGTTCGCATGGGGGCCAAAAAAGTTCTTAATTTTATGGATATCAGCTGATACCAATTTAAGAAAAATGGATGCATTGTGATTAGAGCTTGGCAAGGGGTAGATAGTGGATTTCTTTTTAAGTGAAAGATCAGGGGCACATACATTTGTTTGCGTGGTGGGCACATCGTCCACGGCCGCAAGAAGGGCCTCAATGTCAATTGAATCCATAAGGTTCTCGGACTCATTTTTAGAGTCTGGGCAGAAAGTGAGGCCACGAGCAAGGACAGCCATTTCGTGTTGACTAAGTGGATGTGAAGATTGGTGCACATATAAAGAAGGAAGGTAAAAGAGAAATAGACGAACTACTAGAGAAGATAAGTGCCCTAGAGATAAAACACAAGAAAAATCTCGATCAAACGGATGGCAGATGTTTGGAGAGCTTACGAGCAGAGCTTTCGCAATGCCTAGAACATAGAGCGAAGAACAAAATTATGTTTTTCGCAAATAGAGCATAGGAACAAGGAAATAAATGTGGACGGCTACTGGCAAAACAAATTAAAAAACAACAGGACTCTAGACACGTGCATAGCTTACTAGTCCAAGGTAGGAAAATAATGGACACAATGGTTATAGCGAAAGAATTTGGGAAAATTCTATGAGGCCCTATATAATATCTCCAAAACAAAACCATCTGAAGGAGGGGAAAGCGAGGGACAAAGGAGGAATGAGATAGATGAATATATTGAGAACGCTGCCATGCTTACGCTACCCAGAGAAATATCTGAGGATATGGAACATCCAATTATGGTTGAAGAGTTGAGCAGAGTGATAGCAGCCCTGCCCTCCGGGAAAAGCCCAGGGCCAGACGGGCTGACAAAATCATATTATAAGAAATTTCTCCCAGTTTTGGTAAAGCCACTCTGTATTTATTTTAACTCTATTAATGCCGCAAGCCCACTCTCTCCAGAAGCATTATTGGCATATATAACGGTATTACCAAGTTTCAAAGATTTCTCATCGTTTAACTTATAGTAATTCCTTTTGTAGATAGAGGATGTTAATTCAGTTACATTGTTGTAGCATAAAGTCTATGAGAACTCAGATATTTTAAAATATTTTAAAATCTGTAATATAGAAGGATGAATAGGGAGAGAGAAAGAAAGAGAAAAGGGAAGAGAGAGGGAGATATACAGTAGGCCATCTGAGTAAGGTTGGTACCTGGTCATGGTGGGTCCTCCCGGAGGTGCCACAGTTCCCAGACCCCGTTGTGAGCCTCCAGTCTGTCCTGCATCCTAGCCGTCATTTTCTCCATCAGTTCAATATCTTTAATTCTCGAGTAAAGATCTTCAGGAGAGGGTGGGGAACGGCGTTTCCAGTTTAGTGCTACTAGGCATCTGGCTGCTGTGAGTATGTGTCTTACTAGTTTCTTATATGGTTTGCGGAGTTTGAGTGGTGATAGTCCCAGTAAGAAGAACTTTGGGGAAGCTCGGACCTGCATTTCCAAGAGATGGGACAGTAGAAGTTGGACCTTGTCCCAAAAAGGGGTAATCAACGGGCACTCCCAATAGATATGTATGAGGGTGCCTTTTCCTCCCTGACAACGCCAGCATCGATCTGAGCTAGTGGGGAAAATTGCATGGAGCACATCTGGGGTCATATACCAGAAGAATAAAATTTTGTATGCGTTTTCCTTATAGAGAGTGCATAATGAGCTCTTTGCTGTTTGGTTCCATATCGCCTGCCACTGTGCTATAGGGAGTTCCTCATCAAGGATGTTCTCCCATTTAAGCATGTAGGAGTGCTTTCCTTGCTCCTCTAGGGAGATGGTATTTAAAATCCTGTAAATTCCCGATATGATACCCTTCTGAGCATTCCCCTCCAATATTATAGTTTCAAAGGAGGTTGAGGGAGAGAACTGCAGGTTCGAGGTTATAGTTAGTGCGTAGTGTCGGATTTGTAAGTATCCGTAGAATGCCTGTTTCGGCAAATCATGTTTTGCTTGTAATTCAGAGAAAGGTAAAAATTTACGGGTTCTGGGTTCCACTATACTCCCAAAATGGAATAGATTCCTAGAGGACCAAGGGTAGGACATCTGATGTGTTAGACTATCTGGCACTTTGGGATTGCAGATAAAAGAGGTCATTGGTGATTTCTCTGATGATAGTTTATGAGGTCGGGCCAGTGTGCGCCAAGTCCGTCATAGCAGAGACATGGGGCCCAGCATCCGACCGGGTGGCACCTCCGCATTCGCACTCCATAGCAGGTTGTTCGGGTGTATTGGAGCTAGCCATAGCTTTTCGATTTCAGTCCATTTGTTATATGATTTATGAGTAAACCATGAGGCTATCGCTTTTAATTGCGCAGCCTGGTAATATTTAATAATATCCGGGAAAGCCAGACCTCCCTCGTTACGTGACGCCAGCATTACTGTCCTCAGTATCCTATGCCTTTTATAGTTCCAAACAAATTGGAGTAAGTCTGCCTGGAGATTTTTCAAGTGTTTGAGTGGTATAGGGATAGGGAGGGTCTGGAAGAGCTATAGGAGCTTCGGGAAAATGGTCATCTTAATAGAGGCTATGCGACCCAAAAGGGAGATATGGTGTTTTTTCCACTGTGCCAGTAACGCTCTGATGGAGCGAAAGAGGGGTGGGAAATTTTCTTGGTATAGGGTGTCGTATTTTGGAGTAATAAAGGTCCCTAGATATTTCAGAGCTGTAGTTTTCCAGCTATAATGGAAGTTGGCTTTTAATAGTGCGAGTTCAGCATCAGGGATATGTATAGGCAGGGCTTCTGATTTTGATGCATTGATTTTATAACCTGAGAGAGCTCTAAAGTTATCTAATTCCCTATGTAGGACCGGGAGGGTGGTATGGGGTTGGGTCAGTGTAAGGATGATGTCATCTGCAAATAGGGAAATCTTAAATTCAATATCTCTAACCATTATCCCCCTTATGTCCTGGTTATTCCGGATCCTGGCGGCCAAGGGCTCCACACATAGTGCAAATAGCAGGGGTGACAGTGGGCACCCCTGCCTGGTGCCATTTGCCACCGAAAATGGTGTGGAGAGAGCAAAGGGGGTTCTGACCTGTGAGGAGGGGTTGGAGTAAAGGTGCCTGATTGCTCGCATAAAAGGTCCACGAAAGCCCATGTGGGTCAGCGTGGCGAACAGGAAGGGCCACCCTAAACGGTCAAAAGCCTTTTCGGCGTCGAGGCTCAGTAGCATGGAGGTGAGTCCCCCCCTGCTCGCCACGTCCACCAGATCAATCACCCTTCTGGTGTTGTCACCCGCTTGCCGCAATGGGACAAACCCCACCTGATCCTTGTGGACCAGCGACGGAAGGATCGTGTTTAGGCGGTTGGATAAGAGCTTAGTGAAAATTTTTAGGTCGGAGTTCAGGAGAGCAATGGGTCTATAATTGGCGCATAGGGATAGGTCTTTGTCTGGTTTGGGAATTAGGGTGATATAGGATCGCTGCATATCTAGGGGGATGGGGGTGTCACGGAGGAAGGTATTAAACAGCCTACACATATGGGGGAGCAACTGATGGAGGAATGCCTTATAATATTCATAGGGAAAACCATCCGGGCCAGGGGCTTTATGGGATGGTAGGTTTTTGATAGTCAGTTCTAATTCTTCCTCCGAGATCTGTGCATTAAGCGATTGCAGGTCGGATAGTTGGAGTTTTGAAATACCGCTTTGTTCTAAATATTGTCGCATCTTTTGAGATAGATCTGGGGAGGGAGGGTTACTGGGTATGTCAGGGCTGTTGTACAGATTTTTGTAGAAATCTGCAAAGGTGTGAGCAATATCCACTGGGTGAGATAGTAGTTGACCTGATTTGTTTTTAATCTGGTTCGGGGATAGCATGTGGGTGCGTTCACGGAGCTTGTTAGCCAGAAGAGAATGGGCCTTATTGCCTTTGTCATAAAACATTTGTTTCAGTCTGGTCAAGGCCCTCTCTACCTGACCTAGGGCCAGGTCCCGAAGAGTCATACGAAGGTTAGTTATTTTTTTAAGCAGAGGTACTGTGGGGTTAGTTTGGAGCTTGTGTTCCAGTGCTTTGAGTTCTCTTTCCGCTTTCACTTTTGCGGCTTGGGCATCTTTTTTTAGTGCTGCGGAGAGTGCTATACATTTGCCTCGGAGGACCGCCTTATGGGCTTCCCAAAGCGTGGTGGATGAGACTTCCTGATTATTATTCTCTTTAAAATAGAGCTGAAGTGTGGAAGTTAATTCTGCCTGAGAGGGCTGGTGTTGGAGGAGGAAAGTGTTAAGCTTCCAATTATAAGGTCTACGGAAGGTGGTGTCTAGGTCTATGGTGAGTAAGATAGGGGCATGGTCAGACCATGAAATCGGAAGTATTTGAGCCTTGCGGGTGAGTTGTAAGGTGTTGTTATTGACAAAAAAGTAGTCTATCCTGGAGTGGGTGCGGTGTGGGGCCGAGTAGAACGTATACTGCCGATCGCCTGGGCGGAGAGCCCTCCACGCATCAAAGAGCGCATATCGTCTGGAGATTTGTCTGAATAGTCTCGAGTCTCTAAGGACTCTGGGTGATGCTGCTTGGGGGCCCACCGTCTGGCGATCAGCATAGGATGAATGGGTAAGGTTGAAGTCGCCCCCTATTACCAGAACCCTTGGTGTGACTTTAAAGAGGCGGGCGTACACCTTGGATAGGAAGCTGTGTGGTTTGGCGTTCGGTGCATACAGAGTACATAGGGTAATTTCCTGTGATTGCCATAGTCCCTGTAGGATTATGAAGTGGCCATGAGGATCACAGTGCTGAGTCACGCAAGCGAAGGGAGCTCCCCTCTTAACAAGTATGGCCACTCCTGCCCTTTTATGGGTACCTGAGGCCATATAGATCTGGGAGTAGTATCTGGAGGCGAATGCAAAGGAGCCCCCCTTATCATAATGAGTCTCCTGGATCATAATGATATCTGCCCCTGACTGTCTGAATTCCCTCAGCGCCAGATGCCGTTTTTTATTGGAGTTTAATCCGTGTACATTTAATGAGAGAATCTTTGCCATGGCAGTGTGTGTGGTAGATGATGAGACGCTCACCTGGTGTTAATGCACCTGCATTCAAGACTGGGGCTCGGGGCGGACCCTCTCCGGGAGGAGACCAAGAAGTTGCTCGAGGATGGTTGGGTAGATTTGGTGATGGCTGGATAGGAGGGGGAAGAGAAAGGTCAGAGAGAAAGAAGAACACTGTAATGCCCCGTACACACGGTCGGACTTTGTTCGAACATTCCGACAACAAAATCCTAGGATTTTTTCCGACGGATGTTGGCTCAAACTTGTTTTGTCTACACACGGTCGCACAAAGTTGTCGGAAAATCCGATCGTTCTAAACGCGGTGACGTAAAACACGTACGTCGGGACTATAAACGGGGCAGTGGCCAATATCTTTCATCTCTTTATTTATTCTGAGCATGCGTGGCACTTTGTCCGTCGGATTTGTGTACACACGATCGGAATTTCCGACAACGGATTTTGTTGTCGGAAAATTTTATCTCCTGCTCTCCAACTTTGTGTGTTGGAAAATCCGATGGAAAATGTCCGCTGGAGCCCACACACGGTCGGAATTTCCGACAACACTGCTCCGATCGGACATTTTCCATCGGAAAATCCGACCGTGTGTACGGGGCATTAGAGTGCAAAAAACATGGAAAACGTACATTCCTAATAAACCTGTATAGGCCAACAGGCCTAGGTCTGGACGGAGTCCCCTGGGCCCCCCCACCCCAAGAAAGGGGAGTGGAGAGGGGCGCCGGGGAGCCCGTAGCCAGCCAAAAACAACAATTCTACAGCATATAGTCTGCGACCCTGCGCTGATATCTATCAAACTATCTAGGGGGGGTGATAGGGAACGGAAGCTATACCCATCTCTCCAGAGCTCATCTGAATTAAGCCCTAGGTGATAAAATAAAATTCAGCATGGGGGGGCAATCTCGGGGGTCCTAAACTGGAGTTGCATTAGACAAACTAAAATAAACTGCAGTCTAACTTGGCTTATATATTGAGCCTAAGTGCTCAGGTCCTTTAGTTATCTAGAGTCACAGTGTTTGCATCTCAGCGATTCTTTTGTTTGGTGGGCTTGCGTTGCGGGTCAGAGTCCCGGGATCGATTGGAGGAAGACACTCTCTGCCAGATCGTAGGCGGTGGTGGTGGGGTTGCGACAATGTTCCAATCCGGTAACTTTGGTGCTGGAATTTCAAGAATGTTGCAGAATGTACGCAGGTCCTCTGGATATCTCAGTACAGCAGATTTGCCCTGATGCTTTGCAGTGAGGCTAAAGGGAAAACCCCAACGATAGGTGATGTTCTCCTTCTGCAATAACTGTAGTAGAGGCTGGAGGAGTCTGCGTTTTTGCAGGGTGATCCAGGAGAGGTCTGGATACAGTTGTATCTGGACATCATCAAAAGTCACTTTACGCGCCAAACGTGCCCGCTTCATGATTTCTTCCTTGATGGGGTAGGAGCTGACTCTACATATAATATCTCTCGGTTTGGCGGTGGCGCCTTTAGGGCGAAGCGCTCTGTGGGCTCTGTCCATGTCAATGTGCTTATTGGGCGGCTCCCCAATTAAATTGTTGAAAACAGATTGTAAGATTGTTTGTAGGTCCTCGGGACCCTCCGCCTCCGGGATGCCCCTCACTCGGATGTTGTTGCGGCGCCCCCGGTTGTCCAAGTCCTCCACGTGTCTTTGCATATCTCTCAGCATTTCTCTGTGGTCTGCTCCCTGCAGTTGTGTTCTATGGACTGCTAGTTTGGTTTCTTGTATCTCTTCCTCAGCCATTTCCATCCTGTCCGCCAGGTGTTTGAGTCCTGTCTGGAGTACTTGGATTTCTGTCCGGCAGGTAGATTTCACATCCTCAATGAGCTGTCTGAAATCTTCCTTTGTAGGTATAGCTTGTAAGTATGCTTGCCACTGAGGATGTAAGGGTGGGTCCATTGTGGTGCCATGATGCTGGTTAGGTGATGACCTGCCCGACGATGTGGCTTTGGGGTGTGTGGTTCCCCTCTCCTGGTGTAGTTGTGTACCAGTTGCTGGGGAGTCCCATGGGTCTGTCCAGGTTTCAGCTTGTCGCTGCTGAGGGGGACTTGTAGAGCTATCCCTTGCTGGGAGTGGGATCAGAGCTCCTGCCTTCTGCACGTATGAAGGTGTAGGGAGCAGTTGGTATCTGGAGGTGCTGGAGTCTCTAGAGCGAGAGAGCCTCTGTGCCTTAGGCGGAGGGGATGTGACTGTGATGGCACAGGCTCCATCTTGTGTTCCCTCAGGGAGCTGATGCCCTCTGGCTGAAGGGCCTGCGGGGCTAGGTAAAGGTGGATAATCCTGGGAGAGATCTGAGGAGAGCGGGGACATCGAGGATGTGTGGTCCTGGCTCTGAATCTGAGGGTCAGAAGCCATTCTCAGTAGTCTCGGGAATGCTGCTGAGCACTGAGTATATGGCGGGGCGGGGGTAGGCAGCATGGCCAATGGCGGCCCGCATGGCTGTTCCCTCTGAACGGCGGGTTGCGGGGGAGAACTCACCGCTCCAGTATAGAGGTTGCGCTCCTGGAGGTTCACTTCTGCCAGTGGTTGAGCCTCTAAGTGCTGGGGAAGATCTGGAGCAGGTTGTGAGGCCTGAGTGGAGCTCCGGTGCTGAGGCGCGGAAGTGACCGGCGCCATGTTGGTCTCTTCGCTCAGGGATGCGTCCGGCTGTGTAAAGAAGGAGCGGAGGTCTGTGGATGCACCCGGAGGGGGTTGTGATGATCCCCTGTGCTTAGATGAGCAGGTGGTTCGTGACTTGCCCATAAAGCTGTGGATGGTTGCCCCCAAGATTGCCTTTCTCGCTGCGGGCTTAGAGAGCAGGGAGATCAGGCTTCCATCTTGCTCGGCTTCCGGTCACGCCCCCTAATTCACTCTATTTTTAATGAGTGAGTTGCATGTGTTCAAACTGATCCTAGAGGATCCTAAACACCCATTAAAGTATATATAAGTGAATGATATATATATGGATGGTGCACTCAACCATTCCTGTAGAAAATGTGTGAAATCAATCCCCTAGATCCGATATGACACCACACTTAGGAGACTGAGTGAACTTGAATACTAAATGTATACAGTGGAAAATATTTTAAAGTGAAAAATATTAAATGATGCACTTCGTGATAATTCCATTGGATGACATGGTGAACAAAATTAAACTGCCTCAATGAATAGGCTGCAACATATAATGATAATATAAAACAGTTCTTGAAACGAAAAGCCAGATGAAGCCAGATAGAATAGTCCACATATATATGTGCAATCGTGCCAAAAAAAAGGGAAGACGTTTCCAAAGAGTGAGTATCTCTATTTCACAATGCTGTGCCGTACTGTCCATCACACCTCAGTGACATGAATCCACTTCCTTACCAATGGCAAACTCACCAGCTGTTGAGGCCTTACACTCTCGTGTTTGGCCGGACAAGGCTTTAATCCACTAACATGGGGGTTACCATGTGAGCACAGAACTCTACTGCTCAGTGCATCGGACACCGTTCTTGGAATGATGATTCCACATGAAAGATAAAAAAATGCTCCAGATAGTGTGTTACCGTATAAAAGATTTAATAACAAACTGAAACTAAAACCAATGCACTCACATGATCCATAAAAACAATGGGCATGACACTTCACAGCACTTCACAGCAGTCAGGATAAATGTAGCAAACACCTGCAGGGAAAACTGACATGTTTTGTTTCATATGGTACATTGGGGTTAGTTATTTCAGAGTGATTTATAAGATTTCTAGTATTTTTTAGGTGCTATAAATGCATCGGGTTTCAGAGATCTATATTATATGAGGAGTCTTACTGCTGTTTCATGGATACGGGGACACAGGAAGTGTGGAGACGCTGAAAGATTGGCGCCCGCCTACATCATCCAAGTATTTGCATTAATTAGTGATTGCCTTGCTGTGTAGCCAACCCCATGACTAAGTCCGTATGATGAAACATGTCGGGGGGTGGCTACGCGGCAATCCCATTCTAGTGTCCGAGGGAGGAGAGGCGGCTGACTGAGCAGAGTATAGCGGGGAGTAGCAAGGAAGCGCCAGCGGTGAACTGGTGAGGTGATCGTTAGGCATCCACACTCCACACTCCCTGGGTCCGCCGTGACTATTTGGTGTTTCACGTTTTCGCTGCATGTGTTTGCTACATTTATCCTGACTGCTGTGAAGTGCTGTGAAGTGTCATGCCCATTGTTTTTATGGATCATGTGAGTGCATTGGTTTTAGTTTCAGTTGTTATTAAATCTTTTATACGGTAACACACTATCTGGAGCATTTTTTTATCCTTCATGTGGAATCATCATCCCAAGAACGGTGTCCGATGCACTGAGTAGTGGAGTTCTGTGCTCACATGGTAACCCCCATGTTAGTGGGTTAAAGCCTTGTCCGGCCAAACACGAGAGTGTAAGGCCTCAACAGCTGGTGAGTTTGCCATTCGTAAGGGAGTGGATTCATGTCACTGAGGTGTGGTGGACAGTACGGCACAGCATTGTGAAATAGAGATACTCACTCTTTGGAAACGTCTTCCCTTTTTTTTGGCACGATTGCACATATATATGTGGACTATTCACTATCATCTGGCTTCATCTGGCTTTTCGTTTCAAGAACTGTTTTATATTATCATTATATGTTGCAGCCTGAGGCTGTTTATTCATTGAGGCAGTTTAATTTTGTTCACCATGTCATCCAATGGAATTATCACGAACTGCATCATTTAATATTTTTCACTTTCAAATATTTTCCACTGTATACATGTAGTATTCAAGTTCACTCAGTCTCCTAAGTGTGGTATCATATCACACTAGGGGATTGATTTCACACATACACATTTTTTACAGGAATGGTTGAGTGCACCATCCATATATATATCATTCACTTATATATACTTTTATGGGTGTTTAGGATCCTCTAGGATCAGTTTGAACACATGCAACTCACTCATTAAAAATAGAGTGAATTAATTGGTTATTTCACTCTCACCATTAGGGGTATAGCGCCACTATTCATCTATAGGGTGTTTTCAGATTTTATTAAATTAACGTACCTGTATGTTGCCCTTTAAGAAGCGGAGGAAGGTGAGGAAGAACTGTGAGGAAGAACTGAGAAATGCTGATGTAAACAAGCATTTCCCCGTTCTGCCTTGTTATACTGACACTGATCACACCTCCCTGTAATCGGGAGCGGTGATCAGTGTCGTGTCACACATAGCCCCCCCCCCCACAGTTAGAATCACTCCCTAGGACACACTTAACCCCTACAGTGCCACCTAGTGGTTAATCCCTTCACTGCCAGTCACATTTACACAGTAATCAATGCAAAATGTCGCTGTCACGATAAAAATCGCTGATCGCCACCATTACTAGTAAAAAAAAAAAATTATTAATAAAAATGCCATAAAGTATCCCCTATTTTGTAGATGCTATAACTTTTGCGCAAACCAATCAATAAACGCTTATTGCGATTTTTTTTTTTTTTTTTACCAAAAATACGTAGAAGAATACGTATCGGCCTAAACTGAGGAAAAAAATGTTTTTTATATATTTTTTGGGGATATTTATTATAGAAAAAAAGTAAAAAATAATGCGTTTTTTTTTTTTCAAAATTACTGCTATTTTTTATTTACAGCGCAAAAAATAAAAACCGCAGAGGTGATCAAATACCACCAAAAGAAAGCTCTATTTGTGGGGAAAAAGGGACATCAATTTTGTTTGGGATCCACGTCGCACGACCGAGCAATTGTCAGTTAAAGCGACACAGTGCCGAATCGCAAAAAAGTGCTCTAGTCTTTGGGCAGCCAAGTGGTTAACAATACAAAGTCTCTGGTCTCATACATGGTTTACTCACTAATATCAATCCTTCTGTAACAGAACTCTGCTGGCTGGAATACATCTCATAAATGTGGCTCCTTGTCAACTGAGGTTACTGTGTATTCTCAGTCTTAGGATACAAGGCAGGACAGCAGTGGGAAGGTTCATGTGGTGAGTCCCAGCTTGCACGATCACTCACCATCCCTGTGGTAGGACAACTGCAGCTTTGCTTCCCCAGCGGCCAGTAGCACTTCGCCTCAGCCAGCAGCTTAGGGACACCTCCCATGACAGGAGATCCCTCAACACTCCATACCTCTAGGCCCTACAGCCTGAGGCCTAGATAAGTGGATCACACAGACATCCTCTCAAGGAAAGTCCATGGAGGGAAAGAGAAAGAGCAGGAATTGACTCCGATACTAATAGCGGGGTTCCGGCTGCGAAAAAAAAAAAAATTAAAACACTGTAGCTGCTGACTTTAAATAAGGAGACTTACCTGTCCTGGGTGCCCGCGATGTCACCTGCCCGAGGCCATCCCATCCCTCGGCTCTCGGGTTCCGGCACCGCCATCCTAACTAAGGGAAACAGGCAGTGGAGTCTTGCGGCTTCACTGCCAGTTTCCTACTGCGCATGCGCGAGCGGCGCTCTGTGAATGGCCCCATGGTTTTCTGGGAACACACACAGTTCCCAGAAGGAAACGGGGCCGCTCACCGAGGAGCATGACATGCCGCGGAATAGGAAGAGGCAGATTAGGAAGACTGCCTAGCAACAAGGGTTTCAGGTAAGTAATTTTTTTTTTTGCACATGTTTTTTTTTTTAATTTTTTGCAGATTTTTGGTGCAATTTTTTTTTTTAGGGTGGCCCTTCACTTTAATAGCTCTCCCGGCATGCACATCAAGCTCCCCACGTCTGCTGATTGGCCAGGTATTAAATATCTATAATGTGCAGTAATATCTCTAGCACACCCTGCTGGAGCACACTCACACAGCATGTGACTGAGAATAATCACTGGACACTAAAAGCCCCATAAACACTATTCGATTTTGATTGGCAAATGGTAAACTATTTTATAAGCATATTTTCCTCAAATGATATATGCAGTGTATGTGGTATGTGTTTATGGAATGATTGTATGATATATACGTTATTTTTCACATTTCGTCCATGAGTTAAAAAACGAAAAGATTCTTCTTAGAATTTTTTGGGATATGACTACCAAATGTTAAGAAGATAAGATAGAGAAAAAAAACTTTTCAAAGCATATTTTGTATTTTATTCTTACCAAACTAAAGAATTTTGGTTCAACAATAACAATATAAATTAACCATTCAGAACAGTAAAAGCCTGCATGGTAACAACAATGTACCCATATGACTTTTTTATATTTATATATTTTTAATATAAATAGAGCTTTCTTTTGGTGGTATTTATTTGCCACTGGGTTTTTTATTTTTTGCTAAACAAACGTAAAAAGACCGAAAATTTTGAAAAAAAAAAGTTTTTCTCAGTTTCTTTAAAAAAATGTTGTAAATAAGTAATTTTTCTCCATCACTAATGTGCGCTGATGAGTCTGCACTGATATGCAGCAATGGTTGGCACTAATAGGTGGCACTGATATATGGCAATGATGGTCATGGATAGGTGGCACTATGTGGGAATGATGGGCACTGATAGGTGGCACTATGTGGCAATGATGGACACTGATAGGTGGCCCTGATATGCGGGATTGATGGGCACTGATAGGTGGAAATGATGGGCACTGATAGGTGGCAAAGATGGGCATAGCTCCCAACTGTCCCTGATTTTGAGGGACTGTCCCTGATTTGGAGCAATGTCCCTCATTCCTCCTCATTTGTCCCTCATTTTGGTCTGATCTATATAGTTGTATATAAAATGAACTTTTTATCTGTCAAAAAGTGTTTTCCAGCACTAAACCTCTCATCTGATTTCTAAATTGCTGCATTTATAAATTCCAAAAGCCAATATAATGGAATAGTAGTGGTGAAAAAAGCACTTGCAGGTTTAACCAATCTTGTTTTTTTGTACAATTCTCCTTTAAGGGGGCGTGGCCATGGGGTGTGTCCTATGCCTGCATACTTCTCAAAAAGTTGGAAGGTATAGAAAGGCACTGACAGGCAGCACTGATATGCAGCAATGATGGGCACTGATAGGTGGCACTGATGGGCACTGGTAGGTGGCAATGATGAGCCACTGATAAGCGGTAATGATGGGCACTGTTGATGAGCACATCCATTCAGATTGCCATACCAGCGGGACCCGGGAACTACTGCAACCAAAGAGGGAAGTGTGAGAGCTGCTCTGGGGGCGGAGCTGGGAGATGGAGCTGCTCTAGGGCTATTTACCTCCCACTATGTAGTGTGAACAACAGAAAAGGCATGGCATTGGTTGCTAGGGCAGCAACCAATGACTGCAAAGGAGATCATTGAGGCGGCAGCAGTGGTGGCGGGGGGTGAGAGAGGCACCGGGCGGAGGGAGGCAGAGAGGCGCAGAGAGGCAGAGAGGAATCTCATTGAGTGGAGTGCAGTGTCAATACTTGGTCTGGCAGTAGTTCCATCCCCAGGACATATTTACTGGATGGATGGGACTGGAAGTATGTTGTGTCCGGGTTAAAGGTGGACAGAGACCCTGGCACACGTGTCTAAACCCAGACTGTCCGGGGCAATACTGGACAGGTGGCAACCCTATCCGGGGGCAAAACTGGGGACAGACTTGGTTCGGGGACAGTGTCCTCAGTCTGGGGACTGTCCCGGAAAACGTGGACATCTGGTCAGCCTATCTAAGTGTGTATGGGGCTTTAGAGTGCACAGCCAGCACACAGCTTAGCTGACTAACACTACAATAACAGGTCACAATACACAGCAAAAAGAATTTAGGAAATCACTACATCCCTACAAGTGCCTTGTGTTTACGGGGAGGTATGCATTAAATACACATTACATACGAGACATATGCTTTTCACTGAAAATGAACTCATGAAAATGAATTCATGAATTCATGGGAATACAGTACATTTCTGTCAACTTCAGAATTTCTGAAAAAAGCCTGTAGAAGATTCTCTTCAGATTTTCTGTTTTCTCATCTGCTACACCAAAAGGAGGGAGTGGCTACGTTACATTGGATATTTGGAATCTGAGCCTACACGTAGTATACAAACACAATTACAGCATACATATTCTGCAGTCCCTGTACCCACTAAATTGCTTTAAAAATTCAGCCTCTTTTCACAGGTATTTCAACACTGCATTGTGAAAAAATCTTGCATTTTTGAAAGTGTTGTCCTGCTGGTTCTATTCTAGTTAATTAAATGGAATCAAAATACAGAGTGGTACATTTGAAATGTGTGGCAATGTGTGTTGCAGCATAAATTAAGGTGTGAAGGAGTACTGAATGTATCATTCCTTCCAGCTTGCATCAAACCAATACAAGAAAATTGTTTAATTTCTTGTATTGGGCCTGGTATGGATTGGGGGGGGGGGGGGGACACCCCTTTGCCTTTTTTTTCAACATTATTGTATTGCTGGCAATTTAAATATAATTTTTTTCTTTATAAATGTCAGTTTTGCTGCAGCAGGTTCTATACACGGTACAGATGCGCCACTTTACAGGCAGACAAGGGGAGGACACCGGAGCCGCTGCTCCCAGCTCGCCGCGCTGAGGACACCAAAACCGCTGCTGTCAGCCACCTGCCGCGCTGAGGTCAGAGGAGACACTGCTCCCAGCCCACCGCCGGGCTGAGGACACCAGAGCTGCTGCTGCCAACCACCCGCCGAGATGAGGGCACCAGAGTCGCTGCTGCCAGCCACCCGCTGCACTGAGAACACCGGAGCTGCTACTCCCAGCTCCCTGCCACGCTGAGGACACCGGAGCCGCTGCTGTCAGCCACCCGCCGCGCTGAGGGCACCGGAGCTGTTGCTGCCAACCACCCGCCGTTCTGAGGATACCAGAGTCACTGCTGCCAGCTCGCCGCCAGCCACCCGCCACTCTGAGGACACCAGAGCCACTGCTCCCAGCCTGCCATTAGCCACCCGCCACGCTGAGAACACCACCAGAGCCACTGCTCCCAGCCCACCACAAGCCAACCGCCATGCTGAGGACAACGGAGCCACTGCCCACAATCTACCGCCCGCCACCTTGATAGAGTAAGTTCCAGACTGACCGGCCGCCCGCCCGGGGAAGTGATTGGTTGTTTGCTACCCCCCCAAAGAAAAACCCACCAGCTGCCACTGTGATGGACATAATATATCAGATGATATACCAGTTTCCACGATATCACACATCACACTCTGATTTTCATCTATGTAGTGTCCTGTAGAGTAATGAGGTCCAAAATTCCCTCACAGCATTGGTTTTATTTCCAGTCATACATAAATCTCATGGGGCAGTAGCACCTGTTGTTAGGTGGACAAAGGGAGCACAAAGTTTTGTTACCGCGTTGTCCGTCGGGCACTCGAAATCGCTCGTTACAGAGCAGGAATGTGGATCTGTGTGTGTAATATAGGAACACCGATAGGTATCCTCCCCTAGTCAGTCCCATTTCCCACAGTTAGAATCACTCCCTAGGTAACACATTTAACCCCTTGATTGCCCCCTAGTGTTAACTCCTTCCCTGCCAGTGATATTTTTACAGTAATCAGTGCATATTTATAGCACTGATCGCTGTATAGATGTCAATGGTCCCAAAATAGTGTCAAAAGTGTCTGATATGTCCACCGCAATGTCACAGTCATGATAAAAATCACAGATCGCCGCCATTACTAGTAAAAAAAAATAATAATAAAAATGCCATAAATCTATCCCCTATTTTCTCTTCTTTTGTTTATAGTGCAAAAAATAAAAGAGGTGATCAAATACCACCAAAAGAAAGCTCTATTTGTGGGGAAAAAAATGATAAAAATGTGGGTACAGTGTTGCATGGGTACAGTGTTGCATGACCGCGCAATTGTCATTCAAAATGTTACAGCACTGAAAACTGAAAATTGGCCTGGGCAGGAAAGGGGTGAAAATGCCCTGTATTGAAGTGGTTAAACAGAAACCCATCCCTCCTCTTTCCTTGGGTTTGGTCAGCAGATTAAATTTGATTCTGGGATTTTTGTGTGCCCAGATGAATTTCAGTTGGATCAAGTAGATTGCTTTAAAAAAGCTCTGGGGTATTTTTACCCCAGAACTCTTGGTAAAATAGACATTTTACAAATAGCTGCTAGACCAAACCAAGAAATATGTTGTGGATGCCAAGTTTGGAGGTCTTTTTCGTTTTAAGTAGGGGTAAAAAGTTGCGTTCGTAGATTAGAGAGAGTCTTGGAGTCAAAAGGGGCAGTTGGGTTTTATGCTTTAAAGGGTATTCTTAGGTATGGAAATGTTCATTGCGTAGGCCGCGACCTTAAACTCCTTGTCTATCACCTTAAACCCCAGCACTGTTCTCTCAGCTATTATCCTTCTAATGAACGGTTCAAGCATTAACATGAAAAGGAGGGGTGAAAGGGGACAGCCCTGCCTTGTTCCATTATTGATGTTTACTTTGTCAGACAAAGATCCATTAATCTTAAGTTGCGCAGTTGGGTTTTCATAAAGTGTTCCAGGTCATCATATGGGTTCCCAAGCCAATGGACCAGCATGTTTCTAGCATAAAGTCCCAGGCTACTCGATCGAACGCCTTCTCCACGTCGGTAGACAGGAGAAGGCCCTTAATTTTATTGTACCAGATTGAGTGCTTTGGTCACATTGTCTCTAGTTTCTCTGCCTGTCATGAAACCGGCGTGCTCTGGACCTATCAGGTTGTGTAGCAGTGGCTGCAGTGTGTTGGCAATAATTTTTGATATTGAGCAGAGAAATTGGCCTGTAGCTGGAACAGTTCGTGCGGTCTTTGTTTGGCTTGGGAATGATCATTATGAGAGCTGAAAAAAAGGCTGGTGGGACCTCCCTAGGGGCTGGCAGGGAGTTCAGTGCAGTGGTTTAAGGAGAGTGGTATAGAATGTCTTGTAATAGATGGATGTGAAGCCGTCTGGGAGTGGGCTTTTCCACGCCGTGAGGTTTTTAACTACCTGTCGGAGTTCCATGGCTTCAATAGGTCTCTCTAAATAACCAGCGTCATTCTCTAATAGTGTGGGGAGAGTGGAGTCTTTAAGATAATCCTGGATGATTTGTAATCTATTTCCTTGGATGTTCCCAGGTTTCTGTTGGCTCGGGAGATTATAGAGGGCAGTATAGTAGTCATGGAAATAGTGGGCTATTCCTTAGTTTGCGTTTTACAGCTCTCACTAGGAATTTGCCTGTCTTATCCCCATGCTCGTAGTAAATTTTCTTCTGGAAAAATAAAAATCGTTTGGTCTGCATCAAGAATCTGCTGGAGTGATTTCCTAGTTTCTAACAAAGCTAGGGCAGACCGTTCTGTTAAAGATTGTTTATGCAGTGTTTCAAGGGTATGGATTTTATCTATTACTGTATATACTCGAGTATAAGTCGAATTTTTCAGCACATTTTTTTGTGCTGAAAGTGCTCCCCTCGACTTATACTCGAGTCAAGCACTTTTCTGCAGCAAAAAATTTAATTTTCCGAACCGACTTTGGGGCCCCGTATCTCAGGGTCACTTGGTGCTAGGAATTGGTGTGCAAACCCAGTGGAACTGGTACCACAACATATCCAAAGCTGAAGTTCCTAGCACTAAGTGGCCCCGAGATATGGGGCCCCAACATCGGTTCGGAAAATGTCATTCTCTGCTGCAGAAAAGTGCTTGACATTTTCTGAACCGATTTTGTTGCGCCATATCTCAGGGCCACTTGGTACTAGGAACTCCAAATTTGGTGTGCAAACCCAGTGGAACTGGTACCATAACATATCCAAAGCTGGGGTTCCTAGCACCAAGTGGCCATGAGATACGGGGCCCCAAATCCGGTTCCAAAAACGTCATTCTCTGCTGCAGAAAAGTGCTTGACATTTTCTGAACTGAATTTTGGGGCCCTGTATCTCCGAGCCACTTGGTGCTAGAAACACCAGCTTTAGAAATGTTATGGTGCTAGTTCCACTGGGTTTGCACACCAAATTTGGGGTTCTTAGCACTTAGTGGCCCCGAGATACGGGGCCCCAAATTCAGTCAACTGTGTCCATCTGCAGCAATGTCATTTCGGGACCCTTTGGGTTCAGAGACCCCAAATTTTGGCTGCAGCTAGGGGGCATCTAGGAACCCTTAACTACCGAGTTTGAAGTTCAGGGGACCTATGGCTGCAAATGGGCACAGTGAGGCATGCAAATGGGCACAGTGATGCTGCAAATGGGCATTGCTGACCCTCTTTTCCGCTTACAGTAGCTGTGCATTTCTCACCCTCGTCTTATACTCGGGTCAATAAGTTTTTCCCATTTTTTTTGTGGTAAATTAGGGCCTCGACTTATACTCGGAACGACTTATACTCGAGTATATACGGTAATTGTTTGATTTCCTTCTCTTTTTCTCTTTAGCGTTGGGCTCCTAGCTTGATTAGTTCCCCCCTGATGGAACATTTATGTGCCTCCCATACCATCATAGGGTCAGCACCTGGAGTAATGTTGTCGTCAAAAAATTATTTTATAAGGGAGGAGATCTTGGGGAGCAGCTCAGGGTTAGTCAGTAATGAGCAGTTCAGTCTCCAAGTGTTGGGTGTGGGTGGAGGTTCTGATAGGTTCAGTGTCAGGGATATGGGAGCGTGGTGTGAGAATGATTGGATCCCTATGTTGGCCGCAGATTTCAAGTTGAGATCCCTTTTGTGAGGTGAAAATATAATCATCCTCAAGTAGCAGTCACGTGGGATGGAATAGAAGGTAAAGTCCCTATCTTCAGGATGGAGGAAGCATCATGTATCAATTAGTTGCATGGAGTTCAGTAGTAGTTTAATTAGTTTAAGGATTCTGTATGTGATGTAAGTTTTACCTGAGGAGGTGTCTGCAAAGGGGTTTAGGGGTGAGTTAAAGTCTCCCCCTAGAATCAGACAGCCCAAACTGAAGCCCTTGAGTTCAGTTAACATGCGCTGACAGAAGGCTAGGTGGGATGTGTTTGTGAAGTATACATTCGCTGATGTAATGGGGATTCCGCAGCATTTCCCCTTTGGAAAGATATACCTTCCCCTGGGGTCTGTCTGTCATTCTGTCTGTAAATTCAAAAGTGGCATCCTTGCTAACAAGTATGGATACGCCTTTTGACTTGATGAGGTCATTGGTTGCATGATACACCTCTGTAAAGGAGTCAGTAAGCCTGGGTACATGCTGTGTCTTAAAATGAGTTTCCTGTAGGAAGACAAAGCGGGGCCTACCTTTTTTGAGTTCTCTCAGGAGAGTGGAACGTTTCTCAGGAATATTTAATCCCTTGGCGTTGTGGGAGATCACTGTGGGACTGTGTCCCAGGGACAAATATGCCATGACGTGGATTCAGAGAGAGCCGGTGGGCTGTGGCCTGTAAGTGAAACTGGTAGATCTGTTAGAATACTTTGTATACACACATAATTATACACCAGATTGTTAGTGAATAGTGGAGGGTAAGGGATATAGAAGTGGGAGAGTTAGAAAAGGTAACTTTGGAGTCTGGGGATAGACCCAAGAGATCTAAGGTAGGGCCTCTCAACAGGGACTAATTGCCGTATTGAGAGGCACTTTAGGAATTAGGAAGGAGTAGGCCGACCTGGACAATGCTATCAGGATGCTGTGCAATGGAACAGTAAACCTGAATATGTGGAGATGGACAGGTCGCAGCCATTGTAAGCAGTAATCAAACAAATAGGTCAATTCTGCACTTAAGGTGCTGTTAATAAGAAAACTAAAAACAAGAACATGAACAGGAAAACCACTGCATTTGATGGGAAGCAGAGGGACGAGAATGATTCGATCCTCTCTGTTCCCCTGAGTTGTTAGTTGTTAGGTGTGGGTCTGAACAGTTTCCATCAAACCGGTAGCTAATTCTGATCAACAGAACAGTATATAACCATATGTCAACGTAATTAGCCTCTGAGTTAGAGTATGTGATTAAGCTATAACTACAGAGGTAGTAACTATAACTATATCTACACCCTTAGGTACCGATAGATTTATTCAAAGGAGCAGGCAGTGTCTTGGTGGAAGAACAATGTGCCGCCTAGATGTCAGCTTTGTATGCTGGGTAGGTAGATAGATGGATAGCACATTCATCAGTCCTCAAGTTGGCCTGTGGACTATTAAGCTCCTATGGGCAGCAAGTAGGTGAATGTCTTGGTAAATGCCTGAGTGCCTTAATTTGGAGGGTGGTATTGACATTAGGGATGAGAAGTCTCAAAGATGTCTCCTTGGGCCTCGGGTCTGGAAAATGTGGAGAATTTGAGACCGAATCTCTGCTTGTCTTGTTGCGGGAAATGAACTGTAGCAGTCCAGGCTATGGGGTAGGTGAGTGAAAGCAGTCAGACTGCTCCTTGTGAGCTATATAAAGAGTAGGTGTGTAGGTTAACTGTAGAATTTAGGAAACTGGAACCTGTAGTAGAAATTGGTTGTCAGAGATCACCTGTAGTTTCAACTGGGGTAATCAAATGTTAGTAGATAGTTTCAGGCATTGACAACTGCCGTGGAAGAGTGAGGCCTGTTTTTCGGCGTACCTGCTTGTGAGCCGCCTGGGCAGGAGGATAATCTTTTTAGATTGGTGTTTTTCTGGAGAGGCAAAGGAGGATCTTGGGGGGGTTCTTTCCAGGGGAAGCAGAATGAATTCTTGATACCACTCTGGGAGGTCCACCTGTCCTAGTTGAAGTGATTGGCAGAATTCTGGAAGGTCCTCTGGCGAACAAAGGGAGTGTTGCCTCCCATTGTGGTTCACTATTAGAGCAAACGGAAAGCGCCATGAATACCTCAAGTCTCTCTCTCTCAGTTTATCCAGGAGTGGACGCAAAGCTCTGTGATTTTTTTTAAGGTTATCTGAGAGAGATCATGGAAAAGCATAATCGTCTTACAAATTCAATTTCTGTGTCTTTCTAGCAGACTATTGAAATCCCTTTGTAAGGCCGCTGTAATTTGCTGGGTATCCACGGATTCTGGGATCCCCCTGACCCTGATATTGTTCCTCCTACCCCTATTGTCTAGGTCCTCGAGATGTCTGTTCATTTCAATAAAAATGATGGGATTGTGAGGTGGTCACCCTCTCTAGCCTGTGTATTGCTTTCTCCCTGTCTTTCCCAGCTGCTTCCACCAAAGCCATCTTTTCCGTGAGAACTACCAGGTTGGTTTTGAGATCTGTTACGGCCGCTGAGAAGGTGGATTTAATGTCCGCTTAAAAGCTAGACATCTCTGCATATGTAAGGGGGAGGTCAGGGTGGGGGGTTCCTCTACTATTATCCTCTGCTGTGGACTGGGAGTCCTCATTGAAGTCCTCCTCCGTGGAGGAGGCGGTGCCATCTTGCCTCCGGGCATGCTGCTCCGGAAGTATGCCTGGCTCCTGAAGAGGTCCTATATGTCCGCTCTTTGTGAGCTGCCGATAAACGGCGGGATCTGGTGTGCGGTGTGCTGTGGTTCTTCCTGCTCATTATCGTGTGATAGATGGGTAGCAGAGAGACGGGTTGAGGCTGTGATGCCGTCGGAACTCCTTTGCTATGCTGCCATCTAAGCCATGCCCCCTAACACATATTTTTGTGTGTACATTTTAAAATGCCCTTGCACATTGAGATATGTTGGAAACACTGGCGGCCTGTTTAAGAAACGATTCCAGAAGCACAGAAGTGACATTAGGGCATCCTTGGCCAAAATTGAAAAGGGCAAACAAGTGGACCCCAACAAACCCGTAGCAGTACACTTTGAAACATCTAAACACAAAATCCACGAGCTGCATGGTATGGTGATTGAACACGTCAAGCAACCCCATAGGGGAGGTGATCGTGACCGATTACTCCTCCGCCGCGAGGCATATTGGATCCACACATTAGGCAAGATACAGCCTGGTGGTCTCAACACTAATCTATCTCTCACATGTTTCATTGATGACAGATAATAATCTTTTCTTCATTTTATCGATTTTCTTCTTTGGCATATTTTTCCCTGATAAACACAATGATGTGACACCGGTACAGTTTTTATTGATGTCTAGTCTGGACAGTGCTTTATCGGGTATAGCACATACCATGTAACATACCTCTTATTCTCCTCTTGCTCTTACTCTTTTTCTTTCTGTATCGGACCCTATGCTCACCTGTGACATTTGCCGATGGGTTAACATTACCTACGGTTTTTCCAATAGTTTTTAAAGGGCTGAATGTGACAATTGTTTATCAATGGCTCGCACATGAAACTATTTCGGATTTTTTTTTACAACCTTCAAGCTTACCCCTTTGTTATAAGCATAGAGTGCCTCACATAGGAGCTATTCGCTTAGGTTTCTCTTCTTTTGTCCTTATATCTATTAATATTAATATTTTTTGTATCTGTTGATTTTTGTTACATGTGTTTCTGGTTTCATTTTGTTTACTTTATATTTATTTTTATTATTATTTTATTTCTATTCTATATTTATTATTATTTTTATTTCTATTCTATATTTATTTTTATTTTTATATTTAATTTTAGTTGTATTTTTATTTTATTATTAGTATTAATATTTATTTATTTTGTGTGTTGTATTTACTTTTTTAATTTTTAATTTTATTTATTTATTTTGCTATTCATGCCATATTTTTTTTCCGTTTCCTGCTCCACCTTTTTTCCTTTTTTCTTTTTCCTTTTTCTTTTCATTCCCCTTTTTTCTTTTTTTCCCTTTCTTTTCTCTCTACCTTTTTCCCTTTTTTCTTTTTTTTTCCATGTTCTTGTCTTTTGTGCTTTAATATCTTTTTTCCTTTCCTTTGCTTTTTCTCTTTCCCTTTTTCTTTCTTTAGTTTCCTCTTTATTTCCCCTCCTTTTTCAGTTTTTTCCTTTTTATCTCTTCTATTTTTTCGAATTCATCTTTTTATTTTTCATCCTCTCTTACCTTTTTTCTCTGATCCTCTGTCACTCTTTTTTAGTTGCCTGCATTTCCTAGCCTAGCTCTTACACGCTTACACATTCTTAGGCACTGTGGTATACCTAATGCCGTACTGGCCCTACATCATGGATTTCCGTGGTGACGGCGGCCCTGCAAGTAGACGTCCTCCCGTTGGCCTTTCTCTATGAATGCATGCACTGCATACGTGGCATGCCGTGATTGCCGGCCGGCGACAACCTAATCTCTGGGTCCTAGTGGCTGCTTGTTTGGATCGGGCGCATCTGACTGATGTACTCGATCCGATACATACATACATACATACTGATGCTATGCAAGCAAACTGCATTCCTGTCAGAAACCATGAAATCAGACCGAGACAGAAGTACAGTTAAATCCCATTTGTTTAATAATAAAAGTAAAAAGGTAGTCAAAACATAGCCAAAGTTCAGTAACCGGAACGGATAGTCAGCCAAGCCAGGAGTCAGGGATCAAAGTGGAACAGCAAACAGGATCTGTAGCCTGAAAGGATGTCAGCAAAGCCAGCCTTTAAACAAGAATGCAGGAGATCGTTTCTTGTGATGTGACCAAGGAGAAGGCAGAGCTCCTGAGTACTGGACGGCTTAAGTAGGCAGGACTGACGAGCAGGATCAACAACAGCTGGGTAAATGTGGAGAGAAATGGGAGCTAGCAATTAGCCGACAGCTGAGTGGCCAGCTCAGAGAAGGAAGGGCTGAGCCCAGCCCTGACAATTCCCCAGTATTTAAGTGTTTAATACTTCAGCCTGCTTTGTCACATGTGGCCTTTGATTGTTTAACGGTTTCTGGCGGGATTTGACGTCACAGGGTGGGGGTGTTACCATTTTTGCATGTTCTGATTGGTGGCTGATGTATTTATATATTTTGCTTTGACACTATTGCACTGTATCACATGCCTGACGAAGGGGCCCTGCGCGGCTCTGAAACATTGCACTTATCTCTGTAATGTGATCTCTCTTAATTAAAGAAACCTTTAGATGGTGATTGTTGATCCATGGTGTGCTGGCGAATATGTACACTCTCCTCCATCACGGCGGCTTCCGCTGTGTGTCTTCTCCCTTCCTCCTATGCGTCCAATAGGATCGCCTGTCCTTTCAGCCAATCAGGTCCCAAGACCCGCTTCCTGATTGGCCAGGAGGAGGATCAGTTTTACAGTAGCGAATATTAATTCGCTATTGTAACACACCTGGGCGGGCTCGGTTCGAAGTGCTTGCGCCTCAAGCCCACCCTATTTTGAAGCATATTAGAGCCTCTGGCTCTAATCAGGTGCTTTAAGAAACACCCCCTCCATTGTAGTTCATCCATCCGGCATTCTGCATGGAGGCCGGATGCATGGATAGGAAGGGCAGCGCGCATGCGCCCTTAATGGACGGGACTCCCCTGCTGGTCTCACAGAAGACTCACAGGAGTCATAAGTTCCTGCTGCTGTCAGCTGCTGTGTGTGTCTCTGGGCACATACACCCCCTGTCTTAGGAGCATGCCCCTGCGGGTGCCCCCATGGCACATGGCTTGCTATGGGGGCACCTGCAAGAAGAAAATGCAGACAGCGCTGGTGGGGACTGCTAAAGAAGAGGTAAGGGACTGCTCTGTGCAATATCAAAATTTAAGCTGCAAAATTTTTGAATATTTTAAATTTTGCTATGTGATCGGGGACATGTAACAAATAAAAAATAGGTGTTATCCCAATTTGCCTGCTAAAGTGGAAATACGTTTAAATTTTTCCTAGCAACAAAAAATATTGGGAGCAATTTTGTAGCTGGTTCATATCACTGCTACAAAATCACTGGTGTGGCAATTGGCAGACCTAAGTTAAAAAGTTAGGGAAGTCAAACCCACAAAAGGAAACAATGACATTATAGGTGTGTTGGGGTACCTTTATAAAGATATATTACTAAAATTCACCACCATTACCATTGTATTACAGTGTGTTGTGTTTATGTGTGATAAAAGATAAATCTTACTACACATAACCACAATGTAATCCTGTAAAGCCAGCCTTAGAGAGGCACACGGCGGAGGCTTTTCTGGGCTCACAAGGGTAATAGGAGGCATTGTGTGATGTCTGCTCATGTGCAAAATGTCTTTAAACTTTTGTGAATATCCTCAGACAGAGTTTGTCTCTTTATACAAATGAGAAGCTGAGTTTAGTAATAATTTCCAGAAGGTGAGTGTTGAAGGAGACTAGCTTTTCCATTTTAGATTACATCTACAATTTAAATGTTGCTTATAACCCACCGATAAAAGTGGAATTAAATATTAGAGCTTTGACATGGCTAGTCCTCCTGTTCTAAAATATTCATACTCTAGAAGACAATTACATATCAGATTAATGAGATGACTAGACTTGTTTGTCTCACACCCTCCTCCAGTTTATTCTGAATATCGGGTAACAAAATCATAAATTGAATGGTTACACAGTTTACTTTTAAATCAACAGAGAAGTTTGGATTTGGGTTTTTTTTTAATTCATACTTACCTAGCTGGATGCAGCATTGGTCTGATGCTGCATCTGTCCCCCGGCGGCTAGAACACTGAGAACCGAGCGATTAAACACTGCCGATCGTTCGGTTCTTGCAGTTCTGTGAGCAGAGAGCTGGTAACTGTCATTCACTGGCTCTCTGCTCTGCCCACCCACGCTCACTGGAGGGCTTGGCTGTGGAGGGGGTGGGAGCGGCTGACTCAGGCTCTCAGTGGCTAGCGGTCCAGACGTGTGGGCGGATCCCGGCCATATGGTCACGATCTTTCCTGAGCCTAGACCGGCTCTGTGACGTCAGCCGACAGCAGGCTTCAACCCACTGTCTGCTGAAAACAGATCACAGGAGTACAAAACAAACTGCACTCCTGTGATCCACAAAATCTCTGCTATTCGACCAGACTTCGGAGCCTTAGGGAATGGTTTAGGGAGTTAGACTGGGCAGGAAAACAAGAACTTATACAATACAGAATTTAAAAAAAAGCACTGATTTAGAAGAATATGAAAACCATGGATCAATTACAAAGTAATTCCAGTGTATGAAGACATCAATATTAGCAGCTCCGGTTGATGAATGAGTGTTTGTAAGGAAAATTTTTACCTGTTTAATACAGCAAAGACCAATGTGCAAGTACAGTAACCCATATCAATAACATTTTTTATAGCTATTTGTACTGCTTTAAAAAAAGTTCACACCTTTTAAAGGAGAAGTAGGGTCAAAGATCTTTTGGTTATACTTCTCCTGGGGATCACAGGAGTGCACTTAATTCAGCACTCCTGTGTCCTTTTTTTCACAGAGCCAGTTAGGACTCTGAAGAGATCCCGACTTTAATGTCAGGTTCCAACCAAATGCCTGGACCAGTAGCTGGCTCAGCCTCTCAGCAAGCAGCTGGAAGACTGAGCCAGCAACTCCTGCCTCCACTACAGCCCAGCGCTCCAGTGAGTTCTGGAGGGGTAGAGCAAAGAGCCAGTCTTTCATTGCTCAGTTGGCAGTCTTAGGAGTGTGTGTGTGTATAATTTTTTTTTTTACTTGATTCCAGAACTTCTCATTTTAATGATACTGGTACTATTAAACAGTACCAAGCGATCTAAATATTTATGTAGCTATTATATTGAAGAAAATCTATTACTATTATACACATTTTTGACAGTTCTGTCCCCTTATAACCCTGGTTATGAGGTCCGACCTGTCCATCTTCCTTCCTGCCAGGGCAATTGCAACAACAGCTATGAAGGAGATGGCTGATTCAGAGCTGCAGCTTGGCTGTGAGCACTTCCCTAAGACAAGCAACAGCCAGAGGGTGCAGAGGGAGGGGAGGCATGTCAGCCTCTGAATTCTTCTTGCTGTTGCTTGTCTTAGTAATGTGCTTACAGCCAAGCTGCAGCAATGAATCAGCTGTCTCCTTCATAGCTGTTGTGAGGTTTGCCACAGCATACTTTAACAATTTTTTCAGTTCAATTGTAACTGAGGATATATAAGATTTCTGCTTAAAAGGAACCTGTAAAAAAGAAACAATACCCATGTGAATTTTTGCCTAGTAAATCAGCCAGTTTGTCTGATATTTTTTTAACTGAAAAAGCTGCCCTGCATATGTAGCAGTTTGAGGGCCAAGACAAACCATTTACCTTTGACAGGGGTACTTACAATGAACTTTTATTTTATTTTTTAAATTTTTATCACAAAAGAAAAAAATATGTTTTGCTGTAACTGCTTAAAAAGTGTTAGCTGGAGCTTGACTTCAATTTGTTAGTTTATCTAAATTTGCTAATACATCTAACGCTCCCCTCAAATTAACAGTGCTGCTGTCTAAATGTGCCCCTGCGCTTCTTTATCCAGAGTGTAGGCACCCTATAGCAGGACATGTGTTACTGGCCAGATCACCAGGGAAAAAAAGCCTAAAAAAGAAAACAAAAGCAGCTAAGGATTAGTAAGCTGCAGTATGCTAAAGTGGTTAAAAAGGCTTAAAGTGGATGTAAACCCTCACATATTACCAGTGAAGTGAACAGCCTCAGATGACACACAGAGATGAAACAAATCCTCCTACATAAGTTTTACTTGTATATCTGCTGTCTTCAGCTTGCTATATTCTATAGAAAGTGCACATCATGTTAGAAATTTTCCCTTCCTGTTCAGCACTGGGAGTGTAGTCTTGGCATACACAGTGTGACAGCTGATAGGCAGACATATACATAGGCAGAGGAAGGAACACTGCGAATAGGCCAGCTCTCTGCTGATCTACTTATAGCACCCACCCCGACACCAATTTCAGGCTGGTTTTATCTCATGTGTCGGAGAACTTGTCAGAAGTTATCATGCTGATAACAGAAGGACGGAGCAGCAGAAAGATATGGGACTTAGTGCTTTTGAGAGAGATGAGCACGTGCACTGAACTTCTTTGGTCGACTATGGCAAGGCCTGTTCTGAATGGAATCTGTCCTATTAAACCGCTGTACGGTCTTGGCCACCGTGCTGCATCTCAGTTTCAGGGTCTTGGCAATCCTCTTATAGCCTACACCATCTTTATGTAGAGCAATAATAATAAATAATTTTTTCAGATCCTCAAAGAGTTCTTTGCCATGTTGAACTTCCAGTGACCAGTATGAGAGCGTGAGAGCGATAAAACCAAATTTAACACACCTACTCCCCATTCACACCTGAGATCTTGTAACACTAACGAGTCACATGACATCGGGGAGGGAAAATGGCAAATTGGGCCCAATTTGGACATTTTCACTTAGGAAAGAATACAGGATTTTCTTAAAAAGCTGGCCATAACCACTTCTCGAGGGAGTCTATTCCACATTTTCACTTTCACTTACTGTGAAGAAGCCTTTCCAGATTTTTTTTTTTTTTTTATCAAAAAGGTGTTTATTGAACACGTTTAGACAGTTTCCAATGTACAAACAATGCATTTGCATATATCTATAGTTACATTTTGTGGTTATCCTGGTGCCTTTTAATTTTAATCCAATCATCATGAACTTCAAGTCCACAATATTTTGAAGCACATATACATATACATTACATCTGGTATTGAGCAACCCTAGCTCGTTAGGGTCCACCTGTAGGGCATTGTAAGATTCTGGACATTACCAGTTCCCTGAGACTTAGCCCAGGGGTATCCAGCCATGGTGACCAGATTTTTTCGAATCTACCTGGGTTTCCCCTGTGTTGATAGATATACCTTTCCATGACCAAGGTGTTTCCCATGCGCGCTATCCATGAAGCAACTGTGGGTGGTGAGATCGATTTCCATCCCATTAGGATGAGTTTTCAGGCTTGAATCAGTGCCCTAGAGAATGCTATTTTAACCTTCTCCTCGGGAATAAACTCCTCCAGAACTCCCAAGATACAGTGAATTGGGTCTAGGGGAACGGTCTTTTGGAACACTTGATTAAGCGTCCTAAGTACTGCGTTCCAGTAACGGTGGAGCTTTGGGCATCGCCAGAGCAGATAAATGAGATCCCCCTGGTGTTTCCCACATCTGCCGCACAGGGGGTCTGGCCGTCTACCCATCTTATGTAGTCTAAGTGGGGTGTAGTGCACCCGAAGTACAATGTATAGTTGGAAGACTTTTTGGGCAACGTTAAGAGAGCAGGTAGTAATAGATTGCAGGACTTCCTCCTATTGGTCTCCCGTAAGTGGGCCTATGTCTCTTTCCCATAGGCAGTGGTGTATTTAGATTTTGTGCTGCCCTAGGCCTGACTAAACTTGTGCACTCACTAATTAAATTATGACCCACCCCTTCCTGTGAAGGCCACACCTTTGCTGTTTAAGACCCGTCCTGTCATCTATAAACCCCCCCTTCCTCTTTAGGCTCCACCTTTTCCTCCCAGAGCTCCACCTCTTCCTCTCTGTGGGTACCAAGTGCCTACTCTTTTGTATACCATTTCAAATGTTGTATCTATTATTTTCAGTGCCCATCGGTACAGTGCCATCAGTGCAGTTCCACCAGTGCCCATCAGTGCAGCCTTATCAGTGCCCATCAGTACAGTCCCATCAGTGCAGACTTATCAGTGCCCATCACTACAGTCCCATAAGTGCAGCCTTTTCAGTGCCCATCAATACAGTCGTCCCCTCAGTGCAGCTTATCGAACAGAAAAAAAAGTGCCCAAGAGGTATAAGAATCAGACCTGGCTGTCCTGGTGGTTCCCCTCACCCACCTCTCTCCAATCGTAAACACACAGAGCCCGGGCAGGAGGCAGGAGGAAGTTGCGATAGATGCCATGGAGGAGGGTAGGCGGAGCCTCCGTCAGTTGCTTTAAGTGCTCCCTCCCCGGTCAAGTCACCACCAGATAACAGCGCAGCTACAGGTTACAGTAAGCCGCCCGCTGCCAGCTGGGGGTTGTAGCTGGGGACAATTTATCTGCAGAAGCCAGAACTCGGAAGGGGGGGACTTTTTTCGTGCTGGGACGCCCCCCCCCCGAAAAGTGCTGCCCTGGGCATTAGCCAAGAAACAGCACTGACTGCAACCCCAACCATTACTTGCTTCTGCACCCCCGTCCAAAATGGTTCGCAGCTCACTTCTGTCCCCCGTCCAAAACTCACCTCTGCACCCCCATCTACAACTCACTTCTGAACTCCTGTACGTCCTGCAACTCATCTCTGCACCCCCTGCCACAACTCACCTTTGCACACACCATCCACAACTTACTACTACACCCCAATCCACAACTCACCTGCACCCCCTGTCCATAACTCATATCTGCACACCCACCCATCCACAACCCACCTCTTCTACACACCCACACTCTTTGGCAACTCACATCTGCACCGCCTGTCTACAACTCACCTCTGCGCTCTCTTTCTGTAACTCCTCTGCGCCCTCTTTCTGGGACTCACCCCTGTGCCCTCTTTCTGAGACTTACCCCTGCCCCCTCTTTCTGCGATTCAATTCTGCGCCCTCTTTCTGCGACTCACCCCTGCGCCCTCTTTCTGGGACTCACCTCTGTGCCCTCTTTCTGCGACTCACCTCTGCACCCTCTTTTTGCGACTCACCCCTGTGCCCTCTTTCTGCGACTCACCTCTGCACCCTCTTTTTGCGACTCACCCCTGCGCCCTCTTTCTGCGACTCACCTCTGCGCTCTCTTTCTGCGACTCACCTCTGCGCCCTCTTTCTGCAACTCACCTCCTCACCCCATGTCTGTTACTCACTTCTGCACCCCCATCCTTCTGCAATTCACCTATGCACACCTCCCCCTTCAATGACCGCAGCTCACTTCATCACACTTCCCCCCCTTTTACAGCTAACCTCTGCACCCCTGGCCACAACTCGCCTTTGCACCTTTTCCTACAGCTTATCACTGCAATCCCCCAACAGCTAACCTTTGCTTTTCTTTAACTCAGCTCCCTCTGTATCTCCTCAGCTTTGCATAAGATACCCCCCTTCTTTCTGGCTTTACCCACGCAGTGTGGCTGCAACTCTTTTCACTTGCCAGTGGCAGCCGTGGGATCATCAGGCACGGGGGTCGCCATCCGGACGTCTATAATAATGCCCCGCCCCGTACTCCTGCCCATGATCACACAGCACCGGGCAAGTGTCTCTACGTTGTTTTGGTGCAGCAGCTGGGAGATTCTGTGGAAGCCAGTGGGAGAGATGCGCTCAGGGCTATCACTAGCAAGCACAGAACTGAGGCTTCTGTGTTTACTAGTAACAGTACACACCTGCGCTGAGCCTAGATGTCACGGAGGAGGGTATGCGGAGCCTCCGTCAGTTGCTTAGAGTGTTGCCAATCACTTGCCGCTTATGGGGTGCTAGTCCCCGCCCTCCCTCCCCGGCCAAGTCACGCCACTGTTTCATTACTACAGGCTGCAGTAAGCTGCCTGCCTGGGGGTCTGTAGCTGGGGACGGTTTGTGTGCGGGAGCTGGGACTCGGCCGAGGGGGGCTTTTTTCGTGTGGGGATGCCGCCCCCTCGCAAAGTGCCAGCCTAGGCCAAGAAACAGCACTGCCCATAGGGACATTGCCTTAGTGGGGTGAGCTCTTAAATGGTGTGTCAGCAGCATTTGGTAACAATGTGAGATGATCTCTTTAGTTTCAGTACTTGTTTGCAAGAGGTGGAAAATAGGGGTATTGGACATAATCCAGTGGTTAGCAACCCTTTGGGCGCCCACAGCGTGTCTGAGCTGGAGATAGATTTAATTTGCCCTCCACATGTATTATTCCTATTTTGTAACTCGGGGAAAGACAGGAACTTGCCGTCCTGAAATATGTGTGACAGCAAAGTTACACCGAAAGATCGCCACTTGGGTCCCTGTTGTAAATTTGCCAGTTTGACATAGGAGAGGTTCTCCCATATCAGACTATATTCAGTGAATCCCAGCACCTCCTGCATCTGCCTGCCCTTGTTCCATATTTTTTGGAGTAGAGTAAGGGTGAGCATCTGTTTATTAGATTTATGGAACATATGTGCCTACAGGCCCATCGGATCAATCTCCGCTCCAGAGCCGATCATCATCAGCCTTGCTGATGAGCCCGCTGGATCATGGGCCATGGACCCAGTCAAATGCTGCATTTGGGCTGCAATATAGTACAGCCAAGGATTGGGCACCGACAGTCCTCCACTGTCCTTGGGGTGTTGCAACTGTTCTAGTTTGATCCTGAGGGGGCCTGAATTCCACAGTAGGCGTCTGAAGAGGGTGTTAACCACCCTGAATATTTTCAAGTGAATGACAACAGGGGAGAAAATATAACAACTGCGGCATCAAGATAATTTTTCTTAAGTTGGCTCTACCTGCCAGCGATAATTTAAGATTATTCCACGTGTTAATTTTGTCCCAAAATCAAGATAGTAGGGGATACACATTTAATAGGCAGTAGTCTGCAGGTCTGAGTGATATTTGTATTCCTGAGTATTTGAATGAGGTCACTACTGGGATTGGACAGGAATCAGGCAGATCCACCTCCTAATCCCCATGATTAAGGCCAATTTGGACCAGTTTATGGTCAGACCGGAGTAGTGCCCAAAGCTGGAAATTACGGCCGTCACTTCGGCTAGAGAGGTAGTGGTGTCCCCCAGGAAAAGCATCATGTCGTCAGCAACATGATCTTCTCATAAAGATCACCGAATCTCAACCCCATAATCCCCGGGCTGGCCCTCACCATTGCCGCCAGCGGTTCTATAGCGAGAGCAAAGAGCAGGGGAGACAGGGGGCAACCCTGCCTCATACCCCTGCCCAGAGCAAACGCGTGAGACATTCTGCCCAACATCCTAATTGTCACTTGAGGGGATGCATATAGCAGTCTGACCCAAGCTATGAATCGCTCTCCGAATCAAAATTTGGATAGCACCGCCCACAGGTATCGCCAGCCAATACTGTCGAATGCCTTGTTGGTGTCTAGGGACAGCAGAGCTCTCTGCCCCCCCTGTATTTGCATGTTCATAAAAAGGCATCTGAGGTCAGTGGCTGTGGACTTTTTTGGCATAGTCAGGATGTATTATAGAGATTATGATCCTGCTGACCCGGAGCACCAAGACCTTAGCCAGGATTTTAACATCGCTCTGAAGGAGGGAGATGGGTCTATAGGAACCCGGGTTAACCGGATCCTTCCCAGGCTTAAGCAATAGTATCACATTAGCTCTGACCAATGAGGGTGGGAGGTGCCCCTCCCCAATGGAGGCATTGAACACCTCCAGCAACTTTGGCAGTACCTGTTAACCGCACTGGGTAAAGACCTTCATGGGGAGACCATCCTCCCCGGGGGCCTTGCATGTGGGAAAGGAGCTTGCCACCCTCTGTAGCTCCTACAAAGTTAAAGGGGCTTCTAACAGTTGTCTGGCCCCCTCAGACAGGGAGGGTAAGTCAATACCAGAGAGGTAATTCTCAAGATCTGTATCTGGGTAATCATCCCTCGACCCATAGAGGTCTTTGTAGAAGGATGCCAACTCAGATATGAATTGTTCCAGATCATTTACCACTCGGCCACTGGCAGAGCGGATTGCCCCAATGGCCAGGGATTATTGCTGAGATCTAGCAATTTTTGCCAGTAGGCGACCCGTTTTTTCCCCCTTCTCATAGAAAGCAAGCTTAGTGAAGAACCTCTTACGTTCTGCAGTGGAGGATCTCAGCCGGTCCAAGGAGTCCTGGGCCGACATCCATGCCTCCCTTGCAAAATCCATTGGGCTTGTAACATAGGATAGTTCCAGCTGTCATACCTGGTCTCCCACCTGCTCCAGCAAAGCGGAGGAGTTCTGTTTTACATTTGTGATTTCTGCAATGAACACCCCCCTGAGGTATTCTAAAAGTTCCCACTTTTGTATTGTATCGGTATATTTCTTATGGGATTGGAAAAATCCTTCGATTTGGGCAGCTATCCATTCTAGTGAGGTGAACAGTTTGAGCCAGAAGGCGTTAAGCTTTCAAGGGGCCTTGGGTAGTGAAGTGGGGGGCTGGGTAATCAGCCATAGGACCACAGGGGAGTGGTCAGACACTCCTCGCTGGAAGTATTACACCCTGGAGGTATAGTCAACTATGTTAGGGGTGCCTATACACAGATCAATACGTGACAGGGAGCCATGGGTTTTGGAGAAACATGAAAGTTGTTTAGTGTCTGTGTTACGTATGCACCATATATCCATCCAGCCCACTTCAGAGAGCAGGCAGCTGAGAGATGTACCCCTGCCACCACTGGGGGGGGTTGGGGGGTGCCTATCCAATCTAGGGTCTAGGTAGCAATTAAAGTCCCCCATAATCAACACCGGAACATCAGGCTTGTTTGCCAGGTAAGACAGCAGCAACTAGCACTGAACTTATTCTCTCTGGAGAAGAGACGCTTGAGAGAGGATATGATTTAAATTTACAAATACCGTACTGGTGACCCCACGATAGGGATAAAACTTTTCGTGGAAGGGAGATTAACAAGACTCGTGGCCACTCATTATTTAAGAAGAAAAGAGGTTTACCCTTAAACTACGTAGAGGGTTCTTTACTGTAAGAGCGGCAAGGATATGGAATTCTCTTCATGTGGAATTCCCCCCACTCGTCTCAGCGGGGGGCATCGATAGTTTCAAGAAACTATTAGATAAGCACCTGAATGACCACAACATACAAGGATATGCAAGGTAATACTGACATATAATCACACACATAGGTTGGACTTGATGGACTTGTGTCTTTTTTCAACCTCCCCTACTATGTAACTATGTAACTACAGAAATACAAAACCTCCTGCGAAAACGGGGGTGGAATGTATACAAAAGCTAGAAGCAAGATTATGGTGAACAGTTTGCAGTATAAAAATACAAATCTGCCAGAGGTGTCTACCAGTGAGTCAAGCTCCTGATAGGCCAACACTTTGTGTATCAGTACACTCACCCCACGGGAGTAAGCAGAGTGAGTGGAGTGATAATACGCCTTGCCAACCCATGCATATTGCAGGAACCCTCACATTGTCCCCCAGGAGGTGAGTCTCCTGCAGGCCAATAATGGTTGGGTGGAATTTGCGCAGGCAAAAGGAGATCATGGTCTGTTTCAGGGGGTCATTCACTCCTCGGACATTCCAAGACAAAAAAGATGTGGATGAAATTGTATACTCTTAGATATATACTGATAGCCCAGTGGGGATTAATGGTCCCCTAGTTATCCAGCCATTCTGGACACGTCGATAACCTGGAGTGGTCAGCAGAAAATGCATTAAACAGAGCATGCCCCTCAAGGGGGCTGTACATTTAAAAAACATTGTGAGTAGGAGGCAGTCAATCTTGCGCAACTGTGTGGCATATAAATTGAGGAAAACAAAAAACACAAACTGGTGCAAAAGATACTCTGGGACACAGCCATGATCAACCGGACATAGCTAGAACTTCCCAGGCGTTGTAAGGTGTATGTTCCATTATATCTTGACGTGCCAACTGGGCACTGAAACAAAGGTCATGTATCCCATGCCCACAGATGGTTCACATGCATCCAACATGGTAACATCACCTGTGTGGGCTGGTGTATGCAGCAGAACCAACAAAAAGTGAAAAGTGTGTAGTCACTCGCTGTGTGTTGATTGCAGGGATAGTTCCTCTATAAAAGGCAAACTGTATAAGGGACTTAGCGCCCGACATTCCCCCGTTCCTTGAATTTTCAAGTAGGGTTCATCCTGCACCATCTTTGCATCCGTGGCGGCGGAGATCTTGCTCATTTTGATCCAGCCAAACAGCCGCATCTTGTGCGCTTTCAAAGAACTGGTTCTGACCCCTGGCTGTTACCCTCAGCTTGGCGAGGAATAACATAGCGTAGGATAACTGCAGCCTTTGTAACCTCTTCTTAACATCTGCAAACTTTGATCGTCTGCGTTGCACCTCCGCTGAGAAATCCGGGTAGAATGAGATTTTGGTGCCGTTGTAGTGAATGGCCCCCTTCTCCTGGCCAGGCGCAGCACTACCTCTCGATCCTTGTAATTCAAAAGCCTGGCTATTACCGAGCGCGGAGGGTTGCCAGGTGGTAGGGGCTTCAGGGGTACCCTTTGTGCCCTTTCCACAGCGTAGATAGGTGAGAAGGCTTCTTTGCCGAACACTTCCTGTAGCCAACCTTCAACAAATGCTGTGGGGTCCCTGCCCTCCACCTTTTCTGGGAGCCCCACTATATGACCATTATTGCGTCTCAGGCGGTTCTCGATGTCAATTGTTTTGTTAAGGGCTCGGAGTGACTGCTGTGTAGCAAATCTAGCATCCCTATTCAGAGGGGGCAACTGATCTTCCACCTCGCTCACCCTGCCCTCCACTGCTGTGGTTCTTTCCCTGATCTTCTGGAGGTCTTGGCAGAGGAGAGACACTATTTCCCTCAGCCCTCCAAACTTCTCTTTCAGGTCATCCACAGAGGCAGTGCACTTGTGGACTGCATGCAGGATCTCACTAAGGGTGGTTTGAGCACTGTCCTCTGAAGGTAGATCAAATATATCAGGCATAGGGTCGCTCTGAGAGTCTAATGGCACCGTGTCATCTAGCAGGCCTGCATCCTCCCCGTCTGCAGGCTCAGGGGGGTGTGTGTGCCACTGTGAAGCATTCAAGGATGAATCAGCAATACCCAACAACTTCTGGGTATAATAAAGCATATCCCTGGGCTGCTCTTTGGGCTTAGGGGTTTGTTTAACTTGCCCCCCTGCTCGGTTTTCTTCTCCATGCCTCGTGGTGCTTTAGGAGGCTGTGACTGCCAGGCGCTGCGGCCGTGGCGTCTCCACGGTTCCCCCGGGTCATCATCGGCTCGGTTCGGGTAGCCAGTGGGTCCGGATGGGTCAGGGTGTCAGCAAGCAGTATTTGCGGCAGAATCCAGGCAGAATCACTTGAGAGGAGTGGATTTTTAACAGGATCATCAGCGGGAGCTCCGTGCAGCAGGTCTTCTCACATGCCTCATCAGGCCACACCCCCACTCAGCCTTTCCAGGTCTGAAAAAGAAATCTCTTTTCCTCAAGACATAAAGTGTGCCCCCTTGTCCTCTGGGATGACCTTAAAGTGAATAACTCAACACCAAGTTCACTATATGGACGACTTATGTATTTATACAGTAGATGTTGATCATATCCCCCCTAAATCTCTTTTATCAGTTTGGTTGCTCTTCTCTGCACTTTCTCCAGTTCCCCAATATCCTTTTTATGAATTGGTACCCAAAACTGAACCACATATTCCAGATGAGGTCTTACTAATGATTTGTACAGGGGCAAATCTCTCTCTCTCTCTGCAGTCCATACCTCTCTTAATACAAGAAAGGATTTTGCTCGCTTTGTGAACTGCAGCTTGACATTACATGCTATTATTAAACGTATGATCTACCAGAACACCCAGATATTCCTCCACCATTGACTCCCCCAGCTGTTCTCCTCCTAGTATATAAGATGCATGCATGTTTCTAGCCTCCAAGTACATAACTTTACATTTACAGTGCCTTGAAAAAGTATTCATACCTTGAAATTTTCCACAATTTGTCATGTTACAACCAAAAAGATAAGTGTATTTTATTGGTATTTTATGTGATAGACCAACACAAGGTGGCACAGTATTGTGAAGTGGAAGGAAAATGATAAATGGTTTTCCAAATTTTTTACAAATAAATATCTGAAAAGTGTGGCATGCATTTGTATTCAGCCCCCTTTACTCTGATACCCCTAACTAAAACCAATTGCCTTCAGAAGTCGCCTAATTAGTAATCAGAGTCCACCTTTGTGTAATTTAATCTCAGTATAAATACAGCTGTTCTGTGAAGTCCTCAAAGGTTTGTTAGAGAACCTTAGTCAACAAACAGCATCATGAAGGCCAAGGAACACACCAGACAAATCAGAGATAAAGTTGTGGAGAAGTTTAAAGCAGGGTTAGGTTATAAAAAATATCCCAAGATTTGAACATCTCACGGAGCACTGTTCAATCTATCATCCGAAAATAGAAAGAGTATGGCACTGCAAACCTACCAAGACATGGCCATCCATCTATATTGACAGGCCGGGCAAAGAGAGCATTAATCAGAGAAGCAGCCAAGAGGCCCATGGTAACTCTGGAGGAGCTGTAGAGATCCACAGCTCAGGTGGGAGAATCTGTCCACAGGACAACTATTAGTCATGTACTCCACAAATCTGGCCTTTATGGAAGAGTGGCAAGAAAAAAACCATTGTGGAAAGAAAGCCATAAGAAGTCTCATTTGCAGTTTGCGAGAAGCCATGTGTGGGACACAGCAAACATGTGTAAGAAGGTGCTCTGGTCAGATGAGACCAAAATTTAACTTTTTGGCCTAAAAAAAAATACCGCTATGTAAAACGAAAAGAAACATTGCACATTATCCTGAACACACCACCCACTGTGAAACATGGTGGTGGCAGCATCATGCTTTTCTTTAGCAAGGACAGGGAAGCTGGTCATAGTTGATGGGAAGATGGATGAAGCAAAATACAGGGCAGTCTTAGAAGAAAACCTGTTATGCCGCGTACACACGGTCGGACTTTTCGTCTACAAAAGTCCAACGGACGCTGACGGACTAAAGCTGGCTGGTAATCCGATCGTGTGTGGGCTTCTTCGGACTTTCAACGTACTTTTTTAGCCTCAAATCCGACGTACTTTAGATTTGAAACATGCTTCAAATCTTTACGTCGTAACTACGACGGACCCCGAAGTCCGCTCGTCTGTATGCTAGTCCTACGGGCAAAAAAACGACGCATGCTCATAAGCAAAAACTAAACGGAAGCACTCGGTCTAGTAAAACTAGTGTTCGTATTGTAGGTAGCACATTCATCACGCTGCAAAATCTGTGATCGTTGAATGCAGCGCATTTTATTTCTTCTTTACGAATGCTCTAAAGAACGAAGGTGTTTTGCTGTTCATAATCAGAGTTCTCCCAAACTGATTTCTGAATTCTTTTTCTCTTTGATCTCATGAATGATATAGTATGCTTTTTATAAACAATGTTTCCATACTAATAATACTTTTTCCCTTATTTTTTTTTTTTTTCTTTTAGGTTTGTAAAGTTACCACAAAGAACCCATTATTCTTTTTTTTTTTTTTTCTAGTGATTATTTTTTTTTTTTTAGATAAAGTTAACCCAAAGCACCGTTTTTGTTTATGTATATTTTTTTTTTTCAAGACTTACCACTTGAACATTATTAACATTAGTAATGTATTTTTGGTGTGTTTTTTTAAAACTCAATGAGATTGTTGTCCCTTGTTAATTTAACATTGTGTGTAAAATCAATGATTTAAAAGAAAACACATAAAGTCTTTTGCTAAACTCAAAAAAGATCCATTTATTCATGGTCAAAATAAAATAAAGAGGAAGTCAACGCTGGAAAAAGTCGGTGTACAAGAAAATTGGGATCTTGAGGAGTCCATATAAGAGGGAGCACAATCTGGTCCAAGAATCCCAGAGATCAACAGCACCAGCAGATGATCTAGATGTCCCCAGACTGTGGTCCTACAACAGCCTGCGTCTTCTGTCAGACCAGACTGAACCCAGGTCATCACTTTCTTCTCTTCCCTGCAGCCTTTCCTCCACGCTGCCCTGCAGCCTTCCCTGCAGCCTTCCCTGCAGCCTTCCCTGTAGCCTTCCCTGTAGCCTTCTTTTGAGGCTGTGGCTCTGGTGTTTCAGTTGTGGCAGGAGGAGGAGGAGGAGGAGGAGGAGGAGGGGGGGGGGCTGCCTCATGTAGTTGGGTGTTTTTGGTTAGCGTGCCCTGCAGCCCCTTATGGATTGTTTCCCCAAATAGTCGCTCACAAATGAGGCGCTGCTCCCAATCCATCTGAAGAAGCCTGCTGGCTAAGTAGCAGCCATAGGCTTCTTCCGCTTCGGGGGGGCTTGTTAAAAAACGGGTGGCCTGTTGCATGAGGCGCAGGGACGCGTCCTGTGTGACCATCCCCTTCCTGGCCCTTTTTTTGGGAAGGTGGAGGGGAGGCACTTGGGATTGGGTGAGGCTCCTACTGGGCCCAGCCACCTCACTTGGCCCAGCCACCTCACTTGGCCCAGCCACCTCACTTGGCCCAGCCACCTCACTGGGAGCAGCCACCTCCTGCCTGACACTGGGCCCAGCCTCCTCCAGGATGATGGTGAATCCGGCCTCCTCCAGGCTGTCCATGGGCCCGGTCTCCTCCTGCCTGCCACTTTCCCCACATTCCTCCTGGATGGACTCATCCTGTGTATAAAAAAAGGACAATAGTTTTAGTTTCTTTTTTTGGGTTCATCAATGACACACAGTTTGCTTCTCATGACTAGCAAATTCAATGTGAATACATCTCTTTAATAAAAGAGTCTAATCAGACACCCTAATTATTTCAAGCAGGTGCCAAACATATTTAGTCACTACTATCATTTGATATGTATACACAATTTGGAGTGCAAAATTATTTGAGACTAGGGATGAGCCGAACACCCCCCGGTTCGGTTCGCACCAGAACCCGCGAACGGACCGCAAGTTCGCACGAACGTTAGAACCCCATTGACGTCTATGGGACTCGAACGTTCGAAATCAAAAGTGCTCATTTTAAAGGCTAATTTGCATGGTATTGTCCTAAAAAGGGTTTGGGGACCCGGGTCCTACCCCAGGGGACATGTATCAATGCAAAAAAAACTTTTAAAAACGGCCGTTTTTTCGGGAGCAGTGATTTTAATGATGCTTAAAGTAAAAAAAAAAAAGTGAAATATTCCTTTAAATATCGTACCTGGGGGGTGTCTATAGTATGCCTGTAAAGTGACGCGTGTTTCCCATGTTTAGAACAGTCCCTGCACCAAATGTCATTTTTAAAGGAAAAAATCTCATTTAAAACTGCTTGCGGGTTTAATGTCATGTCGGGTCATGGCAATATGGATGAAAATCAGTGAGACAAACGGCATGGGTACCCCCCAGTCCATTACCAGGCCCTTTGGGTCTTGTATGGATATTAAGGGGAACCCCGCACCCAAATTAAAATAAGGAAAGGTCCCTATATACTCTGAACAGCAGTATACAGGCGGTGCAAACAAGACAGGGACTGTAGGTTTGTTGTTAAGTAGAATCTGTTTGTAATTTTGAACATTTTTAATGTGTTTAGCTCCAGCCAAAAAATCTTTTCTAAGCTTTTTGGAAAACATAGGGAAGGGTTATCACCCCTGTGACATTTGTTTTGCGTCTTTCCTCCTCTTCAGAAGATTTCACCTCACTTTTTTGTCCCAATGAAAAATGTTTTTTGAAAATTTGGGTTTTTTTGTGGAACAAGGATTGGAAAGCATCAGTGGAAAGGAAAAATTGTTTTCCCATATTAACTCTTACAGGAGAGAATTTCCCTTCCTTAGGGGTAGATTTCATCTCACTTCCTGTTGTCTCCTTCCGTTTGCAAGTAGGAGTCGTTTGTAAGTTAGATGTTTGAAAGTAGGGTCCTGCCCTATATACTCAGCAGAAATTTGGGCCTTAGGTGTTGCTGTGGCCAAAACACTGTAAGCCCTCACAGGGCCCTGCTGTGAAATATTAGATCAAGAATTGTAATTACATGCCCCTGTTGAACAGGAGCTGAAAAATTAGGCCTTAGGCACTGGTGCTGGTGCCACAACACTGCAACCCCTCACAGACACTCTAGTTGGAACGCAGGAACGAGCCCTGCTGCAAAGTATTGCATCAAAAATTGTAATTACACGCCCCTGTTAGACAGGGGCAGAAAAATTGGGTCTTAGGCACTGGTGCTGGTGCCACAACACTGCAACCCCTCACAGACACTCTAGTTGAAACGCAGGAACAAGCCCTGCTGCAAAGTATTGCATCAAAAATTGTAATTACACGCCCCTGTTAGACAGGGGCTGAAAAATTGGGTCTTAGGCACTGGTGGTGGCGCCCAGAACCAAAAATGTTCTTACAAGCTATCAGCGTGATGATTGAGGAGGAAGAGGATAATTACTCAGGGATAGTCACTCAGCATCAGCATAGGCAGTCTTTGAAGGGATCTGAGATTTCAAAAAAAATTATTCGGTTACATCTGCATCAGGTGCTTGGTAGCTGGTGGTGATCCAAGACTGATTCATTTTTATGAAGGTCAGCCGATCGACCGAGTCGGTGGACAGACGCACCCTGTGATCGGTTACCACGCCTCCAGCAGCACTGAATGTGCGTTCCGAAAGAACGCTGGATGCAGGACAGGCCAGTAGCTCAATTGCATACTGTGCAAGCTCTGGCCAGTGATCCATCCTCAAGACCCAGTAACCCAGAGGATTTTCGGTGGGAAAGGTGTCCAAGTCTGATCTTGCCCCTAGGTATTCCTGCACCATGTAAAACAGACGCTGGCGATGGTTGCTGGAACCGATCATACCTTGGGGCTGCGGACCAAAAAATTGTCTGAACGCATCGGTCAGACGGCCACCTTCTCCACCGCTCCTTCTTTGACTGACCGAAGCCTCAGCAACACGTTGTCCAGAAACAGGAGTTTGTAACCTCCCAGTCTCTGGGAACGCGTTGCACAGACCTTTCTGCAAGGCCTCCCGAAGATGTTTCATCCTCTGCTCCCTCTGCGATGGCAAGATAAGGTCCGCAACCTTACCCTTGTAACGTGGATCAAGGAGGGTTGCCAGCCAGTATTGGTCCTTCTCCTTGATACCACGAATACGAGGATCCTTACGCAGGCTTTGCAGGATCAGGGAGGCCATGCAGCGTAGGTTTGCTGAGGCATTCGGTCCGGAGTCCTCTGGGTCACTAAGGACAACAACATCCGCAGCCACCTCCTCCCAGCCACGTACAAGTCCATGTGTTCCTTGGGACTGATCCCTTAAAGACTGCTGATGCTGAGTGCCAGGCTCCACCTCCATACTGACACAATCTTCCTCCTCCTCCTCCTCCTCCTCCTCGTCCTCTTCCTGTGTGATCGGCGGGCACGCAGGAACACTGTCTGGATAAAGGGGGCCTTGAGAGCTAAGGAAGTCCTCCTCTTCCTGCCTCTGTTCTGCCTCAAGTGCCCTGTCCATTATTCCACGCAGCGTGTGCTCCAACAGGTGGACAAGGGGGACAGTGTCACTGATGCATGCACTGTCAGTGCTCACCATCCTCGTGGCCTCCTCGAATGGTGACAGGACAGTGCATGCATCCCTGATCATGGCCCACTGGCGTGGGGAAAAAAAACCAAGGTCCCCTGACCCTGTCCTGGTGCCATAGTCGCACAGGTACTCATTGATGGCCCTCTGCTGCGTGTGCAGCCGCTGCAGCATGGCCAACGTCGAGTTCCACCTGGTGGGCATGTCACAGATTAGGCGGTTCTTGGGCAGGTTAAACTCCTTTTGGAGGTCCGTCAGCCGAGCACTGGCATTATATGACCGGCGGAAATGCACACAGACTTTCCTGGCCTGCCTCAGGACATCCTGTAAGCCCGGGTACCTGCCCAAGAACCGCTGCACCACCAAGTTAAGGACGTGAGCCAAACAGGGCACATGGGTCAGTTGTCCCTGTCGGAGGGCAGAGAGGAGGTTGGTGCCATTGTCGCAAACCACCATTCCTGCCTTAAGTTGGCGTGGCGTCAACCACCTCTGAACCTGCCCCTGCAGAGCTGACAGAACCTCTGCCCCAGTGTGGCTCCTGTCCCCCAAGCACACCAGCTCAAGCACCGCATGGCATCTTTTGGCCTGCGTACTTGCGTAGCCCCTTGAACGCCTACGGAGCACCGCTGGTTCCGAGGAAGAGGCCATGGAGGAAGAAGAAGAGGAGGGGGTGGAGGAGAGAGGTGTGTCACAATCAGCATTTTGGAGGCGTGGTGGCGGAACAACCTCCAACACTACTGCACCTTGTCCTGCATCCTTCCCAGCTGCCAGCAGAGTCACCCAATGCGCCGTGAAACTTAAGTAACGTCCCTGTCCATGCCTGCTGGACCATGAGTCAGCGGTAATATGCACCTTACCGCTGACCGCCCTGTCCAGCGAGGCATGGACATTGCCTTCCACATGCCGGTAGAGAGCCGGAATCGCCTTCCGTGAGAAAAAGTGGCGTTTGGGTACCTGCCACTGAGGAACCGCACATTCCACAAACTCACGGAAGGGGGCAGAGTCTACCAACTGAAAAGGCAGCAGTTGAAGTGCTAGCAATTTTGCCAAGCTAGCATTCAACCGCTGGGCATGTGGATGGCTGGGAGCAAACTTCTTTCGGCGGTGCAGCAGCTGGGGCAGGGAAATTTGCCTGGTACAATCTGACGTCGGTGTACCAAAAGCAGATTGCCCATAAGTACTTGGCTGTGACACACCTAATTCTACACCTTCATTCCTCTCACTGCAGGTCGCAGAGAGGACTGAAGGTCTAGTGGGGTTGGAAATCTCAGCTGATGAGGAGCAAGGAGAGATCGTCTTTGTTCTTTGGTGTGGGTCTTTTAGATACGCTTGCCAACGAACTGCATGGCAGGTCAATATATGTCTGGTCAAGCATGTGGTACCCAAGCGGGAGATGTTTTGGCCACGCGAGATACGCTTGAGACATATATTGCAAATAGCAGCGGTGCGATCTGATGCACTCGTCTCAAAAAAGGCCCACACCAAAGAACTTTTTGAATAACGCGCAGAGACTGCAGCGCCCTGCACATGTGGAGCTTTGGGGTGTGATGCAGTCAATGTGCTGCCCTTAGGCTGGCCCCTGGAGGGCATCCTGCCTAGTTGGTGATGTGCCACCTCCTCCTCCTCCTCCTCCTCCTCCTCTCTCCTATCAGGCACCCACGTTGAGTCAGTGACCTCATCATCCCCTCCCTCCTCATCACTGGAGCAAACCTGGCAGTATGCTGCAGCAGGGGGAGCATGACTGCCAGATTGCTGTCCTTCTTGGGCACCCCCTCTGTCCGTGCTCATGTTACTGCCTTCATTGAGCTCAGTATCATCATCAGAGCCTTCCAAACGCTGGGCATCCTCCTGGAGCATGTACCCAACACTGTGGTCAAACAGTTCGAGGGAATCCTCATGAGGACATGGTGGAGCTAGGGAAGGAGTCACTGATGACATTGAGCTGAGGGAAGAGGCCGCTGCTTTGCCAGACAAAGCACCCTGGGCATGGGTGAGAGAGGATGAGGAGGATGAGGACGGCTTGGTCATCCACTCGACCAAGTCTTCCGCATGTTGCGGCTCAACACGGCCAGCTGCCGAAAAAAAGGCCAAGCGTGTCCCATGGCCACGTGCTGATGAGGATGCACCGTCTCCACGACCAGCACTAGACACAGAGCCTGCTTGCCCTCTCTTATTGGCTTGTGACTGTCTGCCTCTCCTTCTTGGCCTTCCAGACATACTAATGGCCTGTAGCTGCACTAAGCTGGGATAGAACACCTGTAATTTTCTTCAGGTAGCTTTATATACTGTAACCAGACAAGCCTGCCTGTCAGTAGGAAGATAACAGGAACGGATCTAGCTGAACACTGTGAGCAGGACGTACTGCACTAAATGTATATAGCAGGAACGGATCTAGCTGAACACTGTGAGCAGGACGCACTGCACTGAATGTAAATAGCAGCAACGGATCTAGCTGAACACTGTGAGCAGGACGCACTGCACTGAATGTAAACAGCAGGAACGGATGTAGCTAAACACTGTGAGCAGGACGCACTGCACTGAATGTAAATAGCAGGAACGGATCTAGCTGAACACTGTGAGCAGGACGCACTGCACTGAATGTAAATAGCAGGAACGGATCTAGCTGAACACTGTGAGCAGCACGCACTGCACTGAATGTAAATAGCAGGAACGGATCTAGCTGAACACTGTGAGCAGGACGCACTGCACTGAATGTAAATAGCAGGAACGGATCTAGCTGAACACTGTGAGCAGGACGCACTGCACTGAATGTAAATAGCAGGAACGGATCTAGCTGAACACTGTGAGCAGGACGCACTGCACTGAATGTAAACAGCAGGAACGGATGTAGCTAAACACTGTGAGCAGGACGCACTGCACTGAATGTAAATAGCAGGAACGGATCTAGCTGAACACTGTGAGTAGGGATGAGCCGAACACCCCCCGGTTCGGTTCGCACCAGAACCCGCGAACGGACCGCAAGTTCGCACGAACGTTAGAACCCCATTGACGTCTATGGGACTCGAACGTTCGAAATCAAAAGTGCTCATTTTAAAGGCTAATTTGCATGGTATTGTCCTAAAAAGGGTTTGGGGACCCGGGTCCTACCCCAGGGGACATGTATCAATGCAAAAAAAACTTTTAAAAACGGCCGTTTTTTCGGGAGCAGTGATTTTAATGATGCTTAAAGTAAAAAAAAAAAAGTGAAATATTCCTTTAAATATCGTACCTGGGGGGTGTCTATAGTATGCCTGTAAAGTGACGCGTGTTTCCCATGTTTAGAACAGTCCCTGCACCAAATGTCATTTTTAAAGGAAAAAATCTCATTTAAAACTGCTTGCGGGTTTAATGTCATGTCGGGTCATGGCAATATGGATGAAAATCAGTGAGACAAACGGCATGGGTACCCCCCAGTCCATTACCAGGCCCTTTGGGTCTTGTATGGATATTAAGGGGAACCCCGCACCCAAATTAAAATAAGGAAAGGTCCCTATATACTCTGAACAGCAGTATACAGGCGGTGCAAACAAGACAGGGACTGTAGGTTTGTTGTTAAGTAGAATCTGTTTGTAATTTTGAACATTTTTAATGTGTTTAGCTCCAGCCAAAAAATCTTTTCTAAGCTTTTTGGAAAACATAGGGAAGGGTTATCACCCCTGTGACATTTGTTTTGCGTCTTTCCTCCTCTTCAGAAGATTTCACCTCACTTTTTTGTCCCAATGAAAAATGTTTTTTGAAAATTTGGGTTTTTTTGTGGAACAAGGATTGGAAAGCATCAGTGGAAAGGAAAAATTGTTTTCCCATATTAACTCTTACAGGAGAGAATTTCCCTTCCTTAGGGGTAGATTTCATCTCACTTCCTGTTGTCTCCTTCCGTTTGCAAGTAGGAGTCGTTTGTAAGTTAGATGTTTGAAAGTAGGGTCCTGCCCTATATACTCAGCAGAAATTTGGGCCTTAGGTGTTGCTGTGGCCAAAACACTGTAAGCCCTCACAGGGCCCTGCTGTGAAATATTAGATCAAGAATTGTAATTACATGCCCCTGTTGAACAGGAGCTGAAAAATTAGGCCTTAGGCACTGGTGCTGGTGCCACAACACTGCAACCCCTCACAGACACTCTAGTTGAAACGCAGGAACAAGCCCAGCTGCAAAGTATTGCATCAAAAATTGTAATTACACGCCCCTGTTAGACAGGGGCTGAAAAATTGGGTCTTAGGCACTGGTGCTGGTGCCACAACACTGCAACCCCTCACAGACACTCTAGTTGAAACGCAGGAACAAGCCCTGCTGCAAAGTATTGCATCAAAAATTGTAATTACACGCCCCTGTTAGACAGGGGCTGAAAAATTGGGTCTTAGGCACTGGTGCTGGTGCCACAACACTGCAACCCCTCACAGACACTCTAGTTGGAATGCAGGAACAAGCCCTGCTGCAAAGTATTGCATCAAAAATTGTAATTACACGCCCCTGTTAGACAGGGGCAGAAAAATTGGGTCTTAGGCACTGGTGCTGGTGCCACAACACTGCAACCCCTCACAGACACTCTAGTTGGAATGCAGGAACGAGCCCTGCTGCAAAGTATTACATCAAAAATTGTAATTACACGCCCCTGTTAAACAGGGGCTGAAAAATTGTGCCTTAGGCACTGGTGGTGGCGCCCAGAACCAAAAATGTTCTTACAAGCTATCAGCGTGATGATTGAGGAGGAAGAGGATAATTACTCAGGGATAGTCACTCAGCATCAGCATAGGCAGTCTTTGAAGGGATCTGAGATTTCAAAAAAAATTATTCGGTTACATCTGCATCAGGTGCTTGGTAGCTGGTGGTGATCCAAGACTGATTCATTTTTATGAAGGTCAGCCGATCGACCGAGTCGGTGGACAGACGCACCCTGTGATCGGTTACCACGCCTCCAGCAGCACTGAATGTGCGTTCCGAAAGAACGCTGGATGCAGGACAGGCCAGTAGCTCAATTGCATACTGTGCAAGCTCTGGCCAGTGATCCATCCTCAAGACCCAGTAACCCAGAGGATTTTCGGTGGGAAAGGTGTCCAAGTCTGATCTTGCCCCTAGGTATTCCTGCACCATGTAAAACAGACGCTGGCGATGGTTGCTGGAACCGATCATACCTTGGGGCTGCGGACCAAAAAATTGTCTGAACGCATCGGTCAGACGGCCACCTTCTCCACCGCTCCTTCTTTGACTGACCGAAGCCTCAGCAACACGTTGTCCAGAAACAGGAGTTTGTAACCTCCCAGTCTCTGGGAACGCGTTGCACAGACCTTTCTGCAAGGCCTCCCGAAGATGTTTCATCCTCTGCTCCCTCTGCGATGGCAAGATAAGGTCCGCAACCTTACCCTTGTAACGTGGATCAAGGAGGGTTGCCAGCCAGTATTGGTCCTTCTCCTTGATACCACGAATACGAGGATCCTTACGCAGGCTTTGCAGGATCAGGGAGGCCATGCAGCGTAGGTTTGCTGAGGCATTCGGTCCGGAGTCCTCTGGGTCACTAAGGACAACAACGTCCGCAGCCACCTCCTCCCAGCCACGTACAAGTCCATGTGTTCCTTGGGACTGATCCCTTAAAGACTGCTGATGCTGAGTGCCAGGCTCCACCTCCATACTGACACAATCTTCCTCCTCCTCCTCCTCCTCCTCCTCGTCCTCTTCCTGTGTGATCGGCGGGCACGCAGGAACACTGTCTGGATAAAGGGGGCCTTGAGAGCTAAGGAAGTCCTCCTCTTCCTGCCTCTGTTCTGCCTCAAGTGCCCTGTCCATTATCCCACGCAGCGTGTGCTCCAACAGGTGGACAAGGGGGACAGTGTCACTGATGCATGCACTGTCAGTGCTCACCATCCTCGTGGCCTCCTCGAATGGTGACAGGACAGTGCATGCATCCCTGATCATGGCCCACTGGCGTGGGGAAAAAAAACCAAGGTCCCCTGACCCTGTCCTGGTGCCATAGTCGCACAGGTACTCATTGATGGCCCTCTGCTGCGTGTGCAGCCGCTGCAGCATGGCCAACGTCGAGTTCCACCTGGTGGGCATGTCACAGATTAGGCGGTTCTTGGGCAGGTTAAACTCCTTTTGGAGGTCCGTCAGCCGAGCACTGGCATTATATGACCGGCGGAAATGCACACAGACTTTCCTGGCCTGCCTCAGGACATCCTGTAAGCCCGGGTACCTGCCCAAGAACCGCTGCACCACCAAGTTAAGGACGTGAGCCAAACAGGGCACATGGGTCAGTTGTCCCTGTCGGAGGGCAGAGAGGAGGTTGGTGCCATTGTCGCAAACCACCATTCCTGCCTTAAGTTGGCGTGGCGTCAACCACCTCTGAACCTGCCCCTGCAGAGCTGACAGAACCTCTGCCCCAGTGTGGCTCCTGTCCCCCAAGCACACCAGCTCAAGCACCGCATGGCATCTTTTGGCCTGCGTACTTGCGTAGCCCCTTGAACGCCTACGGAGCACCGCTGGTTCCGAGGAAGAGGCCATGGAGGAAGAAGAAGAGGAGGGGGTGGAGGAGAGAGGTGTGTCACAATCAGCATTTTGGAGGCGTGGTGGCGGAACAACCTCCAACACTACTGCACCTTGTCCTGCATCCTTCCCAGCTGCCAGCAGAGTCACCCAATGCGCCGTGAAACTTAAGTAACGTCCCTGTCCATGCCTGCTGGACCATGAGTCAGCGGTAATATGCACCTTACCGCTGACCGCCCTGTCCAGCGAGGCATGGACATTGCCTTCCACATGCCGGTAGAGAGCCGGAATCGCCTTCCGTGAGAAAAAGTGGCGTTTGGGTACCTGCCACTGAGGAACCGCACATTCCACAAACTCACGGAAGGGGGCAGAGTCTACCAACTGAAAAGGCAGCAGTTGAAGTGCTAGCAATTTTGCCAAGCTAGCATTCAACCGCTGGGCATGTGGATGGCTGGGAGCAAACTTCTTTCGGCGGTGCAGCAGCTGGGGCAGGGAAATTTGCCTGGTACAATCTGACGTCGGTGTACCAAAAGCAGATTGCCCATAAGTACTTGGCTGTGACACACCTAATTCTACACCTTCATTCCTCTCACTGCAGGTCGCAGAGAGGACTGAAGGTCTAGTGGGGTTGGAAATCTCAGCTGATGAGGAGCAAGGAGAGATCGTCTTTGTTCTTTGGTGTGGGTCTTTTAGATACGCTTGCCAACGAACTGCATGGCAGGTCAACATATGTCTGGTCAAGCATGTGGTACCCAAGCGGGAGATGTTTTGGCCACGCGAGATACGCTTGAGACATATATTGCAAATAGCAGCGGTGCGATCTGATGCACTCGTCTCAAAAAAGGCCCACACCAAAGAACTTTTTGAATAACGCGCAGAGACTGCAGCGCCCTGCACATGTGGAGCTTTGGGGTGTGATGCAGTCAATGTGCTGCCCTTAGGCTGGCCCCTGGAGGGCATCCTGCCTAGTTGGTGATGTGCCACCTCCTCCTCCTCCTCCTCCTCCTCCTCCTCCTCCTCCTCTCTCCTATCAGGCACCCACGTTGAGTCAGTGACCTCATCATCCCCTCCCTCCTCATCACTGGAGCAAACCTGGCAGTATGCTGCAGCAGGGGGAGCATGACTGCCAGATTGCTGTCCTTCTTGGGCACCCCCTCTGTCCGTGCTCATGTTACTGCCTTCATTGAGCTCAGTATCATCATCAGAGCCTTCCAAACGCTGGGCATCCTCCTGGAGCATGTACCCAACACTGTGGTCAAACAGTTCGAGGGAATCCTCAGGAGGACATGGTGGGGCTAGGGAAGGAGTCACTGATGACATTGAGCTGAGGGAAGAGGCCGCTGCTTTGCCAGACAAAGCACCCTGGGCATGGGTGAGAGAGGATGAGGAGGATGAGGACGGCTTGGTCATCCACTCGACCAAGTCTTCCGCATGTTGCGGCTCAACACGGCCAGCTGCCGAAAAAAAGGCCAAGCGTGTCCCATGGCCACGTGCTGATGAGGATGCACCGTCTCCACGACCAGCACTAGACACAGAGCCTGCTTGCCCTCTCTTATTGGCTTGTGACTGTCTGCCTCTCCTTCTTGGCCTTCCAGACATACTAATGGCCTGTAGCTGCACTAAGCTGGGATAGAACACCTGTAATTTTCTTCAGGTAGCTTTATATACTGTAACCAGACAAGCCTGCCTGTCAGTAGGAAGATAACAGGAACGGATCTAGCTGAACACTGTGAGCAGGACGTACTGCACTAAATGTATATAGCAGGAACGGATCTAGCTGAACACTGTGAGCAGCACGCACTGCACTGAATGTAAATAGCAGGAACGGATCTAGCTGAACACTGTGAGCAGGACGCACTGTACTGAATGTAAATAGCAGGAACGGATCTAGCTGAACACTGTGAGCAGGACACACTGCACTGAATGTAAATAACAGGAACGGATCTAGCTGAACACTGTGAGCAGGACACACTGTACTAAATGTAAATAGTCTAGCTGCCTGACCGTGGTACTAATAGGATCAAAAAGAACACCTGTAATTTTCTTCAGGTAGCTTTATATACTGTAACCAGACAAGCCTGCCTGTCAGTAGGAAGATAACAGGAACGGATCTAGCTGAACACTGTGAGCAGGACGTACTGCACTAAATGTATATAGCAGGAACGGATCTAGCTGAACACTGTGAGCAGCACGCACTGTACTGAATGTAAATAGCAGGAACGGATCTAGCTGAACACTGTGAGCAGGACACACTGCACTGAATGTAAATAACAGGAACGGATCTAGCTGAACACTGTGAGCAGGACACACTGTACTAAATGTAAATAGTCTAGCTGCCTGACCGTGGTACTAATAGGATCAAAAAGAACACCTGTAATTTTCTTCAGGTAGCTTTATATACTGTAACCAGACAAGCCTGCCTGTCAGTAGGAAGATAACAGGAACGGATCTAGCTGAACACTGTGAGCAGGACGCACTGCACTGAATGTAAATAGCAGGAACGGATCTAGCTGAACACTGTGAGCAGCACGCACTGCACTGAATGTAAATAGCAGGAACGGATCTAGCTGAACACTGTGAGCAGGACGCACTGCACTGAATGTAAATAGCAGGAACGGATCTAGCTGAACACTGTGAGCAGGACGCACTGCACTGAATGTAAATAGCAGGAACGGATCTAGCTGAACACTGTGAGCAGCACGCACTGCACTGAATGTAAATAGCAGGAACGGATCTAGCTGAACACTGTGAGCAGCACGCACTGCACTGAATGTAAATAGCAGGAACGGATCTAGCTGAACACTGTGAGCAGGAAGCACTGTACTGAATGTAAATAGCAGGAACGGATCTAGCTGAACACTGTGAGCAGGACACACTGCACTGAATGTAAATAGTCTAGATAGAAGATAACAGGAACGGATCTAGCTAAACTGAATACAGTGTATATATATATATGCAACACCTGGGATGCATATATATACACAATACACTGTAAGTGCAGCTAACTGACTGACTGTTCTGCCTAATCTATCTAACTCAAATCAAACACTGTCTCTCTGTCTATCTCTTTCAACGCCGGAACACACACTACACAGGGCCGCCGTGCAGGCGGCCTTATATAGTGTGGGGCGTGTACTAAATCCCCTGAGCCATAATTGGCCAAAGCCTCCTTGGCTTTGGCCAATTACGGCTCTCTGTTCAGGCGGCGCTGTGATTGGCCAAGCATGCGGGTCATAGTGCATGCTTGGCCAATCATCAGCCAGCAATGCACTGCGATGCCGCAGTGAATTATGGGCCGTGACGCGCCACACGAATTTGGCGCGAACGGCCCATATCGTTCGCAATTCGACGGACGGTCGAACAGCCGATGTTCGAGTCGAACATGGGTTCGACTCGAACACGAAGCTCATCCCTAACTGTGAGCAGGACGCACTGCACTGAATGTAAATAGCAGGAACGGATCTAGCTGAACACTGTGAGCAGCACGCACTGCACTGAATGTAAATAGCAGGAACGGATCTAGCTGAACACTGTGAGCAGGACGCACTGCACTGAATGTAAATAGCAGGAACGGATCTAGCTGAACACTGTGAGCAGGACGCACTGCACTGAATGTAAATAGCAGGAACGGATCTAGCTGAACACTGTGAGCAGGACGCACTGCACTGAATGTAAATAACAGGAACGGATCTAGCTGAACACTGTGAGCAGGACACACTGTACTAAATGTAAATAGTCTAGCTGCCTGACCGTGGTACTAATAGGATCAAAAAGAACACCTGTAATTTTCTTCAGGTAGCTTTATATACTGTAACCAGACAAGCCTGCCTGTCAGTAGGAAGATAACAGGAACGGATCTAGCTGAACACTGTGAGCAGGACGTACTGCACTAAATGTATATAGCAGGAACGGATCTAGCTGAACACTGTGAGCAGGACGCACTGCACTGAATGTAAATAGCAGCAACGGATCTAGCTGAACACTGTGAGCAGGACGCACTGCACTGAATGTAAATAGCAGGAACGGATCTAGCTGAACACTGTGAGCAGGACGCACTGCACTGAATGTAAATAGCAGGAACGGATCTAGCTGAACACTGTGAGCAGGACGCACTGCACTGAATGTAAATAACAGGAACGGATCTAGCTGAACACTGTGAGCAGGACACACTGTACTAAATGTAAATAGTCTAGCTGCCTGACCGTGGTACTAATAGGATCAAAAAGAACACCTGTAATTTTCTTCAGGTAGCTTTATATACTGTAACCAGACAAGCCTGCCTGTCAGTAGGAAGATAACAGGAACGGATCTAGCTGAACACTGTGAGCAGGACGTACTGCACTAAATGTATATAGCAGGAACGGATCTAGCTGAACACTGTGAGCAGGACGCACTGCACTGAATGTAAATAGCAGCAACGGATCTAGCTGAACACTGTGAGCAGGACGCACTGCACTGAATGTAAATAGCAGGAACGGATCTAGCTGAACACTGTGAGCAGGACGCACTGCACTGAATGTAAATAGCAGGAACGGATCTAGCTGAACACTGTGAGCAGGACGCACTGCACTGAATGTAAATAACAGGAACGGATCTAGCTGAACACTGTGAGCAGGACACACTGTACTAAATGTAAATAGTCTAGCTGCCTGACCGTGGTACTAATAGGATCAAAAAGAACACCTGTAATTTTCTTCAGGTAGCTTTATATACTGTAACCAGACAAGCCTGCCTGTCAGTAGGAAGATAACAGGAACGGATCTAGCTGAACACTGTGAGCAGGACGTACTGCACTAAATGTATATAGCAGGAACGGATCTAGCTGAACACTGTGAGCAGGACGCACTGCACTGAATGTAAATAGCAGCAACGGATCTAGCTGAACACTGTGAGCAGG